>OX422222.1:118715233-119311629 GCA_949130495.1 Sambucus nigra | reverse complement strand
TTATATGTTGAGTGTATACCTATGTTGATTACTTTATAGGTTGAGTGTATAGCTATGAGGATTATATTATAAGTTGATTGTGTAAATATGTGAATTATATTATAGGTTGAGTGTGTACCAATGCAGAATATATTATAGGTTAAGTGTATACTAATGCGGATTATATTCTAGGTTAAGTGTATACCTAAGTGGATTATATTATAGGTTGAATGTGTACCTATGCGGATTATATTATTGGTTAGGGGTGTACCTATACGAATCATGTCTATAGGTTGAGTGTATACTTATACATATTATATTTATGGGTTGTGTGTATGCCTATACGCGACATATGGATTAGGTTATGTGTATACCTATTATGTGCTTTCTTATGTATGAACATACATACGCTTCTTGTTATTACGGAGGTCCCGCACAGAGGGAGATCTCACCTTGACGATTCCAGTAAAATCTGGATTTATGCCCCAGAACATAGAACATAGGGCAGCTCACTAGGTGTGTGTATTAGTGGGACTGGAAGGTCATTTGGGTACGTTAGGTATGTGCATAGCCCAAAGGCTGAGAACTATATTCACCTCCATTATGTGTATTTGAATGAGGGTTTGAGGAGACATACCTAACCAATAATCCTTGATTTAGTATGAGAGGTACATGGACTTCATTACAGAGTATGCTGCATCAGAAAGGGCCATTCTCGAGATGATATAGTAGTATATATTACATATGTGATAAATACACAAATGTGATTAGCATACTTATGTGTGATGTAAGAAAGATAGATATTGTGTATCTAAAAGTGACTTGATTATGAGATGCTCTACTGAGTGTGATAGTATTAAAGTTAGATAGTGTATATCTAAAGATGAATTAAGTAGACCAACCTAATGAAATATTTTAATGATAACAAACATGAGATGTTTATTATGTGTTAATGATAACATATGTGAGATGTTTATTATGGGGTAATGATAACATATGTGAAAATTGTATGTATGATTTGCATAATAACATACGTCTAACGTTAAGTATTAGTATCGCGATAGCGTACTATATGGGCGGTATGAGGGAGCTAAACCTATTAGGGTTCGATATTTATTGATGATACCTAGTTGGGCTGAGTAACATAGTTAGGTAGATGACGTAGGCGTTCACATTAGTTGAGAGGTGAGGAACTCAAGGAAGTGTACGTTGAACTAATATGTGTAATCAATAACTGATTTTAAGTTGCAATTTAATTACTTGATAAATATTTTCAAATGGTTTTACTTAGTCTCTGACCCATACTGGAAAAATATTTTTAAACCTTTTAGGTGTCCAGCCACAGGGATGACCAAATGGATGATCTATTCTAGGGATTCGTAACTACAGCACTTGTGGATGCTTATAGGATTTGGATTAGACGCTTCACTCACTTCATTCCTAGAGTAGGATGCAATTCGACTATTTCATTTTTGTGTGTTTCCCCTCCAGTCATTTCTTTTATTTGTGTTTAGACTTTGTACTCAGTTTTAAATTCTTATGTTGGACTTTATATTACACTTGGGAACCGATGCTTTATTCGGTATTATTTTATTATGTACTTATCTTGTGATGGATTTATTTTATTATTGCATAGATGGTTTAGTGATTGTATTTATTTAACTTGTTCGAGAGGCATATTACGTACGAATTATATTATAAGTTTAGTGTGTACCTATGAGGATTATATTATAAGTTGAGTGTGTACCTATGCGAATTATATTATAGGTTGGGGGCATACATATACGAATCATGTCTATAGGTTGAGTGTATACCTATACAGATTATATTTACGGGTTGTGTGTATGCCTATATGCAACATATGGATTAGGTTGTGTATACCTATTATGTGTTTTCTTCTGTGCGAACATACCTACGTTACTTGCTATTACGAAGGTCCCGCGCAGAGGGTGATCCAACCTTGAAGATTCTAGTGAGGTCTGGATTTGTGCCCCCAAACATATAACTTAGGGCAGCTCATTATGTGTGTGTAATAGTGGGACGGCCAGGTCATTTGGGTACGTTAACTATGTGCATAGCCCAAAGTCTTAAAATTATGATTGCCTCCATTATGTGTATTTAAATGAGGGTTCGCGGAGACATGCCAAAATAATAGTCCTTGATTTGGTACGAGTGGTACATGGATTTGATAGCAGAGTATGCCACATCACGAGGGGCCATTCTGGAGATGCTATAGTTGTATATATTATATGTGTGATAAATATATACAAATGTGATTAACCTACTTGTCTGTGATGTAGGAAAGATGGATAGTGTATATCTAAAAGTGACTTAATTATGAGATGCTCTACTCAGTGTGTGATAGTAGTACAGTTTCATAGTGTATATCTAAAGATGAATTAAGTAGAGAAACGTAATGAAATGTTTTAATGATAACATATGTGAGATGTTTATTATGTGTTAATGATAACCTATGTGAGATGTTTATTATGGGTTAATGATAACATATGTGAAAATGTTAAGTACGATTGCATAATAACATACGTGTAACGTTCAGTATTAGTATCGCGATAGCATACTGTGTGGGTTGTACGAGGGAGCTAAACCTGTTAGGTTTAGATATTTATTTATGAGATCTAGTTAGGCTGGGTTACATAGCTAGGTAGATGACGTTATGAGTTCACATTAGTTGAGAGGTGAGGAACTCAAGGGAGTGTACGTTGAACTAACATGTGTAATCAATAACTGATTTTAAACTGCAATGTAAATACTTGATAAATATTTTTTCAAACGGTTTTACTTGAGCTCTGACCCGTAGTTGCAAAATATTTTAGATGTCCAGCCACAAGGACACCCAACATGATGATCTGTTATAGGGTTGCGTAGCTGCAACACTTGTCGATGTTTGCTGGATTTGGATTAGACGCTTCAGTCACTTCGTTCCTAGAGTATGCAGTTCAGTTATTTCATTTGGGCGTGTTCCCCCTCCAGTCATTTCTTTTATTTCAATTTAGACTTTGTACTCAAGGTTTATATTCTTCTGTTGGACTTTATATTACACTTAGGAAACAATGGTTTATTCGATATTATTTTATTTTGTACTTATCTGGTGATGGATTTATTATCTTACTGAGTGGATGCTTTAGTGATTGTATTTATTTCACTTGTTGTTGTTGTTTAATAAAAGATAAAATTTGGAACCGACATTTTTGAATACTAGATGGTTAGTTTAATTTTTAAAATATTTTCAACAGTGATGCTAAGAATGAACCAAATGAGGTTTTTATTTTAATTAGATGAAGGAATGATCCCTCGGTATTTAATTAGGCGGGATGTCACAATAATATAGAAGAGGGGTAAATAAAAAAGTGCTATATTTGATGTGATATTAAGTTATATAAGAATGGCCTTTATATAGGCTAATATATTGGTGTGAAAATGTGAATGCCTTAATTAACATAAAGCTAAGACAACTAAGGGTGAGTTGTGTTTGAGTTTATCCAACTAATACATATGAATAATGTGTACAAGTAACAGTTTTTTTATATTTAATTAACTCACTTCATCTCACACCTGAAATTATGTCGGTCCTTGTTTATCTTTTCAATTCAAAATTATCTCTAGAATCCATTCCCAAAGAGTAATTGTTCATAATTTAAAATTTATCTACTCAATGTAATTTTTTTAATTTCTTGTTATATTCAAATTAGTATAGCCCCACAACTGGTGTACCTATAACCCACTTAAATATGATGGAAAATGTCAATAATACCAAATAAGGCTATAAATTATGTGGTGGGGGGGGGGGGGGGGGGGAGGCAGTAATGAAATTTGTGCCATCCTTGTTTCTTTCATCCTCAAGGTGATAACCCAAACATGAAATGACATGCAAAAGTACATAAATCACTCAAAATAGTAGAGGAAAGAAAATTACGTCATATTTTATTGAGCAAAAAGCATGCTGTGCTCGCAAACATTCACACAGTTTAAAGATCATGGGACTATGCTGCTATGTTTATGCAGCTACATTCTTATAATGCATATAAGTATGTATTTATTGTCTCAAAAGAGTGCAGCTTGTGCATCAATCCTGTTCTCCCTACATGCGTTATGAATATCTTTTATCCTCTCTAAAGATTTGCAAATGCCGCTGCAATTCCAATCGTATGTGGCAACGCAAAACTTCCCTTCCTTGGCCTTCAACTCGCAATCTGCATCAACAAGCTTTTATATTTCCACCTACTCTATAAGCAACAGCCTCAATATATGTTTTATTTGTGCCTCGCTATGTGCATGGTCATACATTCTCAGCCTCCCCTACTTATTGCATATTTTGGGAGTGAAAAGTGTAAAGCCCCATTACTTTAGTTTAGGGTGAACCATTTTTCACTTGGGTGGCAGATTTATTATCAGATAAATCAATCTAGGGGATTATGTTTTACATAAGCTTACACGCTACAGGGGAGGTTTGAGATAAAATAGTGAATACAATATAACTATTTTCGTGATTTATTTTAATATTGAAAGTTCTAGTTATTGTTATTTTTTTGATAACGAAAAGGTTGTTTTGCGCCTAGAGTTATATATCGATTTTATGTGTAAAATACATCAACAAAGTCCGATTCCATTTGGTACGAGAAGAAAAATGGCTGATAGGACAGAGTTATAATATGCTACCATAATTTTACTTCTGCCTCCTAGGTGCAATGGTTTAATCGCACAAAAAACAAGAAACACAGAATAGAATAATTATCCGGCCCGTTTCTCTTATTTTGTTAATTATATGGGAGTATATTCTTCATTTGCCCATTAATTCTGATCGAACCGGTCTTATAAAATCTGATTTTAAAAAAATAAAAATAAAAATACCAGCCACTTTGATATAATGGGTTTTAACTTACCAAGGAGGGCGTCACAACATAGGCTCCTATCATCAACATGATCCACCTCTAACCCAATTAACCACGTTCCCAGTGAAACATCTTCATTGGCATATTTGTGTAGCACATCCCTACGATATTGAAAGACCAAAGCATCACAAAACATGGGATTGAAAAATAATAAAATAACATGTTTTGAAAGTAATTGTGATATATTCTATTGACTTAAATTGAAAAATACGGCCTCCGACTTGAAAATTGCCATTGATTACAACCATTGGTTATGATATCCATATTTGGCTCAGTTAACCATCAGAATCTTTATAGTTGATTTAGCCGAATCCGAAAAGAGAAGAACTTACTGGTTTTTCGATATATAAAGAGCCAATTCTTTAGAAATCGCATATATTTCTCCTGAAGCATGACACATGTAATTGTTTCCTTCTCCATCGAATGTCCAGTACTCCGGTTCATGGTGTTTTACTTCCCTGTTTTAATAAAAAAACTTTAATAAATCCAATAGGGATAATCAATACTTTTTTGACAAAAATTAAATAAATAAAAATAACTTACTTTTCAAAGAGCACCGGATCAGATTTCATGCACCCGATATACAGTCGGGGTTTATTATGGTGGTCAACTAAAGTTCTTGCCAATGTTACTGAAATGGGTGACAAATTAATGAAATTAATGGGAACAAAAGTATATGTACGAAATTGGTTTAGTGCTATCCATAAATTCAGAAGAAACCACTATAATTTTTGCAGCAAACCACCCTTTTGATTAACCTCCCATTCCTTCGCTAAAAGTGTGGATTTGAAACATCCAGTAGTTCAGGGAGGTTGATGCATTAAGTGTCTTTCAGAGTGATTCTTGGAAAAACTGCATAGTATTCTTACAATTTTCCCAAAAATTGAGTTTAACCTTTATGAAAAATAATTCATATCAACCATCCAAATGTAAACCATGTCGTGATTAAAAGTTCAGGTTGCGTGAAAAAAAGATTATATGTATTTTTCAAATTCATGTTCTAAAAGGAGTAAATAGTTTTTGATATGCAATGGTAGGTGATTGGCGATGAGATACCCATGATCGGGTCTAGTGACTCTTAAGTCATATTAGTAAATGCCTTATTTCCTTATGTCAAAATTGCATATTTTTCTAATAAAATTACTACAATACAAATACTATGGCTATAGCATGAATACTTGAAGAATATATCAAGAATTCTTCTCAAAAATTAATTTTTTGTTCAATGTCTTTTCTCAATTAACATTTCATGTTAAAATTGAAAGAAGTTTTTACCATCTAAAGATTATACATAAAATTGGATTTTCATTACCTATGTTTAAATGAACATCAACGTCAACTTTGACATAATAATCTGCATCCCACAAAGCAACAGCAGTAGCAAAATATTTCTTCGTCTTAGCTGACAGCTGTAAGTAGGCCTCAACATGATCCTGCTCATAGAGTAAATGAGAAAAAGAATATATGAACCGAATTTCATAGGTCCCGAAATCATCAAATTGCTCTAGTTTTGAGGATGACTACATTGTTTTATAGCAACGACGGGTAATGCTCTATGTATACTTATGATATAGAAACAGAGAAAAACATTACCAGCCTCAATAAGTCTCCATGCTTTATGTCCTCTTTTTCAATAGCTTTATCAAGAATACCACCGTATGTTGCATTAGTGACAGAAAAAGACAAAATTATCATTTAAGAATAATTTTATCACAATAACATGTCAGATCAAGAAAAATTCGCAATAAACGATTGACAGGGACACAGATGACACAAGCCCCACATGTAGACACGCCAATCTTACATAAATTGGACATGAAAACATACTTTTATACAAAACTTCAACTTCAACCCACCCTAACCACCACCACAAAAATGTAAAATTAATAATAATATATAAATAAAAATAATCTCACATAATCTCGCCTTGAAAATAAAGATATCGTTATATGTAAGCATTTGAAGAGCCACCATTTTGGAGGGTAATTGTTCACATAATCCCGTCTAGAAAATAATGATATAATTTCAATATTGCGTGGATAGGATACTTGCCAGTACTTCACTATTGTCCACAGCAAGAAGTGTCTTGAAATTATACCTAGAATAACAACGCATTAGACTACGAGACGCATAATTTATGATAAATGTGAAAAATTATGAAGTGTGCCCTTGAATTACACAAGAACATATAATGTAGCATCTTCACCTGTGACCAATACGAAAGCGTATGACAATGCCCTTCTCTTCCTCTAGCTTCCTTCTTTCCTCTCCTAATAGTGAGTTACCAAAAACATAATTACCACAAAAAGGGATGAATCAAATTGTCCATAATTATATACATGTCCAGCCTAAATGACGATTACATAGTAAATCCACATCACCCATCAAGGCTGGTCACAGTAAATATGACCATCTAGGCGTAATTACAAAAAAAAAAGGGGGCTATTATAATTTTGCAAGAAACCCCTTGAAGTACTTTTAATGGAAGAGATCCCTGAAGTACATATTTTATTGCAAATACTCTCCTGGGTATCTTTTAAAAAACTCCCTAATGAGTCATTGCGACAAAATGTGCAGTTCAAGGGAATTTCTTGCATTGATAATAGTCCCGCGGAGTTTCTTGCAATAGTAACATATTTCGGGATTTTATTTCGCGCCTTCTCTAACACAAAAAAAATACTAGAGATGAACTACAGAACCAACTTACCTTGCGGCATCCAAGTTGCCCGAACCGAATCTCTTCGCTTTTTACTGCTAAACCCCGTATTAATTCCAATAAACATTAAATATTTTATGTCAACTTTTGATACGAAAACCCTCTGGCTTATAGATACAGGAGTTCCCTTCAATAGAGACATGTTCATCATCTTGGCAGCACCTAATTTCCTTCCAAGATTTATGATTTTTATATCCAATTTTCTGTATTCCTACTGAAAAAAGTCCTTTATCACACTGGAAAGTCTAAAATAGCATACTAGTGGAGTCAAGATCAAACATTGGCATAGCATACCGTATAGCATGATGGACATTTGAAATCTGCTTTGTGTTGTTAATGGCCTCAATCCTTGAGGCCTTCTGAAAATTATATAATGAAAAGATTAAGAATGTTATAGATAAATTAATATAGTTCAAGCTCTACATGGAGAATGTTTAGAGGTCAAAAATATCATTTGACCCTTCTCATTTTATAGTCATATTGAAAATAAAGAGTCATTGATACTCACAAGCGTTGATTGACAACCATCACAAATGAAGCTTCTTCTCAGGTTTTTTGTTCCAGTTCGTCATTCAATAAAATTTGGTTCAGGCAGCATCAAAATCCTGAAAACCAAAATCTTTTTATTATCCGTCATCCGACGTACTAGTACTAGTCCTATCAGTACACCTCAGTCCCCAAGATAAACAAATTCAATCCCCAAGAAATAACGATCAGCGTGTCTGTGTGTGTTTGGGTTTTATTTGTATGCATGTGTGTGAGGCTAATCCTAGTTTTACCTAGGTACGTGATCAAATTAAGCATTCAAGAATAAAGGTATATGATTTTGGTAAATTGTAATCGGTTCTTAAAATCTTGAAGTGAATAATTTAGAGTCGTTTTCATAAGGTAAAATAACTATAAATCTTCTCAGATCTAGACCTAAAATATATTTAAATCAAAGTACGAGATGAATATGCAGAAGCAATGAAATCAAATACACACAACATTGGAATGCTAGTGTTTATTAAGGATTCATTGATGTAATAAGGATTTTCCACCATGATTTATTGGACTATGAGTACTTGGATTCCAAGAAACCTAATACAAAAGTTAATAATATAATGGGAAGGTAAAAATAATTACCAACTAGTTAATATAAACAAAAAGGAATATTCGAGATTGGATATGTTTTGTCCCATAATCCAGCGAAGCTAACATTAAAATCAGCCCCTTTAAAGGCATTTCTGTCATCTGTTGTTGTTGTACTTATTGTCAACCCATGTCCTGTTTTTCCATATTCGAGCCAGTTCAAATCCATACCAATCATTAATTGAGGCCCCTCTTAAACACAGTTCATGGCAGCTTATGTAAGGCCCATTGATGGTATATTAGCTTTAGGTCAAATTTGTTAATGCTTCCAGTACGATCTACATTTACAGAGATGTTGAGAAAGAGTTTTGCCAGGTTCAGGACATAAGCAGCTACTGTTGGGAACTCGAAATCATAACATATCCACTAAAGTGTTGATACCGGTTTTCTTGAAAGAAAAAGATTTCACTTCTTATTGCTTACACTTGATCCTCTTACCTACAGACGTCAAGATGACACGGCTATTAACAGTAGTCCTAAATTGTATTTGGGCTTTGGAAATATCCAGAAAACTGCTTTGGTTATGAAATACTTTTTCCTTCAACTGCCATAAGTCCATTACAAACTCTCTTTTGAAGTGTCAAGTATGTGTGACATCCGTAATTTGGCATATATCTTGTATTTTCTCATGTCCAATCCTCTAGTTCAGATAACGACTCCCAATCACCCAAGCTATGTTAATATATTCCCTACATCTGATTGCAAAGAATAATCTGAATTATAATTTCACAAATTCATTTTACCAAGTATGAATGACATAACACTTATCATGAAAATTTGTAAATTGGCAGATGTTTTTGTATTCTCTCTTGTGCCCAATCCTCTAGTTCAGATGACGACTCCCTGTTCACCCAATGTAAAAGGTTGTACCTAGTGCACCAATCGTAGCGTAGGCGAGGGCACTTGCGATCGCACCAACCGTAGGGACTCCATATCCACCCAACCTATGTTACTTAATATATTCCCTACATCTAATTACAGAGTAATCTGAATAGAATTTCACAAATTCATTTTACTGTGTAAGAAGGACAGAACACTTATAATGCAAATTTTTTCCTCTGTAATCTTTAAGAAACATGTCTGTTATCAGAACCTCGGTAACTAGATATAATAGAATATATTCATTGATTTCTTCATTGAATTTTAGCGAGTGATTAAGCATCTTCATCAAAAGGTTGTCCATTCGAAACAATTATAAAAATAAATAAGATGGGGCACTTACAATTATAAAAAGGGCAATACATCATCAAGTGATTTAGGAGTATGTTAAAAGCTCAATATCCCTAAATAATATTTGGAGGAAAAGACAATCGCCCATGAGAGCAAGTTTTACATACAAATACAATAATCTGGTTATAACAATTTCAGGACGACGAGGTGATACCGGAAGATCTTTAAGATGCGTTGATTCCAATTATGATAACACTTCTTTACTTTAATCCTCTTTCATGCAAATGTCTCGATTGCATGAGTATTTATAGTACTCCTATGATATTTCTAGGCACTTACATGTATATAGTGTTTGAATAATGAACTGATGTAATACATTAACCAGACACAATATTATAATGGCCATTTACATACTCTCTCCTTCCCACATTAATAGTCGTCTTTGAAAATCAATCATTCTATGGAAAGTTTTTTCTTTCCAGGTTTTAATCTATGACAAATAATGAATAACTTTGAATCCAACACACGCACTAGGATCATTGTTCACGTGAGTTTTGTTGGGATAGGTAACTTTGTAATCTCACCTACTTTTACATACTATTTTATAAGAAAAATTATTAATTAGGATGGACCAAACAGTAAAGCACGACTACTATTTTTGTACAATATGTATTATTACAACCGTTATATCATCAATGTTTGCAAGTTATATTATCAAACGCATTTCTTAGTGTATTTACTTTTTGTATACATATTCGCTGTATATGGTATATTGGCCCCAATCTTGAGTGGTAACCAAGTTAACCTCAAGCTATATATAGACCTCGTGTATATGCTTCAACACACATCAATAAAATATATTATTTATGTCAATCTATCTCAAGGATAACATGGTATGAGAGCGTCAAAATTGATACTCATTTCCTAAATCAACATCCTCAAAAACCTTCATCGCCACCGGTTCTCAAATCCATACAAGATTGGGCCAATATAGCATAAAAAACACCTGTTGCGCTAAAGCAAGACTATCTCTAGTGACCAAGACGATAAAACTCACTCGAAAATTTTATCAAACGTTTGGTGTGCGAAAAACACCCAAGTCCTTGTTCCGAAAATGAACTAATGAGAAAACTCCCAATCAATTCAACCAAGTGTCAATGAAGAGACAATAAGAACATACAAGCAATCATCAAAGCAAAACAACAACGATCTACTGTGGTTCACCCAAATTTGGGATACATCCATCAAGGAGGATTTCTTCTTTCTATAGATAAATGGAGGAACCCAAAGGTTATACACACACAATTTTTCTCTCTTAGAAAGTCACTCACAACCTCACAAGAACTCACCTCTCAAATGGGAGCTCTACCTCTCTTTAGCTTTGATAACTCTCAAAATTGTTCTCAAACTTATCCTCTCTCAAAACCTAGAAATAATACTTATATTTATAGATTTAAGCCAAAATGGAAAATTTGTAAATAAACCAAAACTGAAAATAACACAACACAAAGTTGCCTCAATCTCAGTTCCGCCCCAAACATCATAGGAGAGCCAAAACCAACAAACTCCAGCTTGGCGATCCTGATGATCCAACCAATCTCTAGAATGCTGCAATTGAACCTTCTTGAAGACCGTCCCACTATCTACCAAGCTAATGTGATTCCCCTAGGCGATCCTCATGATCCAACCAAACTCGGAATACAAACATCGAATCCGCTCGAAGATCAGCTCGACGTCTAACAAGCCAATACGCTCCACCTGACGCTATGCCACGCCAAACTTCAACCATGAAGTGAGATATCGCAAGTCTTCACTCCAAGACTCCAAACGACTCCACCCGCCAAGGAGCCAAGTTCTAAACTAAGAAATCTCCATCTCATACATCTGAATGCTTCCCATGTAACCATACGGTGAATCTCGCTCCTCATGTAACCCGGTGAGTACACCCCCACACAATACATATAGCATATGCCCTCTTTACACGAAACATTCAAACACATCAACACTATCTTCCACCTTGAGAAATAGCCACGGATGAGAGGAAAAATTCCTCACCTCCCACACCCTCCAAATCTCACTCTCGAAAGATGTACCAAGCCTTTGTCACGAAAAACTCCCGTTTGCTAATGCTCGCAAACAATAACTCATCAAACTTCCTTGAACTAGCTACACACACCTCGAATCCATCACACCTCCTCGATTCCAATTGGCAAATGCATGTGTGTAACTAAATCGAGTCAACATCACCCGTTTGCCCTGGAGGGGGACTTCGATCCATCCCCTCCACTAGTAGGTATTATCCCATCACTACCGTCTACTCTCGAAAGGCTATCACCCAATGTCTCCACTTTGTTCACAAACGAGACATGCCTCGAACGTTCGATCACTTGTGCACACCGCTTCCCCATCTTCCTCGAAGACTGATTTAGACGATACAACCCCTCTCTCTCCTCTCCCCTCGCTAGGACCATACAACTGCGTGTGACTTTCAAGACTCCATCGCTACCAACACCCGAAAACCCTTGGAATCGAAACGTCTAATGGATATCAAATTCTTTCGCAACTTTGGGACATAGGCCACACCACCCAAAGTGCGCTCCACCCCATCGAACATCTTGAGTTTCACCATCCCGACACCCTCAATGGAAACCTTCTCGCCGTTAGCCAAAGAAATGGAACCTTTTCCATTTTTCGTAAAAGTCTCAAAATATTCCCTCTTGGAGCAAACGTGATCCAACGATCCCAAATCTAATATCCAATCATCATGGGAAAGAGATCTAACCTTAGAGATTATGAGAAGTTCTCCAAGTTCATCTTCATAATTCGCACTCGCTACCGTTGCCCTCTCGAAATCGACCTTGCCCTTAACCTTGTCATTCCACAAAGAACATTCTCGGATCATATGACCCCATTCCCGACACTTGTAGCATTTTGGTCCTTTACCACGAACACCCCTCGATCTAGACCTACTACCGTTATTAAATCCCCGGTTGGAGTTCCTCCCGCCATTTTGCCCACCTCCGTCTCTCGCCGTAAGGCCTTCATTAAGGAAATACCTGTCACCTTCACCTTCCTTCTTTCTCATCGTGACATGAGATTGAATATCTTGCACAACCTCGTTGAACTAGAGCATAGACTTCCCAAACATGAGAGTGGTCACAAAATGCTCGTATGAATCGGGTAATGATGCAAGCAACAATATTGCTGAATCCTCATCAATGAATTTAACATCTATCCGATTCAAGTCATTTATGAAGGCATTAAAAACATTGATATGCTTCATCATATCCTCACTCTCTTTCATCTCAAGCTTGAAGAGTTTCTTCTTGAGGAATAATTTATTTGACAACGACTTTCCCTAATAAATCTCTTATAGCTTATCCCACATGCCTTTAGCCGTGGTCACCGCTATCACGTTATTCAACACATCATTCGTGATAAGCATCTCAATACACGAAGCCGCTCTTTGATTAATGTCAATCCACTCGGCATCGGTCATGCCTATCGGTCATCCCTCTACCCCCAACAATGCTAATTTCAACCTCTGTTGGATAAGAACGCCTCGCATTTGTCTTTGCCATAACCCAAAATTGATCTTCTCATCAAAAGCCTTCATGTCCGTATTCATTGAGCCACTCGATCCTTAACTCGGATCCCATCTCTTAGAGCCTCCACTCGTAGAGGTTGATTCTCGAGTACTCTCCACATTTTCCGTCATTTGGAACAAAAACAAAAGTTATGCCAAAATTACAAAAATTGATTCAACCTCGAACCAAAATAGCGGGCAAACAATGCAACCAAAGCTCTGATATCACTTGTTGCGCTAAAGCAAGACTATCTCTATCGACCAAGACGATAAAACTCACTCAGAAATTTTATCAAACACTTGGTGTGCAGAAAACACCCAAGACCTTGTTCCGAAAATGAACTGATGAGAAAACTCCCAATCTATTCAACCAAGCATCAATGAAGAGACAATAAGAACATAGAAGAAATCATCAAAGCAAAACAACAACGATATACCGTAGTTCATCCAAATTTGGGCTACATCCACCAAGGAGGATTTCTTCGTTCTATAGATAAATGGAGGAACCCAAAGGTTAAACACACACACAATTTATCTCTCTTAGAAAGTCACTCACAACCTCACAAGAACTCACCTCTCAAATGGGAGATCTACCTCTCTTTTGCTTTGATAACTCTCAAAATTGCTCTTAAACTTGTCTTCTCTCAAAACCTAGAAATAACACTTGTATTTATAGATTTGAGCCAAAATGGCAAATTTGTAAATAAACCAAAACTGAAAATAACACAACACAAAGTTGCCTCAATCTCAGTTATGCCCCAAACATCATAGGAGAGCCAAAACCAACACCGCCATCTCCACCGAACATCGTCGCTCCACTAATGATTATTGCTTCTTTTTGGGTGACTCTTTTATAGCTTGGCGAAGCAAGAAACAGTCTGCCACCGCTGATACTACACAGGAACTCCTCTAGCTTCGCTTCACCGGATACTTGAAGATATGGGATCTGTCTTCAAAGAGCACTATCATCCATGATAGTCAATGTGTTATTCAAATGCTCACAATGACATCGATCATGCATGAATAAACCATGCACATTGAGATTTATTATCATTTTGTAATTCAACATGTTATTCGTGACACTATTCATTCATCTTGCCTCTGTCACTTCAGTTGATCAAACTACCGATATCTTCCCCAAAGCACATCCTTCGGGCGTTTCGAAGACTTAGTTACCAAACTCAAGTTGATCAACACTCCACCATCTTCAGTTTGTGGGGAGATGTTAGTGTATTTACATTCTTTGTTGTTTATGGGTTGTATATGGTATATTGGCCCTAATATTGTATGCTAACCAAGTCACCTCTTTCTATATATAGACCTCATGTATATGCTTCAACACACATCAATACAATACATCATTTATCTCAATCTCTCTCTAGAATGATTTCAATCTATCTCAAGGTTCCCGATAGTGAAAATACAATTCCTAATTTAAAACCCACCAACCCAACCAAGAATTAAATCGTTGTGCAACTTCAAAACCATTAAACACCAATAACCATTCAATAACTCAATAGCATTACTCACCCCAGAGAATCAACGACGACAACTATACCTAATAAACATTCATTTCAAAACCCCAAACCCGTTAAAATGAACCCACATATTTAATCCTTGTATATAATCACTGAGACATAGGTATTATTATATTTGAAAATAAAAGAATAAAATGATAAGGGTACCTGTTACAGAAATACATTCCAACACAAAAGGTAAGAAGCCAGATAAAAATAATACAGTTTCTGGATACGACATTTCTTGATGAAAAGTAACGCGCAAAGGCTTTGGTGTTCACTCACATGTTGTTTTTGGGTATCATGCAACCCAGAGAAAATGATGGAACTGGGAAAGAAACTAGAGAGAAAAACAGTCCCTCACTGGTTGGAATGTTCATTCTCCCATGCTATGTATAGGAGTGACCTGACTCTCTATCTGCCCTCTCTTAATGCTCCCATTAAGTGAGTCGTTTCTTCTTTTCTAAAATAAAGGAAAACTAACCGTTTCATTTTTTTTTGTGAGGCTTTTGTGATTCTTCCATTTTGTTTCCTTCTTGTGTTTGTGTGGGCTGGGTTCGGGTGGGAATGTTATATTAAAAAATATTAGATTAAATTTCACTTTTAATCCCCAAATTATCTTTTCAAATTTTAAATGGTTTTTATTTAGTTCTTAAACTATATTAATTAGGGTAATGCTATTCCCACTCCACCAAAGTACTCTAACACTCTACTTTGTTTTCAAATAAAAGTTAAAGACCCTTATACCCTTGTTATTAAACCCTTCCATTATTTCTCTTTCACTCACAAAGAGAAATAAACTTATTCTTTACACCAAAAATTATACACATAATTTTAAAAAATGAACTATTAAAAAAAAGGAAGGATTATACATATATATTCATTTTATATTAATAAATATTTAATACATATAAATACAAAAATTACTTAATAAGCCGTGACACAACATCAAACAATACAAAATCTTAATTTTTTTTATGTAATATGAACGCCATCCAAATAAAAGAGACACGATACGACACGACACGACACGAGATTTTATTAATTTTACTTAACACGAACACATCTTTATTAAGACACAACACAAAATTCTATTTTTATATCTAACACGAACGAATGACCCAAATAAAAGTGACACGATACGAAACCATTTTTTTTAACCAAAGACGATCACAACTCAATTAAAAAGATACAAGGCACATCGGACAAGACACAATACGACATTACACAGAATATTTTAAAAAAATAAGATACGAACACAACCCAATTAAAATGTTATCTTACATGAAATCTCATTTTTTACCTAACACAAAAACGACTGAAATAAAATGTGATATGGCACGATCCAATTAATTCATGACACGACACGACAAAAAATTAAATATATGGTTCTTGAAGTTTAGAACAAAAAAGGCCAAAAATTAATTTACATATATTTAATAATTAATAATTATATATATATATATATATATATATATATATATATATATATATGAGAAGGGCTATTAGCACTCCACAAATTCTTTAGGTACTCCATCTTCAAAATAAAATTCTAACTTTGTCCTTTAATTTTTTTTAATATATATACAACTTGTGAATTTTATGTTTTCTTGGACTTTAACCCCTAAGCCAATGTTTGTCACACTCCTACATAAAATTCTCAACTATTTTTTTGGTTTGAGCGTTTTATAAAATGCCAACAAAATTGTTTTGTATTGTAAACTTCAACTATTTTTTTTATCAAATGCAAGCATGATCCAATGAAAATAGGATACAACACGAAATATTTTTTAAACTTAACACGAACACAATCTTTGTTAAAAAATTGTTTAATAAAACATAAAAAATTATTTTATATAAATAAAAACTGGTCGGTCCGCCTATACATACCGCTAGCACGGACCATTTTTTTTAAATAGTAAAAAGTTTATTTAGAAAAGTAACCGCCATGTATAGGAGTGACCTGAATCTCTATCTTCCCTCTCTTAATGCTCCCATTAAGTGAGTCGTTTCTTCTTTTCTAAAATAAAGGAAAAGTAACCGTTTCATACATGGCTTTTGTGATTCTTCCAATTTTTTTTTGATTATGTACTTTTATGACTTCAAATAATATTGATTATGAATATAGAACAACAAATACTTCGTTTTCATTTTTAGTCTGTATTTTCAAATTAAAGGGCCACGTGGCATGCAGTGATTGGTCGACGTTTTATGAATATGGGTCCGCGCAAGTGGCTTTATTCAAAAATACAGACTAAAACTATGAATAAAATGTTTGCTGTCCTATTTTCAAAAATACATATTACCATAGGTCCTAAATTTACAAAACCCTTTTTTTTCCATTCTTGTGTTGGTGTGTGGTGGGTTCGGCTGGGAATGTTATATTATAGAAATAGATTATGTATTTTTAGGACATAAAATAATATTAATTATGGATATAGGACAATAAACGTTTTGCTTTCGTTTTTAGTCCCTATTTTCAAATTAGAGGGACACGTGGCATGCTGTGATTGCTTGACCTTTTAAGAAAATCGATCCGCGCCAGCTGCCTTATTAAAAAATAAGGACTAAGTAACTCGTTAGAATTTGAAACAAATATGCCAAATTTCAAGTTTACGCCTATTTAATAACTTTATTAGTAAACCAACTTTTTTTCCCTCCCATTCCACTTCATTTTGATGACAAACTCATAAAAAAACCTCTCTCTCACTCCGTTCTATTGAACAAAGAGCAGCAGAAAGAAGAAATGATATTTTTACATATATTTAATAATTATAAATTATATATATATATAACTTTTTTTCCAAATTATGATGAAAAAAATAATTTATGTTAACATTTTATACGTAATAAGGGAATGATTAAAAATAAAAATAAAATATTAAAAGTAGTAGTTTAATTGACAGTTCTAAGGGACTGATTAAAAATAAAAATAATTATTTGATTAAAACTAATTAAAAAGTGCATGTATGACAATAATTCGAAAAAAGAGTAATGCAAAAAAAAATACAAACTTGTGTCGTGTTGTGTCGCGTTTGTATCCAAAAAACTCTTGTATTATCTGAGGTTCTAAAAAACACAACATGACACGACACGATGCGATACGAAATCTCATATTTTTTTTACCTAACACCAACATGACCTAAAAATATAAGCAACACGACATGAACTTGCACGCGAAACTTCACAAAACATTTTTTCAAACACTTAACAGAATGTTAGTCATTTCATGTCGAGTTTTAAATGGTTTGTTTTTGTGTCGGATAAAAAAATACAAACTCGTGCCGTGTTGCGTTGGTTTCCAAAATAATTTTTTTGGGCCGGCACGATATGACAATACAAGAGTTTTTTGTGCATAAACGCGACATGACGTGACACAAGTTGCATTACTCTTTTTTTGTAATTATTATCATACTTCCATTTTTTAATTACTGTTAATCAAATAATTATTTTTATTTTAATCAGCCCTTAGTATTGCAATTAAACTGCTACTTTTAATATTTTATTTTTATTTTTAATCAGTCCCTTATATGTATATATAATTTTATTGCTTGAAAAGTTAAAATATTTGTAAAGGTGTTTAAGGGTTTTTTGGTCATGTTATAATATTTTGGTGTGTCGTAGTATAATGGTGGAGTGGGAATAACAGTACCATATTAATTATTTTAAAAGGGGGACTCCGTTAAGAAACTCGTTAGAATTTGATAGAAATATGTCAAATTTCAAGTTTACCCTCATTTAATAACTTTATTAGTCAACTAACTTCTTTTTCCTCCCATTCCACTTCATTTTGACGGCAAACTCATCAAAAGAACCTCTCTCTCACTCCATTCTATTGAACAAAAAGCAGCAGAAGGAAGAAATGGTGGTTTTTTGTTATTGTGGTTGTTTGGCATAAAGACATACCTCATGGACCCAACAAAATCTCGGTAGAAGTTTTGTAGCAAGTTCAAGTCGTTCTGAACATGGTGGTAGTGGATTTTTCATCTGGGAGGACAAACCCAACTAGGTTCTCAAAATTGAAAGAGTTTGGAAGAGGGAGAAGCTATTATGGGTTGTGTTAGTGTTGTGTGTTATTATAATTTGGGTTTTATTGTCTAGGGCTGAGGTTGGTGAATGTAAGTGTGAAGTGAAGTAATGAATCAATGTATATCATATATGAATCAATGAATGAAATGCATAATATATGTTCCTATGATCTATTTTGTCAATTAATTAAATACATGTCATAAATGAATCAATAAATGAAATGTTAAATCTGTTTGCATATAATCTATTTTGTGAATGAATGATAATCTACAAATTTAGCAATTGTTAAACACATTAAATGGCCTCCAAAAGTAGCCATAATCATTACACTACATACAGTCTTGTCATTTATTGTGTGTGTTGGGTTGGGGTGATCGGCTTTATAGGCCAGGTCGGCTCAGTCTTAAATTTGAACATGTGTTGGTATGGTTTTCCTCAATTATTTCCACTAACTTCAAACGTTCCCACTTTTGAAAGTGGGTTATAATCATTGACTCCCTGACGAACACGATTCTCATACCTAGGGTCTCGTGAACCGTTAGTGGGTTTTCCAGGTAACGATTGCGCATGAACGCGTGGCCTTGGGAGAGCCACTTGAGCAAGCTCCCTGCCCAATACTAAGTCGTCGTTTCATTTGATTTTGGTGGCAAAAGGTATAAGCTCTTGGGACCCTTATACCTTTACCACGTCACTAAAAAATTTCGGTATACTTCATTTCTCTCCCTCTATCTAGAATTTTCAAGAACTATAGAACTTCTTCTTCTTTACATTCTTCTTCTTCTTTTTCTCTACGCTCTCTTCATATTTAGGCGCTTAAGAAAGTATGAATTTTCTTTAGAGAATGATTTCACAAAATCTTGTACAAACTATCTGATACCAGACAAGACTTCGCCGAAGGAGAAGGGTACCTTTTGAATCAAAGATGAAGACGTTTTTATGAGAGTTGATGTAACGGAAGGGGGAGTTCGCTTTTCTATTCACTCATTGATGATGGAAGTACTTCACTACTACAGCATACTTCCAATTCAGGCAAACGGTAGCTTCAACCAGATTGTTATGGGTACAGTTTCCATAAATCATATTTTTGGAACCAACCTTGGTTTGAATGAAATCGGGTACTATTATGGCCTGAACAACTATCTTGGGTCTGATCTGTACAATTTTCAAGCTTGGGATAAGTCATATATTTTGGTTACGTGGTTCCCCAGATCATAAAAAACACTATAAATAATGTCTTAGTTTTTTTTTTTTTTTTTTTTGGGGGGGGGGGGGGGGGGGTTATATAGTGAGAACTACAGAGGTCTCCGTGTGGCTGCAATGTCCATATTTCTTGGTATGTCGTCCAATATTGTTAATATTGAACTTTATTTTTTGTTCAATTACTAATCGACTTTACTTATGAGAATATCGTCATTGGAGTAGAAAACCTCAAGATTTTAAAAATCTGCAAGACCTTGAGATCTTCTAGAGAATGAGAATTCCAGTTAGCGTGAGCCCATATTGGAGAGAAGCCCATGTAATACTCGTCTAAGTCCTCAGTGTTACCTATGCTATCAACTTTTCAGCGATCCCAAATGGGATAGTTATCGATTACACCATGGTCGACGATCCATTTATTCTAACTGCCACCTCTGTTCCAAGCTAGGCTGCAAGGGTTGTTTATATTGGGGAGTCTTCCCTTATTTACATGGTATCCACTAACTCTGGCGAAGACAAAGAGGAAAAATTATAAGCAATGGAACGAGAAGAAAAGAAGGGAGAAGAGGATTCGACAAAAATGGATCCCCTCTTCGATGATCTTTATGGTATGTAAAAATTACTCTCTTATGTGGACCACTAATAACTGTGCACATGTCCTCCTACATGGCCAACCATCTTGCTTGGCATCAAAGATACTTAGCCGGCTATAAGGCCAACCAACTCTAGAATACGAACCATTAAGAATATCAAAGGTTACTCAGATGGAATGATGACTAGCTCTGAATTTCAAAAGTCTCATTCGTTGTACACAAATGTAAATGCTTAGAAATATAAAGGCATTCCATTTAGGGTTTTACACCACTATAAATACGAAATATCTCTATGCTCAATCGACAATTCAATCATTCTCAAGCACACTATACTGAGCTATTGTAATCAGAATAAATAAAAATAACAGTGGACGTAAGCTTTCTTCATAGCCAAACCACTTTAAAAATCTCTGCCTCTTGTATGTTTGATAAAGATTGATCTTATTATTTATCTGTGATTATTAAATTAGATCACTCTATTTTTAGACATCAACAGGTTGGCTACGTCTGTGGGAACCGACTGCTAGTCATTGTTCTTTACCTCATATATTTCATTCTTTGGTTTAAAGAATGACTATTGTTCTTGAAAGTATCTTGGTGACTGCAGGAAACCACCTAGAAAAATTCCCTCCCCTTGGTGAGGCAGACCTCCATAGGGTCCTGTTCAATTTGGCTAAAGGATAGGAGGCTATGCAAGAGTCAGTCAGACAATTGGCTAGCATAATGCAGGACAAATCCTCCAATTCTAGAAGAAATATACCACCTCCACCACCAAAAATTAAAGGATCTACCATTCCCATTAATCTTATAATAGATCCCACCGCCCTAGAACAACTTCTTCATTCTGATCAATGGATTACTATGATGGTGATCTTTTTCCAAAGAAAGGCCAAGTGTATTGGGGAGGCTAAATGGAGAATATGCTTTTGATCGTCTAGGTCCCCAAGTAACTAGGTTATCACAGAGAGCAAGAACATCATCATAAACACAAAGAAGGATCTGTATGATCAAGAGATAGTATGAGGGGCTTTGTGCATGACAAGCAGACCTCTTAGGAGGAAATTTCATCACATAGACACAGTAAAGCTACTAAATCTACTTCGATCAAATCCAAACGAGAGGAACATTCCTAGAAGGGATCCATGCAACGACTGGAAGATCAGCTGAGAGAAATGGCCAAAATAAAAAACCTGTTAAAAAGGAGCTTTGTTAAAGGCTCACCTTTCATCCAGGATATTGTGGATTACCCCTCACCTTCCAAGTTCAATCCACTGGTGGTCACTCCTAAATATGATGGGAAAGCTAATTCAGTTTTACATATTGAGTAGTACCAAGCTATTGTTGATATTTATTTTGTCCCTTACGAGATGAGGTGTAAGGCTTTCTCCAGTCCCATCACAGGGCCAGCCCAGATATGATATAACTATCTGCCTAGAGGTAAAATTTCCAGTTTTCACCAATTGGCCGAATTATTCATTGATAACTTTTTCTTTGGGGCTAAGACGATCAAGAGTGTTACTTATATCTTGACCATATGCCAAAATACTAGAGGGAGTACCGGGGATTATATCACAGGGTTTAATAATGAAAAATTAGAAGTTATGGATTATGAAGAAAAAATAGTCATTCCAGCGTTAATGAGTGGGTTACTGGGAAAAGATCTTTACTATGCCCTGGCAAAAAACCCACCCAAGACTATGATAGAGTTTATGGCTAAAGCTGGAAAAATCATGAACGTTGAGGAAGTCATGGCAATAAAAGAAGCATCGAAGAGAAAAACTGAGGGACAAAAGAATAATTCATTCAAAAAAGATAGAAAAGATAAGAAGTCTAAGAGGATTAAGAAGTTTAAAGAATATACTCCGCTCACTAAGATTGTTCACCACATACTAGAAGAAATCAGAGGTAACAAGGATTTGAAATCGACTAAAAAACTGAGGATACCCCCAACAAAAGAGGGAAGTCCAAGTATTGTGATTTTCATCACGATCACGGACACACCACTGATAGTTACATAACCCTCAAAAATAAAGGTAAAACTCTTATTCAGCGGGAAAAGTTGACAAAAATTATTAATTCGAATGGTAGCCAAGATACTAGGAGGAGATATGAGTCACGCGTACGAGGAAAAGAGGATGCCAAAAGGGCATGAAATAATGGTTATGAAGATGACCCCTACTTGCCGAAGAAGCCTGATGAGCCTGAAATGGATGTAGGTATGATCTCTTTCGGTTGCCATTTAATCACAGGTGGAGGTGCAAGTGGTGGAGATGGACTTGTTGAAAGAAAGGCGTACTTATATGAAGCTAAAGCTTATCCCACTATTAGGCAGATTGATATGTCTAAGATCAGTGATGGTTGGCCCAGGAAAGTCAATAAAGACAAAGTAGTGATTGACTTCTCCAAAAACGATCTCAATGGGGTACTTTATCTTTATGACAGTCCATTGGTAATTGCTTACAGAATTCACTATGGCAGAGTGGTTAGAGTTTTGGTTGATAATGGGAGTTCAACTGATGTAATGTTCTACAACTAAGCTTAGGGCTAAAAGATAGTGACCTGGAACCGTATCACATGCCTCTTATAGGATTTTTTGAAGAAAGGGTATGTCCCTTGGGAACTTTCAAGTTGGAAGTACTAGTCGACACTTAGTCGGCAAGCAGGATGGAACGAATTCACTACTTTCTATTGGATAAAAATGTACATTCAGCATATAATCCTTGGTCGGGTAGGGTTGAAGCAACTGGAAGCTATTACGTCTATTTTACATTAATGCATGAAGTTCCCTACCAACTATGGAGTTAGCGTGGTAAATGGTAACCGAATGGAAGAACGGGAATGTTATTATACTTCAGCCGACCAACTGGACATAAAGAGGGGCATAACTACCTTCCCCATTGATACTTTGAATCCTCACGAGGATGAGGACTTGGTGAAAGGACATGTCATGGAAGAAACAAAAACTATTATGCTATACAATGAGAAGCTCGAAAAGGACACCCAGATTGGCTCAAGAGTAACACCTCTAATAAAAAAGGAATTAATTGCATTGCTTCGATACAGGAAGAATGTGTTCTCCTAGAGTGATGAGAATATGTCAGGGATTGATCCCAAATTCATCTATCAAGAACTCAGTATTTACAAAAAGAAACGCAAAGTTTTTAGCCCATAAAAGAATACGTCGAGTGAAGAACAAGTGGAAAAATTGCAGAAAGCATAGTTCATTGAGGATATTAAATATTCGACTTAGTTGAACAATGTAGTAATGGTAAAAAAGAAGAACAATAAATGGATAATGTGTGTGGATTTTACTGACCTTAACAAAGCATGTCCAAAATATCACTTTTCTTTACCAAGGATTGATCAATTGGTAGATGCCATAACACGCCATGAATTTCTCAACTTCATGAATTCTTATTTTGAGTATAACCAGATCAAGATAATGTCAAAGGATAAGGAAAGCATATCCTTCATCACCAGCCGGACTTACCGCAACAATGTGATGACTTTTGGACTCAAAAATGCTGGGGCAACATATTAGAGGTTGGTAAATAAAGTCTTTGAAGACCAAATTAGTAAGAACGTGTAGGTGTATATAGATGATATTCTCACTAAAAATAAGTTCGCCATTGACCACATTGCTAATCTAGCCCAAGCACTTGACTAGCTAGAAAAACACCAAATGAAGCTCAATCTGACCAAGTGCATATTTGGATTCTAAGAAGGTATATTCTTGAGTTACATTGTCAATCGAATGGGAATCGAAGATAATCCTAATAAAATAAAGGTTTTACAGGAAATGCAATCCCTGAGTAGTAAGAAGGATGTGCAAAAGTTGACAAGAAGAGTAACAACCCTAAATTGTTTCGTATTACAAGCCACGGACAAATGTCTTCCATTCTTCAAGGTGCATAGAAAGACCTTTAAATGGAACGAAGAAAATGAAATAACTTTTTTGGACATTAAATAAGTAGTTGGGGTCTACTCCACCACCCTCCCGACTAGTTTTGGGTAAGAAGTTGTACTTATATTTGGATATTTTAGAGTCTGCTATAAATTTAGCCTTGATCCGACTAAAGGAGGGTGTTTAAAAACTAGTGTATTACACCAATAAGGCATTCTGAGGAGTCGGGTTCAGATATCCATGCTTGAAAAAATTTGCATTGGCACTCATTGAAGCCTCTAGAAGAATGATACCCTATTTTGCTGCTCATACCATTATAGTATACACTGACCTACCATGCGTTAAGCTTTGTATAAGCCTGAAAAGTCTCAGAGACTAATGTCTTGGACAGTTGAGCTGGGAGAGTATGAAATTGTGTACAAACCAAGAACTTCATTGAAAGGTCAAGGAATTGTAGATTTCATAGAAGAATTCACCAATGTAGAGTTACCCAGCACACTAAGTTTGCCTGTAGAGCTTGGAAGAGAGCTCAACTCCAAGGCCAACTGAGATGGTTGTTGACTAACCAGAATAATCAGTTGTTCACAAAAGACCTCTTCGACAAGCTGAGCAAAGCCAAAAGATTTTCAAGTACGAAGTGTTAATGGATGAAGACTTATATAGTGATGTTTTAATTTGGAAATTATACATCAATGGCTCTTTGTTTACAACTAGAAGTGGTGTTGTACTCATCCTTAATACTCAAGATAACTTGGATATAGTGTATGAATTAAGATTTGAATTTTATTCTTCCAATAATAAAGCTGAATAAGAAGCATTAATTAACGGTTTAGAGCTAGCCTCATCATTGGACGCCGAGTAGGTGATAGTGCACAGTCATTCCTAACTTATTATCCATCAGTCATTGGAATGATACAGTGTTAAAGGGGAAACAATGGCGAGATACTTGATTAAGTCAAAGGAAGTTATTCCCTCATTTCCTACAGTTAAGATAGTTCATATTCTAAGGGTAGATAATGCATGATCATATTCTCTTAATCGACTAGCCTCAACAACCACAATGGAGCTCAGAAGAACAATCCCGGTAAAAATTCTCACCAGCAGGAGCATTGATGAGGAGGCAGTCAACATCAATTCTATAGAGTTAGGGATTTCATGGATGGATCCAATTAGGGACTACATTGAAAAAAGATTGTTACCAGTTGACCAAAAAGACGGAAGGAAATTGAGATATAAGGTAACTCATTATGTCCTAAAGAAAGGTACATCGAACAAAATGGGATATACAGTCTCTTTACTTCATTATGTCCACCTAATTGAGGTAAATAATTTGATTAAAGGGGTAAATAAAGGCTCATGTGGATCTCCTACAGTCGGGAGATTTCTATGACAACAAATAGTAATCCAAGGTTATTACTAACCAACAATGAAGGCGAATTGTGTTTCCTTCGCCAAGAAATGTGATAAGTGCCAAACATTCGCCTGAGTCATGCCTCTAGAAAATATCAGAGCTTACCTCTGTACCGACCACCTTCATCAACTCCAACCAACCTTCCTTGACAAGAATTTTCTTGGCATACTAAGTTTGAGGGAAAGCTATAAAAAGTTCTTTCTCCCAGCTCTTGTCAAAAGCAACATCCTTGTCTTTTTTTCCTTTGGCCTTCTAAGAGGCAACTTTAGCAGTCAGGCTAACCATTTTATCCTCAGTAATTTTAGCCAAGTTCTGGGACTCAGTTAGCTTTTCCTCTGGAACCTTGGCCCCACCATCCACCTCCTTCACTTCTCGGCAGTTTGAGATTTTTTCAGTAGCTTTTATTTTACCTTTTACTACAAATGCCCTATTCTCGACTTCTTGTAGTTTATCATCCTAGAATTTTTGCCTCAATTATAAGGCCTTCTTGGAATATTTCAAAGACTGCTTCAGACCTTCAAATGCCTCTTCCACCTCGCTTGAGGAAGATATCAATTGTTCGTCCTTCTCCATTATTTGGTTAAAATCAACTAAAAAGTATAAGAATAGCAAACACAATATATTTGAAGAAGTTCAGTAACATGAAGAAAAAATAAAAGATAAGATAATTACTAGTGCCAAAGTATGGAAATCTCTCTCAATCAGTCTTATTATGGGCATGGGAACTGAGGTTTCCCTATAAGTTAGAAGAGTTCCATCTTTGATTAAACTTCTGGACAATCTAGGGTTGACAACTACAGAATCTAACCCAATGTCACCTAGTTCGGCCTGAAATTTTTTAACTAACTCTTGTTGGTCAGTTTGATTTTTCTTTGCAACCAACTCTTGTTGGTCGGATTGGACTTTATTTTCTTGCCTCTAAGGGTCATGCAAGACCTTCTTTAACCTCTTTCACTAAGTTCTAGTACCTTGGATATCCTTAGCATTAAGAACTTAGGGCCTCTTTTCACTAGCTTGAGATTTATTTTCAATTGGCTTCTTGCCAATATCAACAATCTTCTTGGGAGGGGGAGATAAGGGCCCACTAAGTAAATTAGGCATCTTCCTTTTACCCATGTAGAAAAAAGAGAAGTAGGGATATCAAATATGTTAAAGGACTCAAATAAAGAGGAAGTTTATCCTTAGATGAATTTAGCCGCAACTGATTCTGCAGCCGAAGAAGTAGACACAAGTTCTTCTTTTAAATTGATGGAAACGTGTGGCATGGTAAGTATTGGTCAGGAAACAAAGGAAGTGATATATCTCGTGTACTCTAATAGCACTGAAGTTGCTCGGGGATATTCTTATCCAACTCTTTGATTAAAGCCCCATGGGAATTTAAGCTCTTCGATATTGATTTCACCTTTTTTAGGAAACCTCTTCTTATTCTCCTATGTAGCAAAAAAGAGCAGCAAAGTTAGTCAGCAAATTCAAAAATAAATAACAAAAGGGAAAAAGTAAATAGTAGAATTATAACCTATGCCACGCCCATCTTGGGAGCACCTGGGACTAGTGTAGGACACCTCCTTCGTTATGGACCATAATCTCAATAGTCTTTATTGGAGTCTGGAAGATTCACTACTAAAGCCCTATTGGCTTGCTTAGTCTTCAAATAATACGTGTTATCTCCAATAGTGTCCCATTTATAGCAAAAAAATCAACTCATAAACCCCAATATGAATACCATAAATCTCATTCAACCTATTAACACCCATTTACAACCATCCAAGTGTTTATTTCTATCCTAGAAGGAAATAAGTCAAAGTGTTGAAAAAACTGAAGAAAAGGGAAGTTTGGCGAAAAAGTGATGCCACTCTCAACAACAAACAAAGTGGGAATCTAGTGACCCTCAGGAAGAGAATTCACATTTATTGGACCTTGGGCTATCTCTAAATATACCCAGGTAGGGATCTTTCTCTTTTATCTGAACTACTATTGTGAACTCTCATCCACGATGTAAACTATGGTGGAAATAGAAAAAAGGATGAAGAAATAGAAAAATAGGGAAAAAGGATTACAGGGATTTATAAGTAACCGAAAGAACTAAAGAAAACAATGGTGAATGAATAAGCAACAAAAGATTGTACTAAATAAAGATTTAGAATGAAAGAAAACTCTAAGTACATAAAAGTTAAGGTGACGATAAATGGAGGGAAAATTCTACCTATTTATTGGTTTCTTCGATAAACGGGAATAAAATGATTAAGTAAATGAATGATTGAGTTACCACCGTCTTCACGCCTCCCAAAGCTTTAAAAGACCATCTTACCCTTTGGCACTTCAAAAAGGTTTGAATTATTTATAAAAATGCCATTTTCAACAGCACCGGTTAAAATGTTCATGTGTGGGAGGTCGGTTACCGACCACAAACTCAATATGTACGTCAAGTAACATTCGGAGAAGAATACTCAATACTTTTGATCAGTCATCAAGCATGGAGCACTGGGGAATTTTTTCGTATGTAAAAATTACTCTCCTATGTGTACCAATGATAAGTGTATACGTGTCCTCCTACGTGGACAACCATCTTGATCGGCATTAGAGATACATAGTCGACTAACTCCAGAATGCGAGCCATCAAGAATATCAAAGGTTACTCGGATGGAATTGCGACCAACACTCGCAGTTCCATTTGGGGGACGTTGGGGATGTCCTTCCTCCCGCAGCACGTTTTCAAACCTAATTGTGCTTATTTTTAATTTGTGTCATGTCCTCGAATCAGGTGTCACGCGACTACGTGACAAGTTGCTACGTGTTATGTCAGACACGCACGAGGTGTTTGTGCGACTCGCGGTGCCATTTTGGGTCCTTAGGGTTCCCTCCCCCCGCGACATGTTTTCAAGCCTAAGGGTGTCTGTTTTTAAATTTATGTCCTATCCTCAAATCGTAAGTTTTGCAACTATCTGGTCGGTTGCTACGTATTATATTAGAAGTGTACAAGGTATTAGTGCCAATCACAATGACGTTTGGTGGCCCTTGGTGGTGGTCCCCCCTCCCCGCAGTATATTGTCAAGCCTAAATGTGCTTGTTTTCAAATTTGTGTCCTAACCTGAAACAAAAGGTCCTTTAACTATGCGATTGGTTGCTACGTGTTACGTTGGATGCACACAAGATACTTGTGTCACTTGCAGTGCCGTTTGGGGTCCGCTGGGGGTGCACGCTCCCCAACGGCACGTTTTCAAGCCTAAGTGTACCTGTTTTCAAATTACTTTTTCTTTCCATAAATCGGGAGTCCATCGACCACACATAGTATTTCTATGTGTTATGTCGATTCGTATAAGGTGTTCGTGCCACTCACTATGCTTCTTGGGGACTACTGGTGGTGCCGCCCTGGCACGTTTTCAAGCCTAAGTGTGAATGTTTTCAAATTCGTGTCTTATCCTCAAATTGATAATTCTATGAATGTGTGGAAGGTTTCTATATGTTGCGTTGAATGCATACGAGTTGTTAATTCCACTCGCGGTGTCATTTGGGGTCTGTTGGTGACTTATTTTGAAGCCTAAGTGTGTCTGTGTTCAATATCGGGTCCTATTCTCAAACCGGGAGACCTGTGACTGCACGTTTGGGTGCTACATTTTATGTTGGATTCATATGAGGTGTTCGTTCCACTCACACTACCGTTTGGTGGGATCTGGAGTGCACGTCCCCCTGACACGTTTTCAAGTCTAAGCGTGCCTATTTTTAATCTCGAGTCCTATCCTCAAATCGGGAGTCCTGCGACTATGAAGTCAATTTTTACGTGTTATATTGAACGCGTACGAGGTATTAATTTCATTCGCGGTGCCGTTTGGGGGATGTTGGTGGTTCCAGCCGCCCGTAGAATTTCTAGCCTAAGTGTTCCTATTTTCAAATTCATATCCTATCCTTAAACTGGGAGTCCCGAAACAGTGCGATCAGTTGCTACATGTTACGTTGGACGTGTACGAGGTGTTTGAGCCACATGGGATACCATTAGAGGGCCGTTGGTGTTCCTTCCCCCTTGGCACGTTTTAGGCCGAAGTGTGCCTATTTTCAAATTCGTGTCCTATTCTCATATCAGTAGGCGTGATTGTGCGATAGGTTGCTACGTGTTACGTTGATGCGCATGAGGTGTCCGTGACATTCGCGATGTCGTTTGGGTCCATTAGTGGTCTCGGCCCTCTCGCGGCATGTTTTCAAGCATAAGTGTGTCCGTGTTTAATATTGGTTACTATTCTCAAACCGAGAGTCCTGTGACTGTGCGATTGGTTTGTAAGTGTTATATTGGACTTACACAAGGTGTTCGTTCCACTCACATTGTCGTTTGGGGGGCTCTGGTGGTGTCCACCCCACCGCGTCATGTTTTCAAGACAAAGTGTGCTTGTTTTCAAATTTGTGTCCTATCCTCAAACCGAGAGTCCCGTGACTATGAGGATAATTTATGTGCATTACGTTGGACATGCACAAGGTGTTCGTGCCACTCACGGTGCCATTTGGGGGCTGCTGGTGGTTCCCACTCCGTGGCAGTATCTTTTCAAGTCTAAGCGTGTCAGTTTTCAAATTTTCCTTTTATCCTCATGTAGGGAGTTACACAATTACGGGGTTCGTTACTACATGTTACGTTGGCTGCGCACGAGGTGCTCGTTATACTCACGGTGCCGTTGGTGGTGCACGCTCCCCTTGACATGTTTTCAGGCCTAAGTATGCTATTTTTAAATTCATATCCTATGCTCAAATCGGGATTCCTCCAACTGCGCGACCAGTTTTTACGTGTTATGTTGGACATGCACAAGGTGTTCATGCCACTCCCGGTACCGTTTGGGGGGTCACTGGGGAGGCCCTTCCCTCGCGGCACGTTTTAAGGACAAAGTGTTCTTTTTTTCAAATTCTTATCCTATCCTCAAATCGTAGTCATGCGACTGTGCGATGAATTACTGCATGTTACGTTGGACTCGGAGGAGGTTTTTGTGCCACTCACGGTGCCATTTGGAGGCCGTTGGGGGTGCCTTCCCCCCTCGCGGTATGTTTTCAAACCTAAGTATGCCTGTTTTCAAATTCATGTCCTATCCTCTAATCGGGAGTTCTGTTACTATGCGTACAGTTTCTACGTGTTACATTGGATGCGTACAAGGTATTCATACCACTCACAGTGCCATTTGGTGGCCGTTGGTGCCCCACCCCCCCCTCCCCACCCCCCGGACAGTACTTGTTCAAGCCTAAACGTGTCTATTTTCAAATTCGTGCCCTATACTCAAATCAAAAGTCCAGCAACTACACAACCACTTGCAATATGTTACGTTGGACATGGAAGAGGTGTTCGTTCCACTCATTGTGCCATTTGGAGGCAGAATTTAATGGCCACCCACCCTCGGCACATTTTGAAGCCAAAGTGTGTCTGTTTTTAAATTCTTGTCCTATACTAAAATCGGTAGTCCCGCAACTACATGGATAGTTGCTTCGGGTTATGTTGGACGTGCGCAAGGTGTTCGTGCCACTCGCAATGTCGATTGGGTGCCTTTGGGGGTGCCCGCTCCCCGCGGCACATTTTCAATCCTAAGGATGATTGTTTTCAAATTCATATCCAATCCTCAAACTGAGAGTCCCTCAATTGAGAGAGAGGTTACTACGTATCATATTGGACACGCACGATGTGTTCATGCCATTCACGATGTATTTTAGGGGCCGTTGTTGGTGCCCCTCCATTCCCTCCTCGCGGTACATTTTCAAAACAAAGTGTGCAAGTTTTCAAATTCATGTTCTATCCTCAAATCGGGAGTGCGGTGACTGCATGGCCAATTGGTACGTGTTATGTTGGACATGAACGAGGTGTTCCTACCACTCGTAGTGCCGTTCAATGGCTGCTAGGGATGCCTTCCCCTACGACACGTTTTCTAACCTAAGTGTGCCTATTTTAAAATTCGTGTCCTATCCTCAAACTGGGAGGTTTGCGACTATAGTTTCGGTTGCTATATGTTACGCTGGATGAATATGAGGTGTTAATGTCACTTGCGGTGCTGGTTGGGGGGCCTCTGGTGGTGCACGCCCCCGTCACACATTTTAAGCCTCAGTGTGTCTGTTTTTAATTTCGTGTTATATCCTCAAATCGGGAGTCCTCTGACTGCACATCTGGTTGAAACGTATTATGTTGGATCCGCACAAGATGTTCATGCCACTTACGGTGCCTTTTGGATCCCACTAGGGGTGCCTCCCCCCCCCCCCCCCCACGCAGCACGTTTTGAATCCTATAGGTGCCTATTTTTAAATTTGTACCCTATCCTCAAACTGGGAGTTCAACGAATGTGCAACCGATTTCTACATGTTGCATTGTATGCGTACGAGGTATTTGTGCCACTCAAGGCGCCATTTTATTTCCTCTTATGGTCCCCCCGGCCCCCCGCAGTACATTTTCAATCCTAAGTGTGTGTTTGCATTCAAATTCATTTCCTATCCTGAAACTGAGAGTCCCGTGACTACGCGACCAATGGTTATGTATTACGTTGGACACATACGAGTTGTTTGTTCCATTCGCAGTGCCGTTTGGGGTCCGCTGGGGGTGCACGCTGCCTCACGGCATGTTTTCAAGCCTAAGAGTACCTGTTTTCAAATTCGTGTCCTATTCTCAAATCGAGAGTCGAACGATTGTGCAGACTGTTGCTATGTGTTACGTTGATGTATACGAGGTGTTCGTGCCACTGGCGATGCTTTTTGGGGGCCACTGGTGGTGTCCCCTCCCCCGACGACAAATTTTCAAGGCTAAGTGTTCCTATTTTTAAATTCGTGTCCTATCCTTGAGAGTCCTATGAATGTGCGGCATGTTTCTTCGTGTTAGCTTGGATGCACACGAGGTGTCCATACCATTCGCGGTATCGTTTGGGGTCCAATGGCGGTCTCGCCCAACTCGCGTCTCTTTTTCAAACCTAAGTGTGCATGTGTTCAATATCAGGTCTCATTATCAAATTGGGAGTCATGCGACTGTGTGTCCAGCTGTTGCGTGTTGTTTTGGACGCGCACAAGGTGTTACTGCCACTCACACTACCATTTGGGGGGATTTGGGGGTGCACACTCCCCACAACACGTTTTCAAGCCAAAGTGTTCCTACTTTTAAATTTGTGTCCTATCCTCAAATTTAAAGTCTCACGACTACATGGTTGATGGCTATGTGTTACGTTATATGCGTACGAGTGTTCGTACCACTCGCGGTACCATTTTAGGGCCGCTGGTGGTTCCACTCCTCACCCCCGGTGGCATGTTTTCAAGCCTAAGTGTGCCTGAATTTAAATTCATGTCTTACCCTAAAATCAGAAGTCTCGCTACTACATGGGATATTGCTAAGTGTTACATTGGATGTGCATGAGATTTTCATGGAACTTTTGGTGCCGTTTGGGGGCCGATGGGGGTCCTCACCCACCTAAGTGTGCCTATTTTCAAATTTGTGTCCTATACTCAAACTAATAGTCCCGCAACTGAGCGACTAGTTGTTATGTGTTACGTTGGACACATAAGAGATGTTCGTGCCACTTGTAGTGACATTTTTTATCCGTTAGTAGTGCCTGACCACCCGCGATAAGTTTTCAAGCATAAGTGTGCCTGCTTTCAAATTCGTGTCCTATTTTCAAACCAGGAGTCTCACGACTGCACGACCGGTTGCTACATGTTTTGTTGTCCGTGCACGAGATGTTCACGCCACTCGCAGTATCATTTTGGGGACGCTGTAGATGCTCGTCCCCTATGGAATGTTTCAAGCCTAATTGTGTCATTTCTTAAATTCGTGTTCTATCCTCAAACCGGTAGTCCTGTAATTGCATGATCGGTTGCTACATGTTATATTGTACGCACATGATGTGTTTGTGCCACTCGTGGTGTCATTTGGGTGCCGTTGGTGGTCTCTTCTTTCTTGTGGCACATTTTCAGTCCTAAGTGTGTATGTATTCAATATCGGGTCTGATTCTCAAACCGAGAGTCTTACGACTACCCGTCCAGCTTCTTTGTGTTGCATTGGACACACATCAGGTGTTCGTGCCACTCGGGTTACCGTTTGGAGGCCTCTGGCAGTGCCCGTCTGCCCACCCGCGGGACATTTTAAAGCCTAAATGTGCATGTTTTAAAATTCGTGCTGTATCCTCAAATAGGTTTCCTACATTTTACGTTCGTCGTGCATGAGGTGTTCATGCCACTCACGAAGCCTATTAAGTGCTGCTGGGAGTGCCTCCCCCCCCCCTCCCCCCCCGCGGCACATTTTCAAGCCTAAGTGTGACTATTTTCAAATTCAGATCCTCTCCTCAAATCTGGAGTCCCACGACTGCGCGACCAGTTGCTACGTGTTACATTGGACACACACGAGGTTTTCTTGCCACTTATGGTACCATTTGGGAGCTGCTAGGGTTGCTCGCCCCCCGTAGCACATTTTTAAGAATAAGTACGGTTGTTTTCAAATTTTGTTGTATTTCACACACATACACACACTATGCTACTATATAAACACACTACACTATCTTTGACACTTTCTCATGTTACCAACGCCATACAAAGCCTAAAATGGCTAATCCTGAATATGAAGTGGAGTAGAAATCCACCACCTCCGATGCTTGATACACCTCTCGACTGATTGTCCATGATCAATATCTAACTGCGAAGCTCTTAAACTTTCCTGACTCTTGCGAGGATAAATTCAGTACCCACCATTTTAAAACCCCGCAAGCCGTGGATGACTTTTGCCAAAGGTTCAGGACTGTATGCGGACAAGTAGAGGACAACTATTTCTTCAAAATAATTAAAGGAAACAATGTATCTGCCTCTATTACCTCCAAAATAATCAAAGACATACAATCCATGAACCCGCCGTAAGTGTTAAGACACAATTTGTTAGGGTTTATTATGAGAGTTTAAAAGTATATGTGTATGATCAATCTAAGAAATTCAACATAGTATCCAACAACCAAACCAACAATCAGTAATTATCTCGTACTCCTTCTATCATCTACGTGATAAAACACATATCCATAATCATAAGATCTCACTATAGTGAGGTCATTTCGCATTAAACATATACATAAACGACAAAGTTATTAATGTCCACACGTGTTTTCAATTCATATTGAAAATAAAGAATTAAAGAATTGCTCAAATTAGTTGATAATTTATATGTTTAGCATTGCTAAAAGAATTAAAGAATTGCTAATGTACTAACTAATTTCACTAATAATATAGCTAAAAACTATCATATCCAATTAACTAATATATATATGTTTAGCAATATAAAATGAAAATAAGAGAAGAAACATTATTTGGTAACCTACAAAATAAAATTTTCTAAAAACCCAATTTTAAACCAATAACTAGTATGAAATCGCTTAGTTTGAAACAAATCAAATACATACACATATATATCTAGTTTGAAACAAAACAAATCAAATACACACACATATACCAAAAATAAAATTTCCTAAATGCCCCATATCCTAAATATGTCAAATACACACACATATACACACATAAATACATTCATACCCAAGTACACACACATACACACATTACACACGCATAGTACACTCACAATACACATACAGTACACACGTAATACACACATACACATAGAAATACACAAAATATACACACATATACACACACATATAAACAAAAATACACATATCACCATAGAAATACACACATATACAAATGCACAAATACCCCAATACAAAATATTAGGGTTTAACTGTTACCTTGGAGATTGAGATTGAAAATTAAAGGGGTAGGAAATCGTCGAAATCGCCGGAGAGAGGGAAATGTTTAAGGGTTTGGAAATTTTTGACTGAAAAATGAAAACTGATTCGGGATTTTAGTATAAAGACACTAGTCACAGCTTTGGTCCTTGACCAACCTTCATGAGCCTAATTTTTTACACATCAGCAATCGTGACCATGATGTCGACTTACAGATGGTCACCTTAATTCGTGACCAACACATGTGACTAATTTGGAATTGTAATGGCCCAAAGTCATGACCCTACTGTGTGTGTATTATGGTATTGGTCACAGAGTATGGGATTTGGTTCGTGACCCATCTGTGACCATACTTGGAGGGAAATTTGGTGCGAATTTGGTGTCGTGATGGTCACGGCTATGGTCCGTGATCCACAGTGGTCGAGAATTTGGTCTGTGACCATCTTCAAGAGTATCCATGACCAAACTGGGTTAGAGATCTGGTCACGCAAAAGTTTGATATGGTCTGGTCACAATTTGGCCCGTTACCCCCGGGCGATGACCAATTGCAGGATTTGGCGTAGTGAAAGATACAAAATATTTGCACATGGACACAATATATATATATATATATATATATATATATATATATATATATATATATATATATATATATATATATATATATATATTGTTTTAATAACTCTAAACCTATACACAAACGAGCCCTTGGAAAAATACATTATTAGGAACATATGAAACTTTTGTCGTACCCTTTTCATGTATGTATTTTACTAGGGAAACTTTATACTCTCGTAACAAAATATTTTTTTAGAGACGTCAACTCATTCTCCTGATAATAAACATGTTCTTAATGCAATCTAATACTAAAATGTTTTTTAAGAAAGATAAATTTTCTTAAACGAAACCAAAATATTCATCACATAACAAATTCACTATTCATTTTCTCTTATGGCTCCGCCCTCCGATGGGACTTCTGAGACTACGCACTAGAAATTTAATACGCGGTTCGATTATTCCCATTTTCACTATCTATTGATGGGGAGGTATATGAATGAACGAATCAGTGGATTGAGGAATAAAAAGCTCGAAAACAAAGAGATGAATCAGTTAATTGAGGAATGACAGCTCGAAGACAAAGACAATTGTCTTTTCCTAATAATTACTCCATCTTTCCCACTCACTTTGATTATCTTTTACAAAAAAAAGTCTCTTCCACTAAGTTTTAGGTGAGTCTCTGACAACTCCTTCACAAAAACTCCCATTATGAAATTTCACACTGCAAATTTATGACTATTAAAATTTCACATTGAAAAATTTGGTATTGAAAATTTCCCTTTGCAAATTTTTCACTGGGAAATATAAAATGTAAATATTTTTTTTCAAAATTACCGTATAAATTAAATTCATTTAATTAATATTAACATTGTCAATAAAAAAATACAAGATCAATAAAAGATGAACGTGTATATTAACATTTAATAAAATATTAGAAAAACTATAATTTATGACTGTAAAATTTCACACTACAAATTTCTCACAGTGGAATTTAACAATTCAGTTTTGCACTGCAAAATTACAGTACAAAATTTCAAATTTCATTAGTACATAACCTTCATAAAACTCGTATGATAGATCTCATTAAAAGTTTTCCAAAATATAAATTCATCCCAAATTTATGTATATTTTGGGATTTTTAATTTTAAAGTTTACGCATAAAAGACAAAATAAGATATCATGAACAAACTTGTCCATAAAAAAGCAGTATGGGCATTTGAATACTCTTCCTTAAAATCACTATTTTTATCCCTTTAGGAAGAAATGTTACGATACACAACATTGTGCCTACGACACTATCATGCATGAATCCATGCTAATTTTTGGTAATTAAAACATTTCTCATACATACTTTGGTGTCATTTTGTAAATCCCATAATGCTAAGTAAAACTATTTAGGAACCTAAATAAATAAAAATAAATGCTACAACGGCTTGTTAATATATTTATATATCCTTCTTATTTTTGTTTTCATTGTATTTCCTACGGTTATTATCATGTTTAACAGAGTCTTATTTAGATTACATATTTGTAGGTTTTGTGAGATAGTATAAAAGATAGATAAATGTTATATTTGATGTGATATTAAGCCATACAGGGACTTTTTATAGGATAATACATTGGTGTGAACACATAATGTGAATGCCTTAATTAACTTAAAGCTAATGACAACTAAGGGTGAGGTGTTTGTGAGTTTATTCAACTAATATAGGTGAATAGTGTGTACATCTAACATCCCCCCTCAAACTCAAGTCAGTGAAGATATTGAGCCACTTGAGTTTGCAAACTGATATTCTAAAAATCCGACTGATTGTCATGTTGTTACTTGTTGTTGTTTGAAAGAAAAATGATTAGGCTTTTGTAAGCCCGGATGAGTGAAAAACCAATCCATTGCAAGGTCGGAGACTGAACACCAGATGAGAGCCTGAAGCCACCAGAGATATGCCAAATACAAAGGTGTAATCCTGGGTGAGCTCAAAAGATCCATAGAGTGTGCACAGCACTTTGGAAGAGGGACGTACAAGGCACCAGATCAGATAGGATTCATACTTGTCAAGGTTAGCAGATTTTATGACAAAGCATGGTTGAGAGGCCGAAGCCCAAGAGATATCGAAGTCCGAGAGACCTACAATGGTGAAGTGGTAATTAAGGGGTACACAAGACTAAAAGTTGTCAAGTGGGGAGATGGCGGAATTTTGGTTTCATCGGTGAGAGTTGGATTTGAAATGGGTTTCCAGCAACCAACTTGAGATAGTGGTAACTTTTTATGGTTGGCATGAGTTCCGATGGGTGACACTATAGAGTAGAGCTATTATTTTGATATTTGACGAGTGGTCAAATGGGTGGAAAAATGTCACCCGTCGATGCCAGGGGAGAAATATAGTAAGGCCTAGGATATAGGTTGTGATACCATGTGAGATAATTGTAATACCCCATATTTCTGAGTATTTGGAATTTAATTAATTCAAAAATTATTTAGGTTTAGTTTTAAATTACACGTGTGGCGTAATTTGATGAAATTAAATATTTTTCGGGAGATAAGATTATATTGTTGATGGAATAATATACGCAAAAATAAGTATACATCGTAATGAGTAATATCAACGAGGCTGCATTGGAACTCGACCGAGGGTCGCGTGTAGACTATTTTGAGGTAAAAATAAGATATTGTTATAGAGTGACTCAGATGTTGATTTAGAGGTCATGTTTGATTCCGAAAGAGTCGAAATAGTTGGAATAGTATACCCAGGTGTATATTTTGGGTCCCGGAGAAATTATTGACCAACTCGATACTGTTTCAGGGTGTGTCGGTCATTCTGGAGTTTGTGCTTTAGAGAACTTTGAAAATTAAAAGATCATAGTAGCCCCTTAGAGTTAGAGGCTTGGGTAAACACAAATTAGAGAAGAAGTAGGACACCAGGGAGGAGGGGAAGAGAATTCTTGGAGTTGCAACACTTGTTCTCTCCACCAAAGTAGCTGGAATCGTGATCGGAGTAATAGGATCGACTCCAACATCTTGAAAATGAAATCAGACCTGCGTATCATAGGATAACTGTTTATCTTGCTTGTTTCTAAAACTTTACAATACCCATGTAGTGTAGGGTTATTATTTGGTGATTTTAATTGATGTTCTTAGGATTTTTAGAATTAAACACATGAATCTTCGGTAGGAAAGGCATGCAAATTTAATACCTATGTGATAAGAAAATGAAATCAGTATATTTAATGATGTGTATGCATGAAGAACATTAAAACTAGGATTTTATGAATATTAAGAGATAATCGGTTCTTGAATGGAATTCTTAATTAATTAATGTGATATTTACATTTAATATGGTCCTTATGCTCACAATAGATCATTAGTTATGTCGGTTGGAAATTTGGTGAAGTTTCATGAAGAGTGGATGAAGCTTTAATGGTGAAAATCGCAAAAACATTAGGAACAAGAAGGACCTGCTTGTAGCGAATTGATTCGGCTCCTTGGAAAAATCAATTCGATGGGCGAATAGATTCGCACCAATGCCAAATTGATTCGACAGCCCCGAATTCCACAATTTTTCTTTGTTTTAATTTTCCTCATGAAATGAATTTAGGGAAAACTTGGGGGATAAAATTTTGGTAATTAAATAAAGACTTTGAGGAGGCCAGTAGGAATATAGTCAATCCTTAGGTGATCTTTAATGTGAGTAAACTTAGGGTATGAACCGATGATGATAAAACGATGGAGATGCGTATTAGGAATTTAGTAATTGGATTATGGGAAGGGTGAGCCATGACATATGACTTAGGCCAGTAGTGTATGAGTGTAGTAACTACTGAAATAACTTAAGGGATAACTAGGGCCTTTGGGAAGAGGATAATACTCGAAAAAATGCGATAGAGGGTTATATTTGTATGTGAATTAGTGCGTTGAGTGATCGAGAGACATATTACGTACGGATTATATTATGGGTTGAGTGTATACCTATGAGGATTATATCATAGGTTGAGTGTGTACTTATGCGGATCATATTATAGGTTGAGTATCCACCTACGTGGATTATATTATAGGTTGATACTAATCCAAAAACAACAATCTGGCAAGGTTTAAAACTGTGCCAGATCAAATCTGGCACAATTTTGAACTGTGCCAGAATTAAGTGTTCCAAAATGGCAATTTTTTTTGGCAGAGTTTTAAAGTGTGCTAGATTTGACCAAACAGGAACACTTCTAGTACACTTTAAAACTGTGCCAGAATTTTTTATTTCTAGCACACTTTAAAATTGTGTCAGGTTGAGTACATTTTGATACTCTTTTGGCAGAGTTCAAAATCGTACTAAAATTTGATACACTTTTGTCACGATTTTGAATTGTGCTAAAAAATTTGGATCAAAGAAAAAAATTAATTATTTGAAAATAAGAAAATTCACAAATTGCGAATCTCGAAAGTTGTTGATAAACTAATGTGCATACAAACATCAAAATATTAGAAGTCTTAATAGTTCATAGACCAAAAAAATTGGGTAGAGTTTTCTCTATTTTCTGGACATTCTATAACCTGCTAATACAAAACCTGCGTAATGTAAAGCCCGCACGGCCATAAAATATAACAATAAAATTACAAATGCCCGTATGGACATAAAAGCTAACAATAAAACAACAAACGCCCGCACGGTTATAACAAAAAAAAATATAATCCTGAATATTAACGACATTAAATAAATAATCCCCTTAATGTGTTCCGCGTGGATAAAATCTAACGACAAAATGTTATCCCACAAAAAATAAGATACAAAAAGGAGATAATATTAGTAACTAAGTAATTTTATAAAAAAAATCTTATTCACGCTGAAAATTTGCATATACGAATTAAAATTATTAATGCATTCTCAAATCGAAATTCTTGTGACTACGAGGTCAGCTCCTACGACTTACATTAGTCCCATGCGAGGTGTTAGTGCCGCTTACGAGGCCGTTTGGGGGATGGTTTTAGTTTTCACCCTCAAACGACATGTTTTTAAGAATAATGTAAATATTTTTAAATTATCGTCATATTCTCAAACCGAGAGACTCGCGACTACGCAGTCAGTTCCTACAAGTTACATTGGTCTTGTGTGAGGTGTTCGTGCCCCTTACGAGGCTCTTTGGGGGTTGGTTTAGATTTTCAACCTTTAACGGCTTGTTTTGACCATAATCTATATATTTTTAAATTATAATCATATTCTCAAATCGAGAGACCCACAACGACGAGGTCAATTCCTACGAATTACATTGGTCCCGTGCGAGGTGTTCGTGCCTCTTACGGGGCCATTTGGGGTCTAGTCTAGATTTTCACCCACTAATGGTAGGTTTTTAAGCAAAAGGCTAAATATTTTCAAATTATCATTGTATTCTCAAACTATTTTTTCTTTGACTATGCAGTCAGTTTCTACGAGTTAAATTGGCCCCGTGCTAGGTATTAATGTCTCTTACTGGGCCGTTTGGGGGCTGATTTGAGTTTTCATCCTCAAATGACATGTTTTTAAGAATAATCTAAATATTTTTAAATTATCATCGTATTCTCAAATCGAGAGAATCGTGACTACACGGTCAGTTCCGATAAGTTACATTGGTCTCGTGCGAGGTGTTCATGCCTCTTATGGGGACGTTTGGGATCTAGTTTGGGTCTTCACCCACTAACGGCATGTTTTTAAGCCAAAGTCTAATTATTTTATAATTATTATCGTATTCTCAAACCATATGTCTCGTGACTGTGTGGCTAGTTCCTATGAGTTACATTGATGTCGTGCGAGGTGTTAGTGCCTCTTACAGGGCTGGTTGGGGGTTGGTTTGAGTTTTCACCCTCAAACGGCATATTTTTAGGAAAAATCTAAACATTTTTAAATTATCGTCTTATTCTCAAACCTGGAGAATCGTGACTACACGGTCAGTTCCTACAAGTTACGTTGGTCTCGTGCGAGGTGTCCATGCCTCTTACGAGGCCACTGGTTTGGGTTTTCACCATTTAACGGCTAGTTTTTAAGCCTAATCTAGATATTTCAAAATTATCATCATATTCTCAAATCAAGAGACCCGTAACTATGCGGTCAATTACTACGAGTTACATCGGTCCCGTGTGAAGTGTTCGTGACTCTTACGGGGTCATTTGGGGTCTAATTTAGCCTTTCACCGACTAACGACATGTTTTTAAGACAAAGTCTATATATTTTCAAATTATTATCTTATTCTCAAACCATATATCCCGTGACTACGCGGTCAATTCGTACAAGTTACATTGGTCCCGTGCGAGGTGTTCATGCCTCTTATGGGGCCGTTTGGGGGCTGGTTTGGGTTTTCACTCTTTGACGACTAGTTTTTATGCCTAATTTAGATATTTTCAAATTATTGTCATATTGTTAAAGCAAGAGACCCATGACTACGCGATTAGTTCCTACAAGTATAATGGTCCCATGTGAAGTGTCCATGCCTCTTACGGGGCCATTTGGGGGTTGGTTTGGGTTTTCACCCTTTTAAAGGCTTGTTTTTAAGCCAAAGTATAAATGTTTTCAAATTATTGTCATATTCTTAATGTATTCTCTTTACATTTATACATTATTTCCTACATATTTTACATTTAAACTGATTCTTACAATTCGATTCACGCTTCACAATTCATAACGTCACAGTGCATGTAAGTCCCTTTGGTTGGACCACTTAAATACTTGCCTCATTCACAGAAATATTTTTTACATGAGCTAATCAGAACATTAATAATTCTTGACATTTGAAACCAATTTCTGGCATCAACATCATTAATATTTTATTACTTAATAGTGTATAAGGTAATTTGGTAAAGCTATTTGATTGGATACTTTTGGCAGTTTATGGGTTATCTTAGTGCTAATGAATCAAGGTTATAAGTCTACATTGGATCTGGTAATTTATTACTTATCTTTAAACCTAATGAATGAGGGTTAAGAGTATATATAAGTGATGGGATCTTTATATCCTTATAAGAGTTAATTATTGGCTAAAGTTTACACTGGTGAATGTTTGTATGTCCCCTTGGGTCTACCATTTTATCCTTTGTCTTTCTTGTTGTGATTTCACCATCACTCAATCCATGTCAATATAAACATACGTCACTATCATAACAAGTATTCATGAGCATAATACATTCCAGGAATAATAATTGCAAATCGATAATAGAGCTAATTTTCCTAGGGATATCTTGAGAGAGGGGGGTGGAAGGCTCAATACCTGGATAAAAGTTAAAGTATCAGATAAAAGTTCAACCAAAGGAGTGATGATGTTCTCATTCATAAAACAACCTGCACGGAGATTCTGAAGAATAGTCTATTATCAAAGATAACAACATGTGAAGAAAATAATTCAGACTGTAATGTATTAACTATTTAATAGAGAACCTTTACTGGCCGAGATACGCTCTTTAAACAAATGCAAGTAGCACCATATACTTCAGCACTATCATGAGTTAGAACATCAGTTATCAAATTCAATACCTATTTTTAAAGTAGGCATCACACTTAAGTATAACATTCAACACATATTTATTTCCAAAGGCAGTTAATGACATAAATAAGTCACCAATTGAAAGTGGATTGGTATACACTGTTAGGAGGTTTTTGTTGTGTTATGGTTGTTAGGCTTGGCTTTAAACTTTGTTGCAATCCTAGTTGTATATCTTAATACTTAGGCAGCTACAACATTGGTTAATACCACATTTTTTAACTGTGCGACCCAAGTGTGACCTTTATATCAACAAGTCATAATATCTACTTCATCATATATTTAAAACTAACAGGCAGGGGTAAGTTAGGAGTAAAATGAGAACTTGGAGCTGAATATCAAACAATATCCAATACACTACCCATGGATGATCTTTTTAAGTACCCAAAATAAACATGAAAGAGAATATTTGACAAAACCTTCAGCTCTGCTTCTTTATTCCCAATCTGGTTGGAAGGGCTGCGAACATGGCTTCTGAGCTTGACATTCTCCTCGACTACTCCATTTATATCCTTAAAGGTCAACAAAACCACATTTTATAAAAAATAATCTATTTTTCATTGTTAAATGAGAAGGACAAATTCGCGGTTAAGAAAATGGAGGAAATCATTCTAGTCGTTCAGAAAACTCATCTGACCATAAAGAGTTATTGCCTGGTCATCAGCATAACCATATCCAACACATCCAGAATGAAGTTGTATATCACGACATTCCTTCAGGAGCACTGTTACCCAATATAATATCAAGAATTGGTTCAAAAAGTGCGAAAAAGACATGCAATTATATTACTGAAATTTAGAGGATATAAACTTCATATCAGTGGGCCTGACAGAACTAGGTCGATTTCGTGCAGTGCCTTATCAGTTTTGTTTGAAAATTAGTGCCACCCATACCCGGCCTGTTTAGAGTTGTGTATACTCAATTCAATGGATCATATAACAAAATGGAAGGGGGAAAGCAAAAAACTAAATATCAAAATACACGTAAATAAACTCACTTGTACATTATATTGAACATTTCATCACCTAACTTTTTCAAATTCTCATCAACCTGACATTAACCCACCTCGTTTCACATCCGGACTTGGACACCGACAATGATAGTGCCAAACGATTAATTAATTAATTAATTAATTATATAATTAATTAAATACTCTTACAAATTACTGCACTAAATAAATGAGCGAAATAAAAAGATTTTGACCGATATGTAAACCCAACACAAAGATAAATTGAAGCTAAACGTTTTAAGCATATCTATGCAATCAACAACAATTTATACCCACTAAATGCTAACATAGATTGCAAATGTGCAAGAATATAATCATTCCAAACAAAGTTTTTAGTAGTACCTAAATAGACCTAATAACTTAAACCAGTACAGAACAACTAGAGCCAACTAGGTATGGTAGTACCAATATATCACCGAAATCAGCACTTAAAAAATCAGCCTAAATCAGTTTTCAAAGGTAACCAAACAGGTGTATATCAAATGCATTCAAACAAATAAAAAAATCGTAATTACAAAAAATTAAACCCTATTATAAAATGAAGCAACACAATTCTTAACAAACACACAAACTCAGCAACGATTTTATACACAAAAATGTTCAACAAAGATGGTTAACACTCAAGAATTTAAAGATCTAAGCAGTAGAAAAATCAAGAACAAAGCACTACATACATATCTACAAAACAAGATTGTAGAAAACAATAAGATTCGTATAAAAAACATTCGGAACTAAATAAGAAAAAAAAATCGCAAGTCGGTAGCAAAAATAGATCATACCAGCAAAGAGCAAACCAGAAAATGGTTCTCACGGGTTGTGTTCCACCCTCAACAAAGATCTCAAAATGGGTTTTGTTTCACACTGGATAGATATTGATCTTCCTAAATCTTGAAATGGGTTTCGTTAAAGTCAAGATCATGATCATGATAGAGTGAGCAAGCGGGAGCCCGATATTGAGAAAGGAGAGTGGGTGGGAGACTCAAAAAATTAAGAGGGTTAATTTTTTTTGAATATTTATATTTGAATGAAGTGTTCTCAATTTTGGCACACATAATAACAGTGGTAAATTTTGGCACTGTCTTAAAGTGTGCCAGATTATCATTAAACCGTGCCAGAATTTAGCATGGTTTTAAACTGTGCTAGATTTTTAATGTCAGGGTATGCCAAATTGCAATTTTGGGTGTAGTGTGAGTGTATACCTATACCAATTATATTATAGGTTGAGTGTATACCTATACGGATTATATTATAGGTTTAGTGTGTACCCATGCGGGTTATATTAGAGTTTGAGCATGTACCTATGTGCATTATATTATAGGTTGAGTGTGTACCTATGCAAATTATATTATAGGTCGGGGGTATACCTATACAAATCATGTCTATAAGTTGAGTGTATACCTATACATATTATATTTATGGGTTGTGTATGCGTATAAAAGACATATGGATTAGGTTGTGTTTATACCTATTATGTGCTTTCTTATGTGTGAACATACCTACGCTGCATGATTTTATGGAGGTTTCGAGCCGAGGGCAATCCCACCTTGACGATTCGAGTGAGGTCTGGATTTGTGCCCCAGAACTTAGAACTTAGGGCAGCCCACTATCTGTGTGTATTAGTGGGACTAGAAGGATCATAAGGGTACATTAGATATGTGCATAGCTCAAAGGCTTATAACTATGTTCGTCTCCATTATGTGTATTTGAATGAGGATTTGAGGAGACATGCCTAACTAATCTTCCTTTATTTGGTACGAGAGGTACATGGACTTGATAGCATAGTACGTCACATCACGAGGGGCCATTCTGAAGATGCTATAGTTATATATATTATATGTGTCAAAAATATATACAAATGTGATTAACCTACTTGTGTGTGATGTAGTAAAGATGGATAGTGTTTATCTAAAAGTAACGTAATTATGAGATGCTCTACTCAGTGTGTGCTAGTAGTAAAGTTAGATAATGTATATCTAAATATGCATTACGTAGAGAAACCTAATGAAATTTGTTGATGATAACATAACTGAGATGTTTATTATGGGTTAATGATAATATACATGAGATGTTTATTATCAGTGAATGATAACATAGGTGAAAATGTTAAGTGTGGTTGTATAATAACATACATGCGATGTTAAATATTAGTATTGCGATTGTGTAATGTTTGGGTGGTACGGGGGAGCTATACCTGTTATTGTTAGATAGTTATTAATGATACCTAGTTGGGTTGGGTAGCTTAGTTATGTAGATGACGTTAAACGTGCACATTAGTTGAGAGGTGAGGAACTCAAGGGAGTGTACGTTGAACTAATATGTGTAATCAATAAATGATTTTAAACTGCAATTTAAATACTTGCTAAATATTTTCAAATGGTTTTACTTGGGCCCTAACCCGTACTTGTAAAATATTTTCAAAACCTTTTAGGTGTCCAGGCACAGGGATGCCTAGCATTATGATCTGTTCCATGGATGCCCAGATGCTGCACTAGTGGATGCTTGCGGGATTTGAATTAGACACTTTAGTCACTTCATTCCTAGAGTAGGATGCAGTTCAGTTATTTCATTTGGGTTTGTTGCCCCTTCAGTCATTTCTTTTATTTCAATTTAGACTTTGTACTCAGGTTTATATTCTTCTGTTGGATTTTATATTATACTTGAGAACCAATGCTTTATTCGGTATTATTTTATTATATACTTATCTTGTGATAGATTTATTTGATTACTGCGTGGATAGTTTAGTGATTGTATTTATTTCACTTGTTGTTGTTGTTTAATAAAGGATAAAATTTAGCACGGACCTTTTTGAATACTAGGTGGTTAGTTTAATTTTAAAAATGTTTTCGATAGTGATGTTAAGAATGAACCAAATGAGATTCATACTTTACTTGGATGAAGGACTGGTCACCTAATATTTAGTTAGGCGGGGTGTTACATATGGTATCAAAGCATCAGGTTCTAGTGTCCTTAGGATCTGTGCGACTTTTCTCATTTCAGCATAGCGTTCTTTGATATAGAGCCTTATTATAGGATTATTGTATTCCTCTACGTGTGAGACCAACATTCTCTTTCTATTAAGTATAAATATGTGATTCTTATACGGGTTTGGTTTGGCTTCATACAGCGAACATTATAAGACGACCAACGAGGGCCGTTAGAAGGACTACTGGCGGAGAGGCTCAGTAGAAGACATAGAGTACTCTGGGAATGTTAATTGCGATAGAAGTCACCATGATTATTATTTCGGAAGGTGACAATACGATAATCACTTAGGAATAGTAATTTCCCCAAGCACCATCGTAAATAATGGTGGTGAAATTTCAGACTCACCCAGCATGGTCGGCAAGGAGAGGGAGCCGGAGAGACTCTTTTAAAGATCCATATATAAGGATTCGAGGTAGAGAAGAAGTGTAATGGGAGAATGTAAGGAGAGAATCCAAATGCAATTATACAAGGTAGAATGAAGCGACACCCAGAATCAAACTTTGGTTTAAAAATTGCTCATTGTTGAGTGATGTGAGTCAGTCACCGCATATAGAGAAGTACATAGGGAATTAAATGGGAAATTTGGATGCGATTTTATCGTAAGATCTTCCGTCTGTGAGAGTGCACCATCAATCAATGAATGAACTTATTTAATTAAATTTTAATTTTAGTCCCAAAAATCCTAAATCTTGCAATTAATTGATTGGTGAATTAAATAAATTCAAGCATGCAAACAATCACAAAAATGAGGAAAAATCCCCCAAAGGGGGAAAACCTTTTTATTTCACTATACCCTCTATCTGTGTGTAGCTCAAGCCTCGCAACAGAAGTAAATATTTTGTCAAAGTCTACACCCTCTATCTGTGTGTAGCCTTAAGATACCAACCTAGCCTTGTTTCAGATAATGGTACATTTTTCATCCATATCCCAGACATCATTCTTTCTACCAATCACATCCTTTTTGCCAGGTCAGGGGACTAGATCCCAGACATCATTCTTTCTAAATTGAAGTAACTCATCCTGTATAACAAGTATCCAATGTTCATCCATCAGTGCTTCTTTAGCGTTCTTGGGCTCAACTTTAGACGTGTAGCAAACAAAGTTAACCACGTTTTCCAGCTGAGCGCGAGTCTTAACCCCTAGGGAGGGATCTACTAGAATGGAAGTAGAATCATGACTCTTGCGAACCCAAGTAGGTGTGTCCCCTAAGACAGCAGTAGGGTCCACCCTTGGTATGGGAGGAACAATGGGATCATCAGTAGGAAGTGCATCCTCCTAACCAAAAGGGTAGAATCAATAAACGTCGGCGATTCTTCATCTTGCACGGTGACATTTATTGACTCCATAACCTTAGAGATACTCATGTTACAAACCGATATGCTCTACTGGTCGATGAATATCCTAACATATTCCCTCGTCGCTCCGGGAATCAAACTTTCCTAATTGATCTATATCCCGTAGGATGTAGCATTTGCTTCCAAAGACACAGAAATATGAAAGGTTCGACTTCTTTTCAGTCCACAATTCATAGAGCGTCTTAAGTGTGTGTGGATGAAAGTAAACCCTGTTCACTGTATGGCATGCGGTAGACACTGCCTCTGCCCAAAACCTCCTAGTAACTCGACGAACTGGAAGCATAAATCTAGCCTTCTCCTGAATCATCCAATTCTTCCTCTCTACAATCCCATTCTGTTGAGGAGTCTTCACGATCGAAAATTCATGTTTAATCTCGAGACTATCATAGTAAAGATATATTTTAGCTTCCTTAAACTCGGTGCCATTATCACTACGCATTCTATTAATGGTGACACCGTGTTGATTTGCTAGACATAACACTTGATCGTAAAAAATTCCACATCTTCGTATTTTTCTCTTAGAAAACCTATCATTGAGTAACGAGAGAAACCATCTACTATCATGAGGATATACCTATTACCACCCAAGCTCTCAATATGAGTAGGACCCATAAGATCCATGTGTATCAACTCAAGAACTCGTAAAGCGGTAATGGAATTCAACTTCCTGTGGGGCTATGAACATGCTTTCCCAACTGATATAGTCCACAAATTACGAAAGTCGATTTTTCAAGTGAGGACAAGCCACGTACTAGGTCCTTTTTAGCTAATATCTCAAATCTATAAAGTTCACATGACCTAGACGTTGATGCCATAGATCCATAAGAGTGATCATGGCGCTGTTGCAGATAAATGGGGACTTGGGCACAATCCCATAGCAATTATCTTCAATCCTCACCCCTTGCAATAAAAGTTTACTGGCTTGATCATAAACATTTCACTCGTTTCAGTAAAACTTTACTGCAAAGTCAGTGTTGCACAGCTAACTAATGCGGAGAAGGTTCGCTTTTAAACCTTTGACATACAAAATATCCTCTATCTCAGGAAATTATGGTATCTCTATTCTACCTCGTCCTGCTATGCTAGACCTACTACCATCTCCAAACATGAATTTACCTTCCTTACGATCCTCTAGGTAGGTAAAAAATGAAACTTCGCCAGTCATGTGTCTGGAGCACCCACTATCAAAGTACCACTGAGAGATATTATGTGCTTTAAGTGAAACATGAACAACAAAGGATTTTACATCATGCTTAGGTAACCAAGTGGCGTGTTTCTAGAAGGTTATAATATTTACGTAGTGTAGGGTTATTACTTGGTGATTTTAATTGATGTTCTTGGGATTTTGACAATTAAACACATGAACTTGGGGTAGGATTGGCATGCAGATTTAATCCCTATGTGATAAGAAAATGAAATCAATATATATGTGGTGATTAGAATGGTGAAATTCTGTATTTAATGATGTGTATGAATGAAGAATAATAAAACTAGGGTTTTATGAATATTAAGAGGTAATCGATTCTTGAATGTAATTCTTAATGAATTAATGTGATATTTACGTTTAATATTATCCCTATACTCATAATATATGTAGTTATGTTGGTTGGGAATTTGGTGAAGTTTCATGAAGAGTGGATGAAGCTTTAATGGTGAAAATCACAAAAACATAAGGAAGAAAAAGGACCTCCTTGAAGAGAATCAATTTGTCTCCAAAGCCGAATCAATTCGGCTGCCCAAAATTGCACAATTTTGCTTTGTTGTTGTAATTTTCCTCACGAAGAGAATTCAGGGGAACGTCAAGGATAAGTATTTAGTAATTAAATAAATACTTTGAGTAGGCCAGTAGGAATATAGTCAATGCTTGGGTGATCTTTAATGTGAGTAAACTTGAGGTATGAACTAACGATGATAAAATGATCGAGATGTGTATGGAGAATTTTTAATTGGATTACGGGAAGGGTGAGCCATGTCCTATGACTTAGACCAGTAGTGTATGAGTGTAGTAACTACTAAAATAACTTAAGGGATAACTAGGCCCTTCGGGTAGAGGATAGTACTCGAGAAAATGCGATAGAGGGTTATATTCGTATGTGGATTAATATGTTAAGTGTTCGAGACACATATTACGTACGTATTATATTATATGTTGAGTGTATACCTATGTTGATTATACTATAGGTTGAGTTTATAGCTATGAGGATTATATTATAATTTAATTGTGTACGTATGTGAATTATATTATAGGTTGAGTGTCTACCGATGCAGATTATATTATAGGTTAAGTGTATACTAATGCGGATTATATTATAAGTTAAGTGTATACCTATGTGGATTATATTATAGGTTGAATGTGTACCTATGCGGAATATATTATAGGTTGGGGGTGTACCTATACGAATCATGTCTATAGGTGGAGTGTATACCTATACAAATTATATTTATGGGTTGTGTGTATGCCTATACGCGACATATGGATTAGGTTATGTGTATACCTATTATGTGCTTTCTTATGTATGAACATACCTACACTTCTTGTTATCACGGAGGTCCCGCGCAGAGGGCGATCTCACCTTGACAATTCCAGTAAGGTCTGGATTTATGCCCCAGAACATAGAACTTAGTGCTCCTCACTAGGTGTGTGTATTAGTGGGACTGGAAGGTTATTTGGGTATGTTAGGTATGTGAGTAGCCCAAAGGATGAGAACTATATTCACCTCCATTATGTGTATTTCAATGAGGGTTTGAGGAGACATACCTAACCAATAATCCTTGATTTGGTACGAGAGGTACATGGACTTCATAGCAGAGTATGCTGCATCAGAAGGGGCCATTCTCGAGATGATATAGTTGTAAATATTACATATGCGATAAATACACAAATGTGATTCGCGTACTTGTGTATGATGTAAGAAAGATGGATAGTGTGTATCTAAAAGTGACTTAATTATGAGATGCTCTACTCAGAGTGTGATAGTATTAAAGTTAGACAGTGTATATCTAAAGATGAATTAAGTAGACCAACCTAATGAAATATTTTAATCATAACAAACATGAGATGTTTATTATGTGTTAATGATAACATATGTGAGATGTTTATTATGGGGTAATGATAACATAAGTGAAAATTTTATGTATGATTGCATAATAACATACGTCTAACGTTAAGTATTAGTATCGCGATAGCGTACTATATGGCCGGTACGAGGGAGCTAAACCTGTTAGGGTTCGATATTTATTGATGATAACTAGTTGGGCTGAGTAACATAGTTAGGTAGATGAAGTTAGGCGTGCACATTAGTTGAGAGGTGAGGAACTCAAGGAATTGTACGTTGAACTAATATGTGTAATCAATAACTGATTTTAAACTGCAATTTAAACACTTGATAAATATTTTCCAATGGTTTTACTTAGTCTCTGACCCGTACTGGCAAAATATTTTTAAACCTTTTAGGTGTCCAGCCACAGGGATGACCAACTGGATGATCTATTCCAGGGATGCGTAGCTGCAGCACTTGTGGATGCTTATAGGATTTGGATTAGACGCTTCACTCACTTCATTCCTAGAGTAGGATGCAATTCGACTATTTCATTTGTGTGTGTTTCCCATCCAGTCATTTCTTTTATTTATGTTTAGACTTTGTACTCAGGTTTATATTCTTCTATTGGACTTTATATTACACTTAGGAACCGATGGTTTATTCGGTATTATTTTATTATGTACTTATCTTATGGTGGATTTATTTTATTACTACGTAGATGGTTTAGTGATTGTATTTATTTAACTTGTTCGAGAGGCATATTACGTACGAATTATATTATAAGTTGTGTGCACCTATGAGGATTATATTATAAGTTGAGTATGTACCTATGCGAATTATATCATAGGATGGGGGCATACATATACGAATCATGTCTATAGGTTGAGTGTACACCTATACAGATTATATTTACGGGTTGTGTGTATGCCTATATGCAACATATGGATTAGGTTGTGTATACCTATTATGTGTTTTCTTCTGTGCGAACATACCTACGTTGCTTGCTATTACGAAGGTCCCGTGCAGAGGGTGATCCAACCTTAACGATTCTAGTGAGGTCTGGATTTGTGCCCCAAAACATAGAACTTAGGGCAGCTCATTATGTGTGTGTAATAGTGGAACATGCAGGACATTTGGGTACGTTAACTATGTGCGTAGCCCAAAGTCTTAAAACTGTGATTGCCTCCATTATGTGTATTTGAATGAGGGTTCGAGGAGACATGCCAAAATAATAGTCCTTGATTTGGTACGAGAGTTACATGGATTTGATAGCAGAGTTTGCCACATCACGAGGGGCCAATCCGGAGATGCTATAGTTGTATATATTATACGTGTGATAAATATATACTAATGTGATTAACCTACTTGTGTGTGATGTAGGAAAGATGGATAGTGTATATCTAAAAGTGACTTAATTATGAGATGCTCTACTCAGTGTGTGATAGTAGTACAGTTTCATAGTGTATATCTAAAGATGAATTAAGTAGAGAAACTTAATGAAATGTTTTAATGATAACATATGTGAGATGTTTATTATGTGTTAATGATAACATACGTGAGATGTTTATTGTGGGTTAATGATAACATACATGAAAATGTTAAGTACGATTGCATAATAACATACGTGTAACGTTAAGTATTAGTATCGCGATAGCATACTGTGTATTTTGATATACGAGGGAGCTAAACCTGTTAGGGTTAGATAGTTATTTATGAGATATAGTTAGGCTGGGTTGCAAAGCTGGGTAGATGATGTTATGTGTGCACATTAGTTGAGAGGTGAGGAACTCAAGTGAGTGTACGTTGAACTAACATGTTTAATCAATAACTGATTTTAAACTGCAATGTAAATACTTGCTAAATATTTTCAAATGGTTTTACTTGGGCTCTAACCCGTACTTGCAAAATATTTTAGATCCCAGCCACAAGGACGCCCAACTTGATGATATGTTATAGGGATGCGTATCTGCAGCACTTGTCGATGTTTGCGGGATTTGGATTAGACACTTCAGTCACTTTATTCCTAGAATATGCAGTTTAGTTATTTCATTTAGGCATGTTGCCCCTCCAGTAATTTCTTTTATTTCAGTTTAGACTTTCTACTCAAGGATATTCTTCTGTTGGACTTTATATTACACTTAGGAAACAATGGTTTATTCGGTATTATTTTATTTTGTACTTATCTTGTGATGGATTTATTTTGTTACTGAGTGGATGGTTTAGTGATTGTATTTATTTCACTTGTTGTTGTTGTTTAATAAAAGATAAAATTTGGAACCGACCTTTTTGAATACTCAATGGTTAATTTAATTTTTAAAATATTTTCAATAGTGATACTAAGAATGAACCAAATGAGGTTTTTATTTTAATTAGATGAAGGAATGATCCCTCGGTATTTAATTAGGTGGGATGTCACAATAATATAGAAGAGGGGTAAATAAAAAAGTGCTATATTTGGTGTGATATTAAGTTATATAAGAAGGGCCTTTATATAAGCTAATATATGGGTGTGAATACATAATGTGAATGCCTTAATTAACATAAAGCTAATGACAACTAAGGGTGAGTTGTGTGTGAGTTTATCCAACTAATACATATGAATAATGTGTACAAGTAACAGTTTTTTTTATAATTAATTAGTTCACTTCATCTCACTCCTGAAATTATGTCGGTCCTTGTTTATCTTTTCAATTGAATATTAACTCTAGAATCCATTCCCAAAGAGTAATTGTCCATAATTTAAAATTTAGCTACTCAATGTAATTTTTTTAATTTCTTGTTATATTCAAATTAGTATAGCCCCACAACTGGTGTACCTATAACCCACTTAAATATGATGGAAAATGTCAACAATACCAAATAAGGCTATAAATTATGTTGGTGGGGGGGGGGGGGGGGCAGTAATGGATTTTGTGCCAGCCCTCTTTCTTTCATCGTCAAGGTGATAACCCAAACATGAAATGACATGCAAAAAGTACATAAATCACTCAAAATAGTAGAGGAAAGAAAATTACGTCATATTTTATTGAGCAAAAGGCATGTTGTGCTCGCAAACATTCACACAGTTTAAAGACCATGGGACTATGCTGCTATGTTTATGCAGCTATATTCTTATAATTCATACAAGTATGTATTTATTGGCTCAAAAGAGTGCAGCTTGTGCATCAATCATGTTCTCCCTACATGCGTTATGAATATCTTTAATCCTCTCTGAAGATCTGCAAATGCCGTTGCAATTCCATACGTATGTGGCAATGAAAAACTTCCCTTCCTTGGCCTTCAACTCGCAATCTGCATCAACAAGCTTTTATATTTCCACCTACTCTATAAGCAACAACCTCAATATATGTTTTCTTTGCACCTCGCTATGTGCGTGGGCATACATTCTCAGCCTCCCCTACTTATTGCATATTTTGGGAGTGAAAAGTGTAAAGCCCCATTACTTAAGTTTAGGGTGAACAATTTTTCACTTGGGTGGAAGATTTAATATCAGATAAATCAATTTAGGGGATTATGTTTTACATAAGCTTACATGCTACAGGGGAGGTTTGAGATAAAATAGTGAAGAAAATATAACTATTTTCGGGAGTTATTTGAATATTGAATGTTCTTGTTATTGTTATTTTTTTATAACGAAAAGGTTATTTTGCGCCTAGAGTTATATATCGACTTTATGTGTAAAATACATCAACAAAGTCCGATTCCATTTGGTACGAGAAGAAAAATGGCTGAAAGGACAGAGTTATAATATCCTACAATAATTTTACTTCTGCCTCCTAGGTGCAATGGTTTAATCGCACAAAAATAAGAAACACAGAATAGAATAATTATCCAGCCCATTTCTCTTATTTTGTTTATTATATGGGAGTACATTCTTCATTTACCCATTAATTCTGATCGAATCGGTCTCATAAAATCAGATTTTAAAAAAATAAAAATAAAAATATCTGCCACTTTGATATATTGGGTTTTAAGCTTACCAAGGAGGGCGTCACAACATAGGCTCCTATCATCAACATGATCCGCCTCTAAACCAATTAACCACGTTCCCAGTGAAACATCTTCATTGGCGTATTTGTGTAGCACATACCTACGATATTGAAAGACCAAAGCATCACAAAACATGGGATTGAAAACTGCATAGTATTCTTGCAATTTTCCCAAAAATTGATTTTAACCTTTATGCAAAATAATTCATATCAACCATCCAAATGTAAACCATGTCGTGATTAAAAGTCTAGGTTGCGTGCAGAAAAGATCATATGTATTTTTCAAATTCATGTTCTAAAAGGAGTAAATAGTTTTTTGATATGCAATGGTAGGTGATTGGCGATGAGATACCCGTGATCGGGTCTAGTGACTCTTAAGTCCTATTAGTAAATGCCTTCTTTCCTTATGTCAAAATTGCATATTTTTCTAATAAAATTACTACAATACAAATACTATGGCTATAGTGTGAATACTTGAAGAATATATCAAGAATTCTTCTCAAAAATTAATTTTTTGTCCAATGTCTTTTCTCAATTAACATTTCATGTTAAAATTGAAATAAGTTTTTACCATCTAAAGATTATACATAAAATTGGATTTTCATTACCTATGTTTAAATGAACATCATCATCAACTTTGACATAATAATCTGCATCCCACAAAGCAACAGCAGTAGCAAAATATTTCTTCGTCTTAGCTGACAGCTCTAAGTAGGCCTCAACATGATCCTGCTCATAGAGTATATGAGAAAAATAATATATGAACCGAATTGCATAGGTCCTGAAATCATCAAATCGCTCTAGTTTTGAGGATGACTACATTGTTTTATAGCAACGACGAGTAATGCTCTATGTATACTTATGATAGAGAAACAGAGAAAAACATTACCAGCCTCAAGAAGTCTCCATGCTTTTTGTCCTCTTTTTCAATAGCTTTATCAAGAATACCACCAGATGTTTCACTAGTGACAGAAAAAGACAAAATTATCATTTAAGAATAATTTTAACACAATAACATGTCAGATCAAGAAAAATTCGCAATAAACGATTGACATAGACACAGATGACACAAGCCCCACATGTAGACACGCCAATCTTACATAAATTGGACATGAAAACATACTTTTATACAAAACTTCAACTTCAACCCACCCTAACCACCACCACAAAAAGTAAAATTAATAATAATATATAAATAAAAATAATCTCACATAATCCCGCCTAGAAAATAAAGATATCATTATATGTAAGAATTTGAAGAACCACCATTTTGGTGGGTAATTATTCACATGATCCCGTCAAGAAAATAAAGATATAATTTCATTATTGCGTGGATAGGATAATTGCAAGCACTTCACTATTGTCCACAACAAGAAGTGTCTTGAAATTATACCTAACACGCTACACTACGAGACGCATACTTTATGATAAATATGAAAAATTATGAAGTTTGCCCGTGAATTACACAAGAACATATAATGTAGCATCCTCGCCTGTGACCAATAACAAAGCGTATGACAATGCCCTTCTCTTCCTGTAACTTACTTCTTTCCTCTCCTAATAGTTAATTACCAAAAACATAATTACCACAAAAAGGGATGAATCAAATTGTCCATAATTATATACATCTCCACCCTAAATGACGGTTACACAGTAAATCCACATCACCCATCAATGCTGGTCACCGTAAATATGACCATCTAGGCGTAATTACCAAAAAAAAAAGGGGGCTATTATAATTTTGCAAGAAACCCCTTGAAGTACCTTTAATGGAAAAGATCCCTGAAGTACATATTTTGTTGCAAATACTCTCTTGGGTATCTTTTAAAAAACTCCCTAATGAGTCATTGTGACAAAATGTGCAGTTCAAGGGAGTTTCTTGCATTGATAATAGTCCCGCGGAGTTTCTTGCAACAGTTACATATTTCGGGGTTTTATTTTGCGCCTTCTCTAACACAAAAAAAATACTAGAGATGAACTACAGAACCAACTTACCTTGTGGCATCCAAGTTGCCCGAACCGAATCTCTTCGCTTTTTACTGCTAAACCCCGTATTAATACCAATAAACATTAAATATTTTCTGTCAACTTTTGATACGGAAACCCTCTGGCTTATAGATACAGGATTTCCCTTCAATAGAGGCGTGTTCGTCGTCTTGGCAGCACCTAATATCCTTCTAAGATTTATGATTTCCATATCTAATTTTCTGTATTCCATAGAAAAAAATCCTTTATCATACTGGAAAGTCTAAAACATCATATAAGTGGAGTCAAGATCAAACATTGGCATAGCATAGCGTATAGCATGATGGAACTTTGAAATCTGCTATGTGTTGTTAATGGCCTCAATCCTTGAGGCCTTCTGAAAATGATATAATGAAAAGATTAGGAATGCTATAGATAAATTAATATAGTTCAAGCTCAACATGGAGAATGTTTAGAGGTCAAAAATTGCATTTGACCCTTCTCATTTTATAGTCATATTAAAAATAAAGAGTCATTGATACTCACAAGCGTTGATTGACAACCATCACAAACGAAGCTTCTTCTCAGGTTTTTTGTTCCAGTTCGCCATTCAATGAAATTTGGCTGAGGCAGAATCAAAATCCTCAAAACCAAAATTTTTTTATTATCCGTCATCCTACGTACTAGTACTAGTCCTATCAGTACACCTCAGTCCCCAAGATAAACAAATTCAGTCCCCAAGAAATAACAATCAGCGTGTTTGCGTGTGTTTGGGTTTTATTTGTATGCCTGTGTGTGAGGCTAATCCTAGTTTTACCTAGGTGCGTGATCAAATTAAGCATTCAAGAATAAAGGTATGTGATTTTGGTAAATTGTAATTGGTTCTTAAAATCTTGAAGTGAATAATTTAGAGTCATTTTCATAAGGTAAAATAACTAAAAATCTTCTCAGATCTGGACCTAAAATATATTTAAAGCAAAGTACGAGATGAATATGCAGAAGCAATGAAATCAAATACACACAACATTGGAATGCTAGTGTTTATTAAGGATTCATTGATCTAATAAGGATTTTCCACCATGATTTATTGGACTATGAGTACTTGGATTCCAAGAAACCTAATACAAAAGTTAATAATATAATGGGAAGGAAAAAATAACTACCAACTAGTTAATATAAATAAAAAGGAATATTCGAGATTGGATATGTTTTGTCCCATAATCCAGCCCAACTAACTTTAAAATCAGCCCCTTTAAAAACATTTATGTCATCTGTTGTTGTTGTACTTGTTGTCAACCCATGTCCTGTTTTTCCATATTCGAGCCAGTTCAAATTCATACCAATCTTTAATTGAGGCCCCTCTTAAACACAGTTAAGTAAGGCCCATTAATGTTATATTAGCTTTAGGTCAAATCCGTTATTGCTTCTAGTACGATCTACATTGGCAGAGATGTTGAGAAAGAGTTTTGCCCGGTTTAGGACATAAGCAGCTACTGTTGGGAACTCGGAATCACAACATATCCACTAACGTGTTGATACCAGTTTGCTTGAAAAAAAAAGATTTCACATCTTATTGCTTACACTTGATCCTCTTACCTACAGACGTCAAGATGACACGGCTATTAACAGCTGTCCTAAATTGTATTTGGGCTTTGGAAATATCCAGAAAACTACTTTGGTTATGAAATACTTTGTCCTTCAACTGCCATAAGTCCGTGATAATATCTCTTTTGAAGTGTCAAGTATGTGTGACATCCTTATTTTGGCATATGTCTTGTATTTTCTCGTGCCCAATCCTCTAGTTCAGATAACCACTCTCTATCACCCAAGCTATGTTAATATATTCCCTACGTCTGATTGCAAAGAATAATCTGAATTAGAATTTCACAAATTCATTTTGCCAAGTATGAATGACATAACACTTATCATGAAAATTTGAAAGTTGGCATATGTTTTTGTATTCTCTCTTGTGCACCAACCATAGCGTAGGCGAGGGCACTTGCGATCGCTCCAACCATAGGGACTCCATATCCACCCAACCTATGTTACTTAATATATTCTCTACATCTAATTGCAGAGTAATCTGAATAGAATTTCACAAATTCATTTTATTGTGTAAGGACAGAACACTTATAATGCAAATTTTTCCCTCTGTAATCTTTAAGAAACATGTCTTTTATCAGAAGCCCAGTAACTAGATAGAATAGAATATAGTCATTGATTGATTCATCGAATTTTAGCAAGTGCATAAACATCTTCATCAGAAGGTTGTCCATTCGAAAGAATTACAAAAATAAAGAAGACGGGGCACTTACAATTATAAAAAGGGCAATACATCATCAAGTGGTTTAGGAGTATGTTAAAAGCTCAATATCCCTAAATAATATTTGGAGGAAAAGACAATCGCCCAAGAGAGCAAGTTTTACATACAAATACAATAATCTGTTTATAACAATTTCAGGACGACGAGGTGATACCGGAAGATCTTTAAGATGCGTTGATTCCAATTATGATAACACTTCTTTACTTTAATCCTCTTTCATGCAAATGTCTCGATTGCATGAGTATTTATAGTACTCCTATGATATTTCTAGGCACTTACATGTATATAGTGTTTGAATAATGAACTGATATAATACATTAACCAGACACAATATTATAATGGCCATTTACATACTCTCTCCTTCCCACATTAATAGTCGTCTTTGAAAATCAATCATTCTATGGAAAGTTTTTTCTTTCTAGGTTTTAATCTATGAAAAATAATGAATAACTTTGAATCCAACACACGCACTTAGATCATTGTTCACATGAGTTTTGTTGGGATAGGTAACTTTATAATCTCACCTACTTTTACATACTATTTTTAGAAGCAAATTTATTAATTAGGATGGACCAAACAGTAAAGCACGACTACTAAGTTTGGACAATATGTATTATTACAATCGTTATATCATCAATGTTTGCAAGTAATATTATCAAACACATTTCTTAGTGTATTTACATTTTTGTATACATATTAGCTGTATATGGTATATTGGCCCCAATCTTGAGTGGTAACCAAGTTAACCTCAAGCTATATATAGACCTCGTGTATATGCTTCAACACACATCAATACAATATATCATTTATGTCAATCTATCTCAAGGATAACATGGTATGAGAGCGTCTAAATTGATACTCATTTCTTAAATCAACATCCTCAAAAACCTGCATCTCCATCGGTTCTCAAATCCAAACAAGATTGGGCCAATATACCATAAAAACCACCTGTTGGGCTAAAGCAAGACTATCTCTAGCGACCAAGACGATAAAACTCACTTGGAAATTTTATCAAACATTTGGTGGGGGAAAAACACCCAAGACCTTGTTCCAAAAATGAACTAATGATAAAACTCCCAATCAATTCAACCAAGCACCAGTGAAGAGACAATAAGAACATACAATAAGAACATACAAGCAATCATCAAAGCAAAACAACAACGATATACCGTGGTTCACCCAAATTTGGGCTACATCCTCCAAGGAGGATTTCTTCTTTCTATAGATAAATGGAGGAACCCAAAGGTTATACACACACAATTTATCTCTCTTAGAAAGTCACTCACAACCTCACAAGAACTCACCTCTCAAATGGGATCTCTGCCTCTCTTTAGCTTTGATAACTCTCAAAATTGTTCTCAAACTTGTCCTCTCTCAAAACCTAGAAATAACACTTGTAATTATAGATTTGAGCCAAAATGGCAAATTTGTAAATAAACCAAAACTGGAAATATCACAACACAAAGTTGCCTCAATCTCAGTTCTTCCCCAAACATCATAGGAGAGCCAAAACCAACAAACTCCACCTTGGCGATCCTGATGATCCAACCAATCTCTAGAATTCTGAAATTGAACTGCATAAAGACCGTCCCACCATCTACCAAGCTAATGCGATTCCCCCAGGCGATCCTCGCGATCCAACCAAACTCGGAATACAAACATCGAATCCGCTCGAAGATCATCCCGACGTCTAACAAGCCAATATGCTCCACCCGACGCTAAGCCACCCCAAACTTCAACCATGAAGTGAGATATCGCAAGTCTTCACTCCAAGACTCCAAACGACTCCACCCACCGAGGAACCAAGTTCTAAACTAAGAAATCTCCATCTCATACATCTGAATGCTTCCCATGTAACCATACGGTAAATCTCGCTCCTCATGTAACCCAATGATTACACCCCCACACAATACATATTGCATACACCCTCTTTACATGAAATATTCAAACACATCAACACCATTTTCCACTTTGAGAAATAGCCACGGATGAGAGGAAAAATTCCTCACCTCCCACACCCTCCAAATCTCACTCTCGAAAGATTTACCAAGCCTTTGTCACGAAAAACCCTCGTTTGCCAATCCTTGCAAACAATAACTCATCAACCTTACTTGAACTAGCTACACACACCTCGAATCCATCACACCTCCTCGATTCCAATCGGCCAATGCATGTGTGCAACTAAACGGAGTCAACATCACCCGTTGGCCCTGGAGGGGGACTTCGATCTATCCCCTCCACTAGTAGGTATTATCCCATCACTACCGTCTACTCTCGGAACGCTAGCACCCAATGTCTCCGCTTTGTTCACAAACAAGGCAAGCCTCGAACGTTCGATCATTTGTGCACACCGCTTCCCCATCTTCCTCGAAGTCTGATTTAGACGATACAACCCCTCTCTCTCCTCTCCCCTCGCTAGAACCATACAACCGCGTGTGACTTTCAAGAGTCCACCCGCTACCAACACCCGACAACCCTTGGAATCCAAACGGCTAATGGATATCAAATTCTTTCACAACTTCGGGACAGAGGCCACACCACCCAAAGTTCGCTCCACCCCATCAAACATATTGAGTTTCACCATCTTGACACCCTCAATGACAACCTTCTCGCCGTTAGCCAAAGACATGGAACCTTTTCCATTTTTTGTAAAAGTCTCAAAATATTCCCTCTTGGAGGAAACATGATCCGACGATCCCGAATCTAATATCCAATCATCTTGGGAAAGAGCGTCAACCTTAGAGATTATGAGAAGTTCTCCAAGTTCATCTTTATAATTCACACTCGCTACCGTTGCCCTCTCGGAATCAACCTTGCCCTTAACCTTGTCATTCCACAAAGGACATTCTCGGATCATATGACCCCATTCTCGACACTTGTAGCATTTTGGCCCTTTACCACCAACACCCCTCGATCTAGACCTACTACCGTCATTAAATTCCCGGTTGGAGTTCCTCCCGCCATTTTGGCCACCTCCGTCTCTCGCCGTAAGGCCTTCATTATAGGAATACCCGTCACCTCCACCTTCCTTCTTTCTCATCGTGACATGAGATTTAATATCTTGCACAACCTCGTTGCACTGGAGCGTAGACTTCCCAAACATGAGAGTGGTCACAAAATGCTCGTATAAATCGGATAATGATGCAAGAAACAACAATGCTCAATCCTCATCTATGAATTGAACATCTATTCGATTCAAGTCATTTATCAAGGCATTAAAAACATTGATATGCTTCATCATATCCTCACCCTCCTTCATCTCAAGCTTGAAGAGTTTCTTCTTGAGGAATAATTTATTTGGCAACTACTTTCCCAAATAAATCTCTTCTAGCTTATCCCACATGCCTTTGTCGTGGTCTCCGCTATCACGTTATTCAACACATCATCCATGATAAGCATCTCAATACACAAAGTCTCTCTTTGATCAATGTCAATCCACTCGGCATCGGTCATGCCTACCGATCGTCCATCTACCCCCAACAATGTTAATTGCAACCTCTGTTGGACAAGAACACCTCGCATTCGTCTTTGCCATAACCCTAAATTCATCTTCTCGTCAAAAGCCTTCATGTCCATCTTTATTGAGCCACTCGATCCATAACTCGGATCCCATCTCTTATAACCTCCTCTCTTAGAGGTTGATTCTCGAGTACTCTCCACATTTTTCGTCATTTGGAACAAAAATAAAAGCTATGCCAAAATTGCCAAAATTGATTCAACCTCGAACCAAAATATTGGGAAAACAATGCAAACAATGCAACCAAAGCTCTGATACCACTTGTTGCGCTAAAGAAAGACTATCTCTAGTGACCAAGACGATAAAACTCACTCAAAAATTTTATCAAACACTTGGTGTGCGGAAAACAAGACCTTGTTCCAAAAATGAACTAATGAGAAAACTCCCAATCAATTCAACCAACCATCAATGAAGAGACAATAAGAACATACAAGTAATCATCAAAGAAAAACCACAACTATATACCGTAGTTCACCCAAATTTGGGCTACATCCACCAAGGAGGATTTTTCATTCTATTGATAAATTGAGGAACCCAAAGGTTATACACACACACAATTTATCTCTCTTAGAAAGTCACTCATAACCTCACAAGAACTCACCTCTCAAATGGGAGCTCTACCTCTCTTTAGCTTTGATAACTCTCAAAATAGCTCTCAAACTTGTCCTCTCTCAAAACCTAGAAATAACACTTGTATTTATAGATTTGAGCCAAAATGACACATTTGTAAATAAACCAAAACTGAAAATAACACAACAAAAAGTTTCCTCAATCTCAATTTTTCCCCAAACATCATAGGAGAGCCAAAACGAACACCACCATCTCCACCGAACATCGTCGCTCCACTAATGATTATTGCATCTTTTTGGGTGACTCTTTTATAGCTTGGCGAAGCAAGAAACAGTCTGCCACCGCTGATACTACATAGGAACTCCTCTAGATTCGCTTCACTGGATACTTGAAGATATGGGGTCTGTCTTCAAAGAGCACTATCATCCATGATAGTCAATGTGCTATTCAAATTCTCACAATGACGTCTATCATGCATGAATAAACCATGCACATTGAGATTTATTATCATTTTGTAATTCAACATGTTAATCGCGACACTATTCATTCATCTTGTCTCTGTCACTTCTGTTGATCAAACTGTCGATATCTTTCCCAAAGCACATCCTTCGGGCGTTTCTAAGACTTAGTTACCAAACTCAAGTTGATCAACACTCCACCATCTTCAGTTTGTGGGGAGATGTTAGTGTATTTACATTTTTTGTTGTTTATGGGTTGTATATGGTATATTGGCCCTAATATTGTATGGCAACCAAGTCACCTCTTTCTATATATAGACCTCATGTATATGCTTCAACACACATCAATACAATACATCATTCATCTCAATCTCTCTCTAGAATGATTTTAATCTATCTCAAGGTTACCGATAGTGAAAATACAATTCCTAATTTAAAACCCACCAACCCAACCAAGAATTAAATCGTTGTGCAACTTCAAAACCATTAAACACCAATAACCATTCAATAACTTAATAGCATTACTCACCCTATAGAATCAACGACGACAACTATACCTAATAAACATTCATTTCAAAACACCAAACCCGTTAAAATGAACCCACATATTTAATCCTTGTATATAAGCACTGAGACGTAGGTATTATTATATTTGAAAATAAAAGAATAAAATGAGAGGGGTACCTATTACAAAAATACATTCCAGCACAAAAGGTAAGAAGCCAGATAAAAACAATACAGTTTCTAGATACGACATTTCTTGATGACAAGTAACACGCAAAGGCTTTGGTCTTCACTGACATGTTGTTTTTGGGTATCATGCAACCCAGAGAAAAGGATGGAACTGGGAAATACACGAGGGAGAAAAATAGTCCCTTCCTGGTTGGAACGTTCATTCTCCTATGCCATGTATAGGAGTCACCTGACTCTCTATCTTCCCTCTCTTAATGCTCCCATCAAGTGAGTCGTTTCTTCTTTTCTAAAATAAAGGAAAACTAACCGTTTCATTTTTTTTGTGAGGCTTTTGTGATTCTTCCATTTTTTTCCTTCTTGTGTTTGTGTGGGCTGGGTTCGGGTGGGAATGTTATATTAAAAAATATTAGATTAAATTTCACTTTTAATCCCCAAATTATCTTTTCAAATTTTAAATGGTCTTTACTTAGTTCTTAAACTATATTAATTAGGGTAATGATATTCCCACTCCACCAAAATACTCTAACACTCCACTTTCTTTTCAAATAAAAGTTAAAGACCCTTATACCCTTATGATTAATCCCTTCCATTATTTCTCTCACTAACAAAGAGAAATAAACTTATTCTTTACCCCAAAAATTATACACATAATTTTAAAAAATGAACTATTAAAATAAAGGAAGGATTATACATATATATTCATTTTATATTAATAAATATTTAACACATATAAATACTAAAATGACTTAATAAACCGTGACACAACATCACACAATACAACATCTTAATTTTTGTTATCTAATACGAATGTCATCCAAATAAAAGAGACACGATACGATACGATACGATACGACACGAGATTTTATTATTTTTACTTAACACGAACACATCTTTATTAAGACATGATACAAAATCCTATTTTTTATATTTAACACGGACGAATGACACAGATTAAAGTGATATGATACGAAACCAATTTTTTTAACCAAAGACGATCACAACTCAATTAAAAAGAGACAAGGCACATGGGACAAGACACAATACGACATTACACAGAATATTTATAAAAAAATAAGATACGAACACAACCCAATTAAAATATTATATGACATGAAATCTCATTTTTTACCTAACACAAAAACGACTGAAATAAAATGTGATATGACACGATCCAATTAATTCACGACACGACACGACAAAAAATTAAATATACGGTTCTTGAAGTTTAGAACAAAAAAGGCCAAAAATTAATTTACATATATTTAATAATTACAAATTACACACACACACACACACACACACACACATATATATATATATATATATATATATATGCCTAAAACATAAATAACTTTTTTTCCAAATTATGATGAAAAAAATAATTTATGTAAACATTTTATACGTAATAAGGGAATGATTAAAAATAAAAATAAAATATTAAAAGTAGAAGTTTAATTGACAGTTCTAAGGTACTGATTAAAAATAAAAATAATTATATGATTAAAACTAATTAAAAAGTGCATGTATGACAATAATTCGAAAAAAAGTAATGCAAAAAAAAAAATACAAACATGTGTTGTGTTGTGTCGCGTTTATATCCAAAAAACTCTTGTATTATCCGAGGTTCTAAAAAACGCAACATGACTCGACACGATGCGAAATCTCATATTTTTTTTATCTAACACCAACATGACCTAAAGAAATAAGCAACACGACATGAACTAGCACGCGAAACTTCACGAAACATTATTTCAAACACTTAACAGAATGTTAGTCATTTCATGTCGAGTTTTTAAATGGTTCATGTTCGTGTCGGATAAAAAAATACAAACTCGTGCCGTGTTGCGTTGGTTTCCAAAATAATTTTTTTGGGCCGACACGATATGACAATACAAGAGTTTTTTGGACATAAACGCGACATGGCACGACACAAGTTTGTATTTTTTTGCATTACTCTTTTTTTATAGTTATTATCATACTTCCACTTTTTAATTACTGTTAATCAAATAATTATTTTTATTTTAATCAGCCCTTAGTATTGCAATTAAACTGCTACTTTTCGTATTATATTTTTATTTCTAATGAGTCCCTTATTATGTATATATAATTTTATTGCTTGAAAAGTTAAAATGTTTGTAAAGGTGTTTAAGGGTTTTTTGGTCATGTTATAATATTTTGGAGTTCCTTAGTATAATGGTGGAGTGAGAATAGCAGTACCATATTAATTATTTTAAAAGGGGGACTGCATTAAGCAACTCGTTAGAATTTGATAGAAATATGCCAAATTTCAAGTTTACCCTCATTTAATAACTTTATTAGTCAACTAACTTCTTTTTCCTCCCATTCTACTTCATTTTGATGGAAAACTCATCAAAAGAACCTCTCTCTCACTCCATTCTATTGAACAAAAAGCAGCAGAAGGAAGAAATGGTGGTTTTTTGTTATTGTGGTTGTTTGGCATAAAGACATACCTCATGGACCCAACAAAATCTCGGTAGAAGGTTTCTAGCAAGTTCAAGCCGTGTTGAATATGGTGGTAGTGAATTTTTTATCTGGGAGGACAAACCCAACTAGGTTCTCAAAGTTGAAAGAGTTTGGAAGAAGGAGAAGTTATTATGGGTTGTGTTAGTGTTGTGTGTTATTATAATTTGGGTTTTATTGTCTAGGGCTGAGGTTGGTGAATGTAAGTGTGAAGTGAAGTAATGAATCAATCTATATCATATATGAATCAATGAATGAAATGCAGAATATATGTTCCTATGATCTATTTTGTCAATTAATGAAATACATGTCATACATGAATTAATAAATGAAATGTTAAATCTGTTTGCATATAATCTATTTTGTGAATGAATGATAGTCTACAAATTTAGCAATTGTGAAACACATTAAATGGCATCCAAAAGTAGCCATAATCATTACACTACATACAGTCTTGTCATTGATTGTGTGTGTTGGGTTGGGGTGATCGACTTTATAGGCCAGGTCGGCTCAGTATTATATTTGGACATGTGTTGGTATGATTTTCCTCAATTATTTCCACTAACTTCCAACGTTCCCACTTTCGAAAGTGGGTTATAATCATTGACTACCTGACGCACACGATTCTCATACCTAGGATCTCGTGAACCATCAGTGGGTTTTCCAGGTAACGATTGCGCATGAACGCATGGCCTTAGGACCCACTTGAGTAAGCTCCCTGCCCAATACTAAGTCACCATTCCATTTGATTTTTGTGCCAAAAGGTATAAGGTCTTGTGACCCTTATACCTTTACAACACCAACATTTTTAGGTATACTTCATTTCTCTCCCTCTCTCTAGAATTTTTAAGAACTAATGAGCTTCTTCTTCTTTAAATTCCTCTTCTTCTTTTTCTCTATGCTCTCTCCATATTTAGGCGCTTAAGAAAGTATGAATTTTCTTTAGAGAATGATTTCACAAAATTTTGTACAAACTATCTGATACCAGACAAGATTTCACCGAAGGAGAAGGGTACCTTTTGAATCGAAGATGAAGACGTTTTTATGAGAGTTGACGTAACGGAAGGGGGAGTTCGCTTTTCTATTCACTCATTGATGATGGAAGTACTTCACTACTACAACATACTTCCAATTCAGGAAAATGGTAGCTTCAACCAGATTGTTATAGGTACAGTTTCCATAAATCATATTTTTGGAACCAACCTTGGTTTGAATGAAATCAGGTACTATCTTGGGTCTGATGTATACAATTTTCAAGCTTGGGATAAGTCATATAGTTTGGTTATGTGGTTCCCCAGATCATAAAAAACTATAAATAATGTCTTAGTTTTTTTTTGGCGGGGGGGGGGGGGGGGGGGGGGCTTTTATATAGTGAGAACTACACAGGTCTCCGTGTGGCTGCAATGTCTAGATTTCTTGGTATGTCGTCCAATACTTTTAATATTGAACTTTATTTTTTGTTTTATTACTAATCGACTTTACTTGTGAGAATATCGTCATTACAGTAGAAAACCTCAAGATTTTAAAAATCTGCAAGACCTTGAGATCTTCTAGAGAATGAGAATTCCAGTTAGCGTAAGCCCATATTGGAGAGAAGCCCACATAATACTCGTCTAAGTCCTCAGTGTTACCTATTCTATCAACTTTTCAGCGATCCCAGATGCGATAGTTATCGATTACACCATGGTCGACGATCCATTTATTCTGACTGCCACCTCCATTCCAAGCTAGGCTGCAAGGGTTGTTTATATTGGGGAGTCTTAACTTATTTACATGGTATCCACTAACTCTGGCGAAGACCAGGAGGAAAAATTATAAGCAAGGGAACGAGAAGAAGGGAAGGGAAAAGAGGATTCGACAAAAATGGATCCCCTCTTCGATGATCTTTATGGTATGTAAAAATTATTCTGTTATGTGGACCACTAATCACTGTACACATGTCCTCCTACATGGCCAACCATCTTGCTTGGCATCAAAGATACTTATCCGTCTATAATGCCAACCAACTCTAGAATACGAACCATCAAGAATATCAAAGGTTACTCCGATGGAATGATGACTAGCTCTGAATTTCAAAAGTCTTATCGTTGTACACAAATGTAAATGCTTAGAAATATAAAGGCATTCCATTTAGGGTTTTACACCACTATAAATACGAAATATCTCTATGCTCAATGGACAATTCAATCATTCTCAAGCACACTATACTAAGCTATTGTAATTAGAATAAATAAAAATAACAGTGGACGTAAGCTTTCTTCATAGCCAAACCACTTTAAAAACCTCTGCCTCTTATATGTTTGATAAAGATTGATCTTATTATTTATCTGTGATTATTAAATTAGATCACTCTATTTTTAGAGATTAACAAATTGGCTTCGTCTGTGGGGACTGACTGCTAGTCATCGTTCTTTACCTCATATATTTCATTCTTTGGTTTAAAGAATGACTATTGTTCCTGAAAGTATCTTGACGGCTGTAGGCAACCACCCAGAAATATCCCCTCCCCTTGGTGAGGCAGACCTCCAGAGGGTCCTGTTCAATTTGGCTAAAGGACTAGAGGCTATGCAAGAGTCAGTCAGACAATTGGCTAGCACAATGCAAGACAAATCCTCCAATTCTAGAAGAGATATACCACCTCCACCACCAAAAATTAAAGGAGGTACCATTCCCATTATTCTTATAATAGATCTCACCTACCTATCACAACTTCTTCATTCTGATCAATGGATTACTATGATGGTGATCTTTTTCCAAAGAAAGGCCAGGTGTATTGGAGAGGCTAAGTGGAGAATCTGCTTTTGATCGTCTAGGTCCCCAAGTAACTACGTTATCACAGAGAGCAAGAACATCATAATAAACACAAAGAAGGATTTGTAAGATCAAGATATAGTATGAGGGGCTTTGTGCATGACAAGAAGACCTCTTAGGAGGAAAGTTCATCACATAGACACAGAAAAGCTACTAAATATACTTCGATCAAATCCAAACCAGAGGAACATTCCTAGAAGGGATCCATGCAACGACTGGAAGATCGTCCGGGAGAAATGGCCAAAATAAAAAAACCCATTAAAAAGGAGCTTTGTTAAAGGCTCACCTTTCGTCCAAGCTATTGTGGATTACCCCTTACCTTCCAAGTTCAATCCACTGGTGGTCACTCCTAAATATGATGGGAAAACTAATTCAGTTTTACATATTGAGTAGTACCAAGCTGCTGTTGATATTTATTTTGTCCCTTACGAGATGAGGTGCAAGGCTTTCTCCAGTCCCATCACAGGGCCAGCCCAGATATGATATAACTATCTGCCTAGAGGTAAAATTTCCATTTTTCACCAATTGGCCGAATTATTCATTGATAACTTTTTCTTTGGGGCTAAGACGATCAAGAGTGTTACTTATATCTTGACCATATGCCAAAATCCTAGAGGGAGTACCCGGGATTATATTACAGGGTTTAATAATGAAAAATTAGAAGTTATGGATTATGAAGAAAAAATAGCCATTCTAGCGTTAATGAGTGGGTTACTGGCGAAAGATCTTTACTATGCCCTAGCAAAAAACCCACCCAAGAATATGATAGAGTTTATGGATAAAGCTTGAAAAATCATGAACGTTGAGGAAGCCATGGCAGTAAAATAAGCATTGAAGAGAAAAACTGAGGGACGAAAGAATAATTCATTCAAGAAAGATAAAAAAGATAAGAAGTCTAGCAGGATTAAGAAGTTTAAAGAATATACACCGCTCACTAAGATTGTTCACCACATACTAGAAGAAATCAGAGGTAACAAGGATTTGAAATCGACTAAAAAACTGAGGATACCCCCAACAAAAGAGGGAAGTCCAAGTATTGTGATTTTCATCGCGATCACGGACACACCACTGATAGTTACATAACCCTCAAAAATGAAGTTAAAACTCTTATTCGGCGGGAAAAGAAGACAAAAATAATTAATTCGAATAGTAGCCAAGATACTAGGAGGAGATCAGAGTCACGCGTACGAGGAAAATAGGATGCCAAAAGGGCATGCAATAATGGTTATGAAGATGACCCCGACTTGCCGAAGAATCCTGGTGAGCCTGAAATGGATGTATGTATGATCTCTTTCGGTTGCCATTTTATCACAAGTGGAGGTGCAAGTGGTGGAGATGGACTTGTTGAAAGAAAGGCGTACTTATATGAAGCTAAAGCTTATCCCACTATTAGGCAGATTGATATGTCTAAGATCAGTGATGGTCGACCCAGGAAAGTCAATAAAGACAAAGTAGTGATTGAATTCTCCAAAAATGATCTTAGTGGGGTACTTTATCTTTATGATAGTCCATTAATAATTGCTTACATAATTCACTATGGCAGAGTGGTTAGAGTTTTGGTTGATAATGGGAGTTCAACTGATGTAATGTTCTACAACTAAGCTTAGAGCTAAAAGATAGTGAGTTGGAACCGTATCACATGCCTCTTATAGGATTTTTTGAAAAAAGGGTATGTCCCTTAGGAACTTTCAAGTTGGAAGTACTATTCGACACTTAGTCGGCATGCAGGATGGAACGAATTCACTTCTTTCTATTGAATAAAAATGTACCTTAAGCATATGATCCTTGGTCGGGTAGGGTTGAAGCAACTGGAAGATATTACATCTATTTTACATTAATGCATGAAGTTCCCTACCAACTATGGAGTCAGCGTGGTAAATGGTAACCGAATGGAAGAAAGGGAATGTTATTATACTTCAACCAACCAACTGGACATAAAGTGGGGCATAACTACCTTCCCGATTAATACTTTGGATCCTCACGAGGATGAGGACTTGGTGAAAGGACATGTCATGGAAGAAACAAAAAACTATTATGATATACGATGAGAAGCTCGAAAAAGACACCCAGATTGGCTCAAGAGTAACACCTCTAATAAAAAAAGGAATTAATTACATTCCTTCGATACAGGAAGAATGTGTTCTCCTAGAGTAATGAGAATATGTCAGGGATTGATCCAAAATTCATCGATCAAGAACTCAGTATTTACAAAAATAAACTCAAAGTTTTCAGCCCAGAGAAGAATACGTCGAGTCAAGAAGAAGTGGAAAAATTACAGAAAGCACAGTTCATTGAGGATATTAAATATTTGATTTAGTTGAATAATGTAGTAATGGTAGAAAAGAAGAACAATAAATGGCGAATGTGTGTGAATTTTATTGACCTTAACAAAGCATGTCCAAAAGATCACTTTCCTTTACCAAGGATTGATCAATTGGTAGATGCCACAACACGCCTTGAATTTCTCAACTTCATGGATTCTTATTTTGAGTATAACCAGATCAAGATAATGTCGGAGGATAAGGAAAGCATATCCTTCATCACCAGCCAGACTTACTGCAACAATGTGATGACTTTTGGACTCAAAAATTCTAGGGCACCATATCAAAGGTTGGTAAATAAAGTCTTTAAAGACCAAATTGGTAAGAACATGTAAGTTTATATAGATGAAAGTCTCACTAAAAACAAGTTCGCCATTGACCACATTGCTAATCTAGCCCAAGCACTTGACTAGCTAGAAAAACATCAAATGAAACTCAATCTGACCAAGTGCATATGTGGATTCTAGGAAGGTATATTCTTGAGTTACACTGTTAATCAAAGATAATCCTAATAAAATAAAGGTCTTACTGGAAATGAAATCCCTGAGTAGTAAGAAGGGTGTGCAAAAGTTGACAGGAAGAGTAACAACCCTAAATTGTTTCGTATTACAAGCCACGGACAAATGTCTTCCATTCATCAAGGTGCTTAGAAAGACCTTTAAATGGAAGGAAGAAAATGAAATAACTTTTTTGAACCTTAAAGAAGTAGTTGGGGTCTACTCCACCACCCTCCCAACTAGTTTTGGGCAAGAAGTTGTACTTATATTTGGATATTTTAGAGTCTGCTATAAGTTCAGCCTTGATCCGACTAAAGGAGGGTGTTTAAAAACTAGTGTATTACACCAATAAGGCATTCTGAGGAGCCGGGATCAGATATCCATGCTTGAAAAAATTTGCATTGGCACTTATTGAAGCCTCTAGAAGAATGATACCATATTTTGCTGCTCATACCATTATAGTGTACACTGACCTACCTTGCGTTAAGCTTTGCATAAGCCTGAAAAGTCTCGAAGACTAATGTCTTGGACAGTTGAGCTAGGAGAGTATGAAATTATGTACAAACCAAGAACTTCAATTAAAGGTTAAGAAATTGTAGATTTCATAGCAGAATTCACCTATGTAGAATTACCCAGCACACTAAGTTTGCCTGTAGAGCTGACTTATTTTGAAGAGAGCTCAATTCCAAGGCCAACTGAGATGGTAGTTGGCTAACCAAAATAATCAGTTATTCAAAAAAGACCTCTTCGACAAGCTGAGCAAAGCCAAAAGGTTTTCAAGTAGGAAGTGTTAATGGATGAAGACTTATATAGTGATGTTTTAATTTGGAAATTATCCATCGATGGCTCTTCGTTTATAACTAGAAGTGGTGTTGGACTCCTCCTTAATACTCAAGATATCTTGGATATAGTGTATGAATTAAGATTTCAATTTTTGTCTTCCAATAATAAAGCTGAATAAGAAGCATTAATTAACGGTTTAGAGCTAGCCTCATCATTGGGCGCCGAGCAGGTGATAGCGCACAGTGATTCCTAACTTATTATCCATCAGTCATTGGAATGATACAGTGTTAAAGGGGAACAAAGGTGAGATACTTGATTAAGTCAAAGGAAGTTATTCACCCATTTCCTACAGTTAAGATAGTTCATATTCTAAGCGTACATAATTCCTGATCATATTCTCTTACTCGACTAGCCTCAACAACCACAATGGAGATCAGAAGAACAATCCCGGTAAAGATTCTCACCAGCAGGAGCATTGATGAGGAGGCAGTCAACATCAATTTTGTAGAGTTAGGGCTTTCATGGATGGATCCAATTAGGGACTACATTGAAAAAAGATTGTTACCAGTCGACCAAAAAGAAGTATGGAAATTGAGATATAAGGTAACTCATTATGTCCTGAAGAAAGGTACATTGTACAAAATGGGCTATACAGTCTCTTTACTTCATTATGTCCACCTAATTGAGGTAAATAATTTGATTAAAGGGGTAAATAAAGGCTCATGTGGATCTCATATAGTCGGGAGTTTTCTATGACAACAAATAGTAATCCAAGGTTATTACTGACCAATAATGAAGGCAAATTGTGTTTCCTTCGCCAAGAAATGTGATAAGTGCCAAAAATTTGCCACCGCTTATAGAAGACTAGAAGCAACTCTAATTCCCATCACTTCTCCATGGCCTTTTTCTATTTGGGGAATAGATCTGGTCAGACCATTTTCGACTACTAAGGGAAAATTTCAATACCTGGTTATAGTAGTTGATTACTTCACTAAGTGGGTGGAAGTTGAGTCTTTGATTGATATGCCCTATCAGAGGGTTTTTCAATTTATATGGAAGCAACTCATTTATTAGTATGGAATTCCTTATGCCCTTATCACCGACCATGGCACTTAGTTTAATAATAACGAATTTGAAGAGTACTGCATCAGGTCCGACATCTAGAAACTTCATTCAACTCCTGGACACCCATGCTGTAACGTCCAGACCGAAATCACCAACAAAACCTTGCTAGATGGATGAAAAAAATTATGCGATACTAAACGCAACAGATTTAATGAACTCTATAATGTTCCTTAGTCATGTAGGACCACTCCCAGAACATCAACATGAAATCCCTTACATGCTTTCTTTTGGCATTTCGGCAGTAATACCAGTTAAAATAGGTCTGCCGACTCACAAATTATTGAATTTTGATTCGCCCTAAATTGATCTTATGAGGCGATTAGATCTAGAATTGATAGAAGAGGTCAGATAAGATGCTTCTAATCGGATGGTTTCTTACCAATAAAGGACTTCTAGATTTTATAATCGTCATGTTAATCCGACCAACTTGAAGCATGGAGACCTTGTATTGAAGAAATTTATCCAAAAATAGAACAAGTTGGAACCCAACTGGTATGATCCCTATCGTATCTTAGTAGAAATCGGACCAGGAACATATCACCTGGTAACATTGGAGGGCGAAGAATTTAAGAACCCCTGGAATGTCGATCATCTCCACAAATACTATCAGTAGTTTTTATTTTTGATGTAATCAGTTATTCAATTTAATTAAAATGCATATTTTTACTCATTATACTTGCTCTTTATGTTTTGTTTTTCGGAGAATGGTGTGGTACACTACTACCTTAAATTAAACACTAAATTTTAATTTTAAACTCAAGAAAAGGTTTATTTGTCAAACTTTTCCAACTTCAGAAGAGTTCTTTATATTCAACAAACTTTTCCAACTTCAGAAATGTTCTTTATCATTGTCAAACTTTTCCAATTTCAAAAAAGTTCCTCGCCGAACTTTTCCAAGTTCAAGAAAGTTCTTTATATTTGTAAAACTTTTCCAACTTCATAAAAGTTCCTTACCAAACTTTTCCAACTTCAGAAAAGTTCATTATTAACAACGTCATGTATGATTTCGTCTTCGACTAATCACGAACTAGAAGTTAGTAAAATTTCATGTAATATGCCAAGTCAAACCCATGAGGTTTTACTCGACTAAGTTAAAATACAAGGATAATTATACCTTCTTAATATACTTAGTCTTCATTGATAACTAATGCTACAGCTTAGTTCAACAAAACTAGCATAGTTTTATCTAAGAACGGTATTAGTAGAATCTAAGGCATTACAATTATATTCAATTACGAACAAAACATTTAACAGTTTAACAGGACATTTAATCAATAATTCGATTAACTAATCAGTATACAGATTACCTAGTCGACAACAAGATTAATAGCAACCATAACCTTAAATCTAAAGGACAAAAGTTTCTCAAATAACTTCATTTCATTTCAATGAACTTTAATTATAGAATAAAGATCAATCAAATACAAGATATAAGTTATTTAATTGGGTGTTTTCCATTAGCCTTGCTCATCCCAAAAGGATGATCATCCAAAGTGCTCGGAAGATTAATATAAGTAAAAGGCTTCCTCCTAGAGTGCCAACTTCCGCTTGATCGATCAAGAAGATGCGAGGATGAACATATTCCACTTCTCATTCAAGGCAAAAGTCCTCCAATATATTTTTGAATTAAACTCTGAGGAATGGGATCAGGAGGTATCCAATTAAATTCAATGGAGAAAGGAGGATCAGGATAGTCTAAAATCCCTAGGGCATGTGACTTCCATAATTCATCATTCTTAGGTATTTTTAACAAAGCGATCTGGTTCAACCAACCCCATTTATTACCTTCATTCCTGGATTGAAGACAGAGCTTCATCGTACCCATCCATCCAAACAGCTCTGGGTAGCTTGTGGAAATTTAAGGTAAGTCGGTCCATATTATCTTGAAGCTTTTTGATGGCCTTGTCTTTCTCCTTGAGTTGAGTAGCTTGGTCGACCAGAGTCTTCTTGGTTCTATCCTCATCAACGGTTGGCCGAACAATTATACTTTGTCAGGGGTCTTGGCTAGGTTTGGTCTTCTTCTTCTTCTATAAAGATTTTAGCTCCTCCAATAGATTAACATTCTCATCCTCCAAGAATGAAACCCCTTCAGTTGGACCAATGGTGGTTAATTTCTTTAAACTATCCCGTCCACTCTTGAATGCGTTGTTCTCCCTTCCCAGCATGACAACAATTGATCATGCACTCTCCAATTCTTGGTTCGAGGCCAATTCCTTATTGTTTAAAGCAAAAGTGATGTCTTTTGATTTCTTATCAAAGTCCCAACCTTCACTTAATACCTTGTATTTTCCCACATAGTCAAAATCGAGTAGTGATTTATAAAGTTAATAATCCTCTTGTATCTGCTCAATTATCTCATAATAATTAGCATTATTATCTACATCTTTATCCAAGAGGCAATGAAGACGGGTGTAAGCTTCCTTAACTTGATCATAGACATATGAGTCGAGTAACGTTGAAAAATCTTCCTTGAACAAAGGAACATAGAGAGCCTCGAATAGGTTTTTATACCTCCTAAGTAGGTTGGATTCAGTAGAAACAATAACTCTTTTTCTGACATCAAATTGGAAATTTATAAGTACGAGTGTATCGGGAAAATTCAGATAAGTAAATAGCATGGAGGATACCAATCAACACGAAATAAACATCATTTGAAGATTGTAAACAACTAGGCAAAAAAGGTTCTTTCATTAATCAAAGTCATTATTATAAATATGGGTACATTAAAAACCCCACAGAAGAAGAAATTAAAAATACATGAAAGAAAGGACAAAAAGAAACTAGCTAAAAAGGAGCCGAACCTTCTCCCTGTCTTAGGCTTGGTCCTAGTTGGAAGCAAGCAGGTCAGAAATGGTAGATGGACCCAATAAAGTATCATTAGGCACCATTGAGTACTCCCTATACCATTCCTCATCATCAAACTCCTTAACCAAATTAGTAGGAGTACATGAGTCATGCCTTTGGAAAGTATCAGAGCTTACCTCTGTACCGACCACCTTCATTAACTCCGACCAACCTTCCCTGACGAGTATTTTCTTGGCATACTAAGTTTGGGAGAAAGCTATAAAAAGTTCTTTCTCCCAGCTCTTGTCCAAAGAAACATCCTTGTCTTTTTTTCCTTTGGCCTTCTAAGAGGCAACTTTAGCAGTCAGGCCAACCATTTTATCCTCAACAGTTTTAGCCAAGTTCTGGGACTTAGTTAGCTTTTCCTATGGAACCTTTGCCCTACCATCCACCTCCTTCACTTCTCGGCAGTTTGGGCTTTTTTCAGTATCTTTTATTTTACCTTTTACTACAAATGCCCTATTCTCGACTTCTTGTAGTTTATCATCCTAGAATTTTTGCCTCAATTCTAAGGCCTTCTTGGAATCTTTCAAAGACTGCTTCAGACCTTCAAATGCCTCTTCCACCTCGCTTGAGGAAGATATCAATTGTTCGTCCTTCTCCATTATTTGGTTAAAATCAACTAAAAAGTAAAATAATAGCAAACACAATATATTTGAAGAAGTTCAATAACATGAAGAAAAAATAAAAGACAAGATAATTACTAGTGCCAAAGTATGGAAATCTCTCTCAATCAGCCTTATTCTGGGCATGGGAACTGATGTTTCCCTATAAGTTAGAAGATTTCCAGCTTTGATTAAACTTCTGGCCAATCTAGAGTTGACAACTACAGAATCTAACCCAATGTCACCCAGTTCGGCCTGAAATTTTTTAACTAACTCTTATTGGTCAGTTTTATTTTTCTTTGCAACCAACTCTTGTTGGTTGGATTGGACTTTATTTTCTTGCCTCTAAGGGTCATGCAAGACCTTCTTTAACCTCTTTCACTAAGGTCTAGTAGCTTGGATCTCCTTAGAATTAAGAACTTAGGGCCTCTTTTCACTGGCCTGAGATTTCTTTTCAATTGGCTTCTTGCCAGTATCAACATTCTTCTTGGGAGGGGGAGATAAGGGCCCACTAAGTAAATTAGGCATCTTCCTTTTACCCATGTAGGAAAAAGGAAAAGTAGGGATATCAAATATTTTAAAGCACTCAAATAAAGTGGAAGTTTATCCTTGGATGAATTTAGCCCCAACTGATTCTGCAGCCGAAGAAGTAGACACAAGTTCTTCTTTTAAATTGATGGAAACTAGTGGCAGGGTAAGTATTGGTCAGGAAACAAAGGAAGTGATATATCTATTGTACTCTAATAGCACTGATGTTGCTCGGGGATATTCTTCTCCAACTCTTTGATTAAAGCTCCATGGGAATTTAACCTCTTTGATATTGATTTCACCTTCTTTAGGAAACCTCTTCTTACTCTCCTATGTAGCAAAAAAGAGCAGCAAAGTTAGTGAGAAAATTCAGAAACAAATAACAAAAGGGAAAAAATAAATAGTAGAATTATAGCCTATGCCACGCCCTTCTTGGGAGCACCTGGGACTAGTGTAGGACACCTCCTTCGTAACAGACCATAATCTCAATAGTCTTTATTGGAGTCTGGCAGATTCACTACTAAAGCCCTATTGGCTTGCTTAGTCTTTAAATAATACATGTTATATCCAATAGTGTCCCATTTATAGCAAAAAATTAACTCATAAACCCCAATATGAATACCATAAATCTCATTCAACCTATTAACACCCATTTACAACCATCCAAGTGTTGCGTTCTATCCCAGCAGGAAATAAGTCAAAGTGTTGACAAAACAGAAGAAAAGGGGGGTTTGGCGGAAAAGATGCCACACTCAACAACAAACAAAGTGGGAATCTAGTGACCCTCGGGAAGAGAATCACATTTATTGGACCTTGGGCTATCTCTAAATCTACCCAGGTAGGGATCTTTCTCTTTTATCTGAACTCTTGTAGTGAACTCTCATCCACGATGTAAACTATGGTGGAAATAGAGAAAAGGACGAAGAAATAGAAAAATAGGGAAAAAAGGATTATAGGGATTTATAAGTAACCGAAAGAACTAAAGGAAATAATGGTGAATAAACAAGTAGCAAAAAATTGTACTAAACAAAGATTTAGAATGAAAGAAAACTCTAAGTACGTAAAAGTTAAGGGGATGATAAATGGAGGTAAAATTCTACCTATTTATAAGTTGCTTCGATAAATGGGAACAAAATGATTAACTAAATGAATCATTGAGTTACCACCGTCTGCATGCCTCCCGAATCTTTAAAAGGCCATCTTACCCTTTGGCATTTCAAAAAGGTTAGAATTATTTATAAAAATGCCATTTTCAACAGCACCAATTAAAATGTTCATGTGTGGGAGGTCGGTTTCCGACCACAAACTCAATCTGTACGTCAAGCAACATTCGAAGAATAATACTCAATACTTTTGATCAATCATCAAGCATGGATCACTGGGGGATTTTTTCGTATGTAAAAATTACTCTCCTATGTGTACCACTGATAAGTGTACACGTGTCCTCCTACGTGGCCAACCATCATCATCGGCATTAGAGATACATAGTCGATTAACTCCAAAATGCGAGCCATCAAGAATATCAAAGGTTACTCGGATGGAATTGCGACCAACACTCGCGGTGCCATTTGGGGGCCATTGGGGATGTCCTTCCCCCCGTAGCACCTTTTCAAACCTAATTGTGCTTATTTTCAAATTCGTGTCCTGTCCTCAAATCAGGTGTCACGCGACTACGTGACAAGTTGCTACGTGTTATGTCGGACATGCACGAGGTGTTTGTGTGACTCGCGGTGCCGTTTTGGGTCCTTGGGGTGCCCTCTCCCCGTGACATGTTTTCAAGCCTAAGGGTGCCTATTTTTAAATTTATGTCCTATCCTGAAATCGGAAGTTCTGTAACTATCTGGTCGGTTGCTACACATTACATTAGAACTGTACAAGGTATTGGTGCCAATCACAGTGCCGTTTGGTGGCCCTTGGTGGAGGTCCCCCCCTCCTCGCAGTATATTTTCAAGCCTAAATGTGTTTGTTTTCAAATTTGTGTCCTATCCTGAAACAAAAAGTCCTCTAACTATAAGATTGGTTGCTACGTGTTACGTTGGATGCACACGAGATACTTGTGTCACTTGTAGTGCCGTTTGGGGTCCGTTGGGGGTGCACGCTCCCCAACGACACGTTTTCAAGTCTAAGTGTACCTGTTTTCAAATCCATATTCTATCCACAAATCGGGAGTCCATCGACCGCACAGAGTATTTCTACGTGTTACGTTGATGTGTACAAGGTGTTCGTGCCACTCACTATGCTTTTTGGGGACTACTGGTGGTGCCCCCCTTGGCACGTTTTCAAGCCTAAGTGTGAATGTTTTCAAATTCGTGTCTTATCCTCAAATTGATAATTCTATGAATGTGTGGAAGGTTTCTATATGTTGCGTTGAATGCATACTAGTTGTTCATTCCACTCGCGGTGTGATTTGGGGTCTGTTGGTGACTTGTTTTGAAGCCTAAGTGTGTCTGTGTTCAATATCGGGTCCTATTCTTAAACCGGGAGACCTGTGACTGCACGTTTGGGTGATACATTTTATGTTGGATGTGTATAAGGTGTTCGTGCCACTCACACTACCATTTGGTGGGATCTGGGGTGCACGTCCCCCTGACACGTTTTCAAGCCTAAGCGTGCCTATTTTTAATCTCGTGTCCTATCCTCAAATCGGGAGTCCTGCAACTATACAGTCAATTTTTATGTGTTATATTGAATGCGTACGAGGTATTCATTTCATTCGCGGTGTCGTTTGGGGGATGTTGGTGGTTCTAGCTCCCCGTAGAACGTTTTCAAGCCTACGTGTGCCTGTTTTCAAATTCATATCCTATCCTCAAATTGGGAGTCCCAAAACTGCGTGGTCAGTTGCTACATGTTGCGTTGGATGTTTACGAGGTGTTCGTGCCACTTGGGATACCATTAGAGGGCCGTTGGTGTTCCTGCCCCCCCCCCCCCCGGCCCCGCGGCATGTTTTAGGCCAAAGTGTGCCTATTTTTAAATTCGTGTCCTATTCTCATATCAGTAGGCGTGATTTTCCAATAGGTTTCTACGTGTTACGTTGATGCGCATGAGGTGTCCGTGACATTCGCGATGCCATTTGGGTCCATTAGTGGTCTCGGCCCTCTCGCGGCATATTTTTAAGCCTAAGTGTGCCCGTGTTTAATATTTGTTACTAATCTCAAATAGAGAGTCTTGTGACTGCGCGATTGGTTTGTAAGTGTTATATTGGACTTACACAAGGTGTTCGTGCCACTCACATTGCCGTTTGGGGGCCTCTGGTGGTGTCCACCCCACCGCATCATGTTTTCAAGACAAAGTGTGCTTGTTTTCAAATTTGTGTCCTATCCTCAAACCGAGAGTCTCGTGACTGTGCGAATAATTTCTGCGCATTACGTTGGACATGTACAAGGTGTTCGTTCCACTCACGGTTCCATTTGGGGGCTGCTGATGGTTCCCACTCCATGGAAGTATCTTTTCAAGCCTAAGCGTGTAAGTTTTCAAATTTTCCTTTTATCCTCATGTAGGGAGTTACAAAATTACGGGGTTGGTTACTACATGTTACGTTGGGTGCGCACGAGGTGCTCGTGATACTCACGGTGCCGTTGGTGGTGCACGCTCCCCTTGACATGTTTTCAAGCCTAAGTATGCTATTTTGAAATTCATGTCCTATGCTCAAATCAGGAGTCCCGCAACTGTGTGACCAGTTTTTACCTGTTATGTTGGACATACACAAGGTGTTCGTGCCACTTGCGGTACCGTTTGGGGGTCACTGTGGAGGCCCTTCCCCCGTGGCACGTTTTCAAGACAAAGTGTTCTTTTTTTCAAATTTTTATCCTATCCTCAAACCGTAGTCATGCGACTACGCGATCAATTACTGCATGTTACGTTGGACGCGGACGAGGTGTTTGTGCCACTCGCGGTGTTATTTGGAGGCCGTTGGGGGTGCTTTCCCCCCTCGCGGTATGTTTTCAGGCCTAAGTGTGCCTGTTTTCAAATTCATATCCTATCCTCTAATCGAGAGTTTCGTGATTGTGCGTACAGTTTCTACGTGTTACATTGGATGCGTACGAGGTATTCGTACCACTCACAGTGCCATTTGGTGGCCGTTGGTGCCCCCCCCCCCCCCCCCGACAGTACTTGTTCAAGGCTAAATGTGTCTATTTTCAAATTCGTGCCCTATACTTAAATCAAAAGTCCAACAACTACACAACCACTTGCAACATGTTACGTTGGACATGGAAGAGGTGTTCGTTCCACTCACTGTCCCATTTGGAGGCAGAATTTAATGGCCGCCCACCCTCGGCACATTTTCAAGCCTAAGTGTGTCTATTTTTAATTTCTTGTCTTATACTAAAATCGGGAGTCCCTCAACTACATGGACTGATGCTTCGGGTTATGTTGGACGTGCACAAGGTGTTCGTGCCACTCGTAATGCCGATTGGGAGCCTTTGGGGGTGCCCGCTCCTCGCGGAACATTTTCAATCCTAAGGGTGATTGTTTTCAAATTCATGTCCAATACTCAAACCGAGAGTCCCTAAATTGAGAGAGAGGTTACTACGTATCATGTTGGACATGTACGATGTGTTCATGCCATTCACAGTGTGGTTTAAGGGCCATTTTTGGTGCCCCTCCACTCCCTCCTCGCTGTACATTTTCAAACCAAAGTGTGAAAGTTTTCAAATTCGTGTTCTATCCTTAAATCGGGAGTTTGGTGACTACATGGCCAATTGGTATGTGTTACGTTGGACATGCACGAGGTGTTCCTACCACTCGTAGTGCCGTTCAATGGCTTCTAGGGATGCCTTCACCCGTGACACGTTTTCTAACCTAAGTGTGCCTATTTTAAAATTCGTGTCCTATCCTCAAATTGGGAGTTTTGCGACAATGGGTTCGGTTGCTATATATTATGTTGGATGAATATGAGGTGTTAATGTCACTTGCGGTGCTGGTTGGGGGAGCGTTGGTGGTGCACGCCCCCGCCACACATTTTTAAGCCTCAGTGTGTCTATTTTTAATTTCGTGTTATATCCTCAAATCGGGAGTCCTCCGACTGCACATCTGGTTGCAACGTGTTATATTGGATGCGCACAAGCTGTTCATGCCACTTGCGGTGAAGGGGTGCCTCCCCCCTCTCCCCCCCCCCCCCCCCACGCAGCATGTTTTCAATCCTATGGGTGCCTATTTTTAAATTTGTACCCTATCCTCAAACCGGAGTTCAATGAATGTGCAACCGATTGATACATTATGCATTGTATGCGTACGAGGTATTTGTTCCACTGAAGGTGCCATTTTGTTTATTCTTATGGTCCCCCCGGCCCCCTACAGTACATTTTCAATCCTAAGTGTGTGTTTGATTTCAAATTCCTTTCATATCCTGAAACTGAGAGTCCCGTGACTACGCGACCAGTTGTTATGTATTACATTGGACACATACGAGTTATTTGTTCCATTCGCAGTGCCGTTTGGGGTCCGTTGGGGGTTCACGCTGCCTCACGGCACGTTTTCAAGCCTAAGTGCACCTGTTTTCAAATCCGTGTCCTATTCTAAAATCGAGAGTCCAACGACTGTGCGGACTGTTTCTAAGTGTTATGTTAACGTATACGAGGTGTTCGTGCCACTCGTGATGCTGTTTGGGGGCCACGGGTGGTGCCCCCTCCCCTGACGACACATTTTCAAGGCTAAGTGTGCCTATTTTCAAATTCGTGTCGTATCCTCGAGAATCCTATGAATGTGCGGCATGTTGCTACATGTTAGCTTGGATGCACACGAGGTGTCCATACCACTCGCGGTATCGTTTGGGGTCCAATGGTGGTCTCGGCCCACTCGCGTCTCTTTTTCAAACCTAAGTGTGCATGTGTTCAATATCGTGTCTCATTAACAAATTAGGAGTCCTGCGACTGTGTGTGCAGCTGTTACGTGTTGTTTTAGACGCGCACAAGGTGTTACTGCCACTCACACTACCATTTGGGGGGATTTCGGGGTGCACACTCCCCACGACACATTTTCAAGCCTAAGTGTTCCTACTTTTAAATTTGTGTCATATCCTCAAATTTAGAGTCTCACCACTACATGGTTGATTGCTACGTGTTACGTTAGACGCGTAAGAGTGTTCGTACCACTCGCGGTACAATTTGAGGGCCGCTGGTGGTTCCACTCCTCACCCCCGGCGGCACGTTTTCAAGCCTAAGTGTGCTATATTTTAAATTCATGTCTTACCCTGAAATAGGAAGTCTCGGTACTACATGGGAGATTGCTACGTGTTACATTGGATGTGCATGAGATTTTCATGGAACTTTTGGTGCCGTTTGGGGGCCGATGGGGGTGCTCACCCACCTAAGTGTGCCTATTTTCAAATTTGTGTCCTATACTCAAACTAGTAGTCCCGTAATTGAGCGAATAGTTGTTACGTGTTACGTTGGACACATAAGAGGTGTTCGTGACACTTGCATTGACATTTTCGATCTGCTGGTAGTGCCTGAATACCCGCGGAAAGTTTTCAAGCCTAAGTGTGCCTGCTTTCAAATTCGTGTCCTATCTTCAAACCAGGAGTCTCACGACTGCACGACTGATTGCTACATGTTACGTTGGGCATGCACGAGATGTTCACGCCACTCGCAGTATCATTTTGGGGACGCTGTAGATGCCCATCCTCTATGGAAAGTTTCAAGCCTAATTGTGTCATTTCTTAAATTCATGATCTATCCTCAAACTGGGAGTCTCGTAACTGCGCGGTTGGTTGCTACGTGTTATATTGTACGCACATGACGTGTTTGTACCACTCGCGATGTCCTTTGGGTGCCGTTGGTGGTCTCTTCTTTCTTGTGGCACGTTTTCAATCCTAAGTGTGTATGTGTTCAATATCGGGTCTGATTCTCAAACCGAGAGTCCTACGACTACGCGTCCAGCTTCTTTGTGTTGCATTGGACACACATCAGGTGTTCGTGCCACTCGGGTTATCGTTTGGAGGCCTCTGGCGGAGCCCGTTCGCCCACCCACAAGACTTTTTTAGGCCTAAATGTGCATGTTTTAAAATTTGTGTCGTATCCTCAAACAGGTTTCCTACATTTTATGTTGGCCATGCACGAGGTGTTCGTGCCACTTACAAAGCCTATTAAGTGCTGCTGGGAGTGCCTCCCCCCCCCCCCCCCTCGGCGGCACATTTTCAAGCCTAAGTGTGACTATTTTCAAATTCAGATCCTTTCCTCAAATCTGGAGTCCCACGACTGCGCGACCAGTTGCTACGTGTTACATTGGACACACACGAGGTTTTCTTGCCACTCACGGTACCATTTGGGAGCTTCTAGGGTTGCTCACCCCCCGTAGCACATTTTTAAGAATAAGTACGATTGTTTTCAAATTTTTTCGTATTTCACACACATACAGACACTATGCTACTATAGAAACACACTACACTAGATTTGACACTTTCTCATGTTACCAACGCCATACAAAGCCTAAAATGGTTAATCCTGAATATGAGGTGGAGTATAAATCCACCACCTCCGACGCTTGATACACCTCTCGACTGATTTTCCATGATCAATATCTGACTACGAAGCTCTTAAACTTTCTTGACTCTTGCGAGGATAAATTAAGTACGCACCATTTTAAAACCCCGCAAGCCGTGGATGACTTTTGCCAAAGGTTCAAGCCTGTATCCGGACAAGTAGAGGACAACTATTTCTTCAAAATAATTAAAGGCAACAGTGTATCTTCCTCTATTACCTCCAAAATAATCAAAGATGTATAATCCATGAACCCGCCTTAAGTGTTAAGACACAATTTGTTAGGGTTTATTATGAGAGTTTAAAAGTATATGTGTATTATCAATCCAAGAAACTCAACATAGTATCCAACAACCAAACCAACAATCAATAATTATCTCGTACTCCTTATATCATCTATATGATAAAACACATATCCATAATCATAAGATCTCACTATAGTGAGGTCATTTCGCATTAAACATATACATTAAGATTAGGGTTTCAATTTTATATATGATAAATTCATAAACGACAAAGTTATTAATGTCCACATGTGTTTTGAATTCATATTGAAAATAAAGAATTAAAGAATTGCTCAAATTAGTTGATAATTTATATGTTTAGCATTGCTAAAAGAATTAAAGAATTGCTAATGTACTAACTAATTTCACTGATAATATAGCTAAAAAACTATTATATCCAATTAACTAATATATATATGTTTAGCAATATAAAATGAAAATAAGAGAAGAAACAATATTTGGTAACCTAAAAAATAAAATTTTCTAAATACCCAATTTTAAACCAATAACTAGTATGAAATCGCTTAGTTTGAAACAAATCAAATACATACACATATATATCTAGTTTGAAACAAAACAAATCAAATACACACTCATATACCAAAAATAAAATTTCCCAAATGCCCCATATCCTAAATAGGTCAAATACACACACATGTACACACATAAATACATTCATACCCAAGTACACACACATACACACATTACACACGCATTGTACACACACAATACACATACAGTACACACATAATACACTCATACACATAGAAATACACAAAATATACACACATATACTCACACACATACACACACATATAAACAAAAATACACATATACACATAGAAATACACACATATACAAATGCACAAATACCCCAATACAAAATATTAGGGTTTAACTATTACCTTGGAGATTGAGATTGAAAATGAAAGGGGTAGGAAATCGCTGAAATCCACGGAGAGAGGGAAATGTTTGAGGGTTTGGAAATTTTTGAGTGAAAAATGAAAACTGATTCGGGATTTTTGTATAAAGACACTAGTCACAGATTTAGTCCTTGACCAACCTTCGTGAGCCTAATTTTTTACACGTCAGCAATCGTGACCATGATGTCGACTTACAAATGGTCACCTTAATTCGTGACCAACACATGTGACTAATTTGGAATTGTAACGGCCCAAAGTCATGACCCTACTATGTGGGTATTATGGTCTTGGTCACAGAGTATGGGATTTGGTTCGTGACCCATCTGTGACCATACTTGGAGGGAAATTTGGTGCGAATTTGGCGCCATAATGGTCACGGCTATGGTTCGTGATCCACAGTGGTCGAGAATTTGGTCTGTGGCCATCTTCAAGAGTATCCATGACCACACTGGGTTAGAGATCTGGTCACGCGAAAGTTTGATATGGTCTGGTCACGATTTTGGCCCGTTACCCCCGGGCGATGACCAATTGCAGGATTTGGTGCAGTGAAAGATACAAAATATTTGCACACGGACACAATATATATATATATATATATATATATATATATATATATATATATATATATATATATATATATATTATTTTAATAACTCTAAACCTATACACAAACGATCCCTTGGACAAATACATTATGAGGAACATATGAAACTTTTGTCGTTCCCTTTTCATGTATGTATTTTACTAGAAAAACTTTATACTCTCGTAACATAATATTTTTTAGAGACGTAAACTCATTCTCCTGATAATAAACAGGTTCTTAATGCAATCCATTGCTAAAAAAAATTTAATAAAGATAAATATCCTTAAACGAAACAAAAATATTCATCACATAACAAATTCACTATTCATTTTCTCTTATGACTCTGCCCTCCAATGGGACTTCTAAGACTACACACTGGCAATTTAAAATGGGGTTCGATTATTCCCATTTTTCACTATCTATTGATGGGTAGGTATATGAAGGAACGAATCAGTGGATTGAGGAATGAAAAGCTAGAAAACAATGAGATGAATCAGTTAATTGAGGAATGATAGCTCGAAGACAAAGATAATTGGATTTTCCTAATAATTACTCCATCTTTCCCACTCACTTTGATTATCATTTACAAAAAAAAAGTCTCTTCCACTAAGTTTTAGGTGAGTCTCTGACAACTCTTTCACAAAAATTCCCATTATGAAATTTCACACTGCAAATTTATGACTATTAAAATTTCACACTGAAAAATTTGGTATTGAAAATTTCCCTTTGCTAATTTTTCAGTGGGAAATAAAAAATGTAAATATTTTTTTTCAAAATTACCATCTAGATTAAATTCATTTATTTAATATTAACATTGTCGATAAAAAAATCTAAGATAAATAAAAGATGAACGTGTATATTAACATTTAACAAAATATTAGAAAAACAATAATTTATGATTGTAAAATTTCACACTACAAATTTCTCACAGTGGAATTTAACAATTCAGTTTCGCACTGCGAAATTGTAGTAAAAAAATTCAAATTTCATTAGTACATAACCTTCATAAAACTCATATGATAGATCTCATTAAAAGTTTTCCAAAATACAAATTCATCCCGAATTGATGTATATTTTGGGATTTTTAATTTTAAAGTTTACGCATAAAAGACAAAATTAGATATCATGAACAAACTTGTCCATAAAAAAGAAGTAGGGGCATTTGAATACTCTTCCTTAAAATCACTATTTTTATCCCTTTACGAAGCATTGTTACTATACACAACATTGTGCCTACGACACTATCATGCATGAATCCGTGCTAATTTTTGGTAATTAAAACATTTCTCATACATACTTTGGTGTCATTTTGTAAATCCCATAATGCTAAGTAAAACTATTTATGAACCTAAATAAATAAAAATAAATGCTACAACGGCTTGTTAATATATTTATATATCATTCATATTTTTGTTTTTATTGTATTTCCTACGATTATTATCATGTTTAACAGAGTCTTATTTAGATTGCATATTTGTAGGTTTTGTGAGATAGTAAAAAAGATAAATAAATGCTATATTTGATGTGATATTAAGCTATACAGGGACTTTTTATAGGCTAATATATTGGTGTGAACACATAATGTGAATGCCTTAATTAGCTTAAGGCTAATGACAACTAAGGGTGAGGTGTTGTGACACCCCGACAAATTAAATACCGGATAGCTACTCCTTTATTAAATTAATACAAAATGCCAAGTTGGTTCAGTTAATAGCATCACTTTTGAAAACATTTAAATGATTTCTAACCACCTAGTATTTAAAAAGTAAGTTGTCAAATTTTAAATTAAATCTGATTAACATGCGATAAATGAAATGTAAAAGAATGACATCACCAAACACCATAAGGTCTCAATAAAGTAACCAACAAATAATAATAAGTCTGGAGGAAATACTCCTCACAACAATCTCAATATGGAAATAGATGAAACAAGTCTGCATCCTGAATTAATTACAAACCAAAGTCTGAATAACTGAAATATACAAAGTCTCTAATAGAAATGGGCAACATGCCCTACAAATGATGAAACTGAACATGGAGTCAAGACTGGAAAATGAGGCGTCTAATATCAAAGCCCTGTAACTTCCACAACAGCTACAGCTCGTCACCTGAACAGAGATCATATGCATGGTGTCCTTATGGCTGGGCACCTAAAAGGTTTTTACAAAAATAGATTTGAAAGCAAACGGGTCAGAGCCCGAAAGTGGAGAGTATTTTAAAAACAACAAGTGCTTTAATAACATTTAAAACAATGAATGCAAGATACATGTTAGGACGTGCTCTCACATGAAATACTCACCTTTCGTCTAACTGTGCACTCCTAACGTTCCTGTACCCATTCATGTGTTATTTATATCTAACTAAATCATCATAAGTTCTAACCCAACTACTCGATTCACAATATGAATTCCCAATGTTATCACTTAAATAGATAGCTTTACTTGAACTTAGATTCTCAATTATTAGCATTACCGTTTACTGGAGGTTATCCCCTTATTTATCTTCTCAAGGAGTTACTATAAATGATTCTCATAAATAAACATAACAATTCCTTTTCATTTAACCGTATATTATTCACATCATAAATATACAATGTAAGCACCCCGAGGCTAAGCTGCGGTGCACACATACTCTGCTATCCATCCCGGTACATCACGTACACAAGGATTACAAATTTCGAATCTCTCAGGAATTGTTAGAATAAGCACGACACACAAAAATGGAAGCGAACATAATTCAACATATCCATGGATCACATACATACCTACGCTCCATAGTCAGCTGGCTTAATAACTCACAATTAAGTCATTCCCTTGAACTATGTCCTCTAGGTACCACTCTAAATCCGGGCACACAAGGATTAGATGGCCCTAAGCGAACGTAAACCTCCCGTGATAGCAAGTATGGTAGGTATGTCATACACATAAAAATCATATACATATACTAAGAATGCACACATCTTAGATATCTCAATATTAATAAAGGTACTCTCTACATCCTTATACCATTATTCCAATTTTATACATTTTAAGTCTTCCGATAATATATAATGTAGACTGTCGACACATCTCACCTCATAGTTTCTTGTACTTAAAACCTATCTCAAAGGGACTATTAAGTTTCCTATTATTCCCACATATAACATCATTATTCTTAAGGTCCTTACTTCTGCCCCAAACCTCATTTCATCAATTTATCCAAATTTAGTCTTTTAACCCTAATATTATCTCACTCATCGAGTTTCATTAGCTTTTAAAATAATTCCTCAATTTGAATTCTAATTAAGGTCCAAACTTTATAACCATACCTACTGGTCTTCCTTAAGTCTAAGGATATTCATAAAGTCTCCAATAATATTTTCTAAGGTTTAACATCATTAAAATTTAACTAGGGAAATTTTACTCATTCTGGGAAGGTCGATCGATCGACCTTGAACCTCGATCAATCGATGGTGGTCGATCGATCGACTGATGAATGTCGATCGATCGATCGCACCAGGTAGGCTACGGACTGCTTCGTTTTGCAGTCCTCAACTCGTCCCAAAACACCATTATAATGCTTGAAACTCTAATTTAACGTTATAATAACATCATACAACCATCCTACAACATTGTTAACGTTCTAAAACCAATAATTCCTCAACCAAGGGCTTTATTTGGATCAAAACTTCATCAAGAACTCTAGTTTTCTATTTCTTTCAAGAACATTAATAAACCTCTTCTTAAATCCGTTATTAGATCATCAAGGGTTATATTTTGAATCCATAATTCGTCGAGAATGTTTCTACATGCAATACCTAACATAGTTCATAGTTTTAATCTTCAAATTCATGGGTCTATATCAATCTTCTAAGATAAATTCGATAATTTCCCTAAACATGGAAAAGCATAACATTGAATCAATTGTAATTAAATCACTTGCCTCAAATCTTTCTCTGAATTTGATGTTGAATCTTGAAGGTTGAATTGTTCTTTCTATCTCTGCAGAATTCTCTTTTCTCTCTCTCTCTACAAGTTCTTCTCTAAAGATGATGACAATGGAGGTTTAGAGGTTGCCTTAGGAACTTCTTTTCTATTTCTTCCAATAACTCCCGTAGCCCATTAAGTCATTTAGTGTAGTTAGTGGGTTAGTGGATAAAGAATAAGTCAGATTTTATTTCTAATTTTCGTGGGTTTTAATTCCCAAATTTCTGAAATTACCAAAATGCCCTTTTAAGTTACCGGTATGGCCCAATAATGCCCCGGGACCCAAACTTAACCCCCGGCTAGTGTTTTCTGACTATTTCGACCCTTCCGGACACGTTGGCGCACTCAAAATGACCATACGGTTAATAAAAATAAAATTCACTTTTTAATTCAAATAATTACATTCCTGACGCGACTGTCACGCGCGTCCCGACGAAATTTTCCAAATTGCCGTATTTAAGCCTCACGACAATTTCAATATTTTCAATATTCATATATTGCCATATATACACATTATAATCAAATATCAACTCACATCTAGTTAGTATTTTATCCGGATTAATTCTCAATTAATTCACATTTAATTTAATTAATCCCATAAATAAATATCCATAAAATTACGGGGAATTACATACTTCCTCCCTAATAACAGAATTTCGTCCCGAAATTCGGATAAGTAAGGCACACCTAGAAAATTATTAGGTATCCTCCAATATTCAAAATAATTATAGAGAAAAGCCCAAATCACTAAAACCCTCGTTTCACAATTAGCTTGTTTAACATACTTGATACCTTATCAGAATAATCTTCGATAAATGCACCTCACGTTGTGCTCTTATTAAACAACCTTCAAATAAATATAGCCTATACATCATTAGCCGCATTATTTTTATTAGTATTGCGAGTCCGCACCTCACTACTAACTCTCGCATTTATCAAAACTCCAAACTCCCATCCTCGGATGAATCAATAACATATCTGACTACGCTTGTCCATTCCTTGAAATATCCTGACATTGTGACTTTCACACGAGGGAAAACCACCTCAGCCTGTTGGTGTCACACAAACCTTTGTAAGCACCTTGTCCCCCATAAATAGATACGGGTGCTTTTCCTCCAACTCTACCATTAGGTAATATCTCCACCTCATGATTTCAATATACCTCACTAGTTATACCCGAATTTTGAGATTGAAAATATCGTAATGAATCCAAATTTTCTTTCATACAATCCATCAGTCGTTAGTCACCTTGCGCCTGCACCTCGGGTTATAGGTGATACAACCCTCAGTTTGAATCGTTATTTCCCACTACTTATTGTAACCCCACCTAAATGTGGATTTCGTGGATTTCATTCCAATTCTAAATAATACTTCATCGAACCACGTACCGGAATGTTCACTATCTAATAGTGTAAATCATTCAAGTATATAACAATTTGTCTCCTTCTGAACAACATGACTCACGTATTTGAAGGAATTTGTTACCCCTCAAGGAATTTACTAACTTGACTCTTCCATCCCTGGTATCATCGGTTGGATACAAAATTAATTGGTTAATGATCTAACACCCAACCGTTATACTACTTACTACACCCCTTTAAATGCTGACTTTCTTGTAAATGTTCTTCCCGTTAAGTGATACTTAACGATCCTCTGCTTCTCTTAGCGTATGCCAAAGTTTCGACCCTTACACTTTCTCACCTCTTTGTGAAAATCCGGACTCCTTATATCTTATTAACATTCTCACTCTATTTACTCTTGAGTCACCCTCAACATTCGATTGATCGGAACTCTACTCCAAATTGCTCATAATAATTTATTCGCCTTCTCAAGAGATATCCTTTTATTAAATGGCTTTCTACTGCCTTTCCTCCAAATTTGAACGTGCTACACTGACTATACATGATATTCACATACACCTTTTCTTATGACGCTTAATCTCATAAGTAATAATCTCACCCGTTCATGTTACCTCTTCCTTTGATTTACACTTTAGCAAATCAAGATGTCTACACCTTTTATAACCCAACCATATGGTTTTTAAACATTATATACGCTTCATACAAATCCCAAAATCTTTATTATCAATGTAAATACAATGGTGCTATACCACTTGGGCGTTCTCAATCGCCTCTGAATTAGAAATCCTAAATCCTCCTTATCCTCAATGCGTCCTTCAACACGCCATGACGAAACCAACATTATTTGTACATATATCGTAATTTACTAACAACTGACTCTAATGGCCGTACATCATAATTTACTCCTTGGAAATTCCCGTTATAACTACGTATTCCCATAACGATAGAGGTATCCAAATCATGAACGAAGGGCCACACATTTCCTTACTACCAACCTTACGCTAAGTTTCATGCGTGGGGTGTCTCGCAAAGCGAAATCCAAACAAGGAACCCCCCCTCCCCCGGATACACTACTACCTAACATTGTTGGTCATCGGAATCCGTTAAGCCCTGCCCATAATATGTACCCCTATACTCTCGTCTTTTAACAACAAAGTTTCATCTCAGTTCGCAATTATACATAAACAAAGAACTCCTTCTGAAAGACACTTTTCTCTTTACAGTGATGGAAATTACATTTCATATACAACATGCGAGATATTTGGGACCCTCAAATTCCCGTCCCCAGACACACATCTATTAATATAAACTTCCAAATCTCTAACGGGGAATAAAACAATGCGCTCTTTTTGTTACGACCTCTCTATCGTTAATTATAAGAACCAACTAACTCTTTGTTGACTAGTAAATCAATTACATACAACTCATAACAATGAAATCCCTACGCATACTGGGATTAAATATCCGAGACCATTATACCCATTTGAAATCATAACCTGTATATATATATATATATACGCACGAAAGTACAATTGCGAGCCCGGCTCTCTCACAGATGAGGCCTTTCCAGGACCAAAACATTCTACCCCAAGGTAGTAACTTCGATAAACTTGTAATACCAACACACTATCGGTACAATTAAATAAAAAAAACACAATAATTAAGATCATATCATACTCGTATAACACAGCACTAAAACGAGTAATTTCGATAAAGTATAAACCGCTATTAATATACCCATTCATCCTCCGCGGATGATAATAAAAGTAATCCCCACACTATCAGGGAAAATATTCTTATATATAATAAGTTTACTGATATACTCACTAAACTCGACTCTCAAGTAAAAATACAATTGTAACAAATATAGTAACTCACTCTTGCCACAAATGACATGCATCCTCATCTGAGTATATAACTCATACTTCTATCCTAATAGTCGTCCCGGCTGCTCGAATGGTTCCTGGACTTACCACACATGTCTGTCCCAAACCGGATGTTTCAATAACTGTTGCCCTCGCTAGGCACAATACCTTGATTCCCTACTCTTGTTTCGGGAAAATTTTTATAACGCACGGGTTTCACTCCCCACAGAAATACCTCTGCACATACTCCACTTATCTTTTGTCTCACAAATCATGTTAAGGTGGTCCATCTCTCGGACGTTGGTAGTCTCGACTCAGACGACTATCTCCGTTGTTCCCTTAGTTTTGACGGACCTAAGGGACACGCTACTAATTTCTACATTTCTCACTGAAATCACCTTTGCCCGGTAGTAATTCAGCTATCCGAATCATTTTAACTGGTTCTCCGTTGGGTCTTCCCATTGTGGTGCTTCAGCAACGCTGTTTTTCCCCGTCTTGCTTTATATAAATCCTTCAATTCTTGTATCTCCCCACCCGGGGATGTTTACCTCCAAATTAACACTATGCGACAATACCATTTGCTTTAACCGTCCAAGCAGAATTCTGCCAGAAGGACTAGCAATTCTTCTATGTAAATTCTCTCTGTAATATCCCCTTCTCTGTTTTATCTACTTCACCCAGTGTAGGGCTCACTAAATAATTATATTTCTTCTCACAAGGTGACCTCTGTCCGGATCTCTCGTGTGAGTTCAGAACGACATTCGGTTTTCATCCTAAACATCTTATCAAGGAACTTATGGTCAAACCATTCGTGTACGCCTTCTCTCGACGTCACATTCCACTTATAAGTGTGGTGATTGTTCTCCCCATTGAGACTCCGATCTCACGGGACAAGAAAAAAATTTCCTCAAATTTTCACTCTCGATTGGCCATACTCCGACATATTTCCAAGCCTTTGGATACATTGCATTCGTTTGGCTAGCACATGCCGTCTTCGCCTTTCGAGTATTGCTACTGCTGGTTCTCTTAAATGTTACACCTAACTCTGTCTCTCCCATTCCAACCTTGTTGGATGTATCTAATTTGACCCCATTCCTACTATAGCTGTACCCGGAAGTCTCAAGTCGCGCCTTAGCCTTCTATAACATCAAGGACTTCCGTGCCATAACATCGGTGACTTCGACTACAGTCATCCTTCTTTAAATAAATCAATTAACCTCAATATATATTTGCCTCCTGCTGTCCACCCAACTGTCTTCGCCTGACGTACTACATTTTTGGCACACGAATACACCCGATCGCAATACGATTCGCTATCATATATATCATAGCAGGAGAACGAAATTTTACTAAAGGAATCAACAATATTAAACATAGGGCTCTATATCAAAGAAAGCTCAGCGGAAACATAATAAGCCATACAGATCCTAAAGGACACTAGAACCTGATGCTCTGATACCACCTGTGACACCCCGACTAATTAAATACCGGGTAGCTACTCCTTTATTAAATTAATACAAAATGCCATGTTGGTTCAGTTAATAGCATCACTGTCGAAAACATTTAAATGATTTCTAACCACCTAGTATTTAAAAAGTAAGTTGTCAAATTTTAAATTAAATCTGATTAACATGCGATAAATGAAATGTAAAAGAATGACATCACCAAACACCATAAGGTCTCAATAAAGTAACCAACAAATAATAATAAGTCTGGAGGAAATACTCCTCACAACAATCTCAATATGGAAATAGATGAAACAAGTCTGCATCCTGAATTAATTACAAACCATAGTCTGAATAACTGAAATATACAAAGTCTCTAATAGAAATGGGCGACATGCCCTACAAATGATGAAACTGAACATGGAGTCAAGACTGGAAAATGAGGCGTCTAATATCAAAGCCCTGTAACTTCCACAACAGCTACAGCTCGTCACATAAATAGAGATCCTATGCATGGTGTCCTTGTGGCTGGGCACCGAAAAGGTTTTTACAAAAATAGATTTGAAAGCAAACGGGTCAGAGCCCGAAAGTGGAGAGTATTTTAAAAACAGCAAGTGCTTTAATAACATTTAAAACAATGAATGCAAGATACATGTTAGGACGTGCTCTCACATATAATACTCACCTCTCGTCTAACTGTGCACTCCTAACGTTCCTGTACCCATTCATGTGTTATTTATATCTAACTAAATCATCATAAGTTATAACCCAACTACTCTATTCACAATATGAATTCCCAATGTTATCACTTAAATAGATAGCTTTACTTGAACTCGGATTCTCAATTATTAGCATTACCGTTTACTGGAGGTTATCCCCTTGTTTATCTTCTCAAGGAGTTACTATAAATGATTCTCATAAATAAACATAACAATTCCTTTTCATTTAACCGTATATTATTCACATCATAAATATACAATGTAAGCACCCCGAGGCTAAGCTGCGGTGCACACATACTCTGCTATCCATCCCGGTACATTACGTACATAAGGATTAAAAATTTCGAATCTCTCAGGAATTGTTAGAATAAGCACGACACACAAAAATGGAGGCGAACATAATTCAACATATCCATGGGTCACGTACATACCTACGCTCCATAGTCAGCTGGCTTAATAACTCACAATTAAGTCATTCCCTTGAACTATGTCCTCTAGATACCACTCTAAATCCGGGCACACAAGGATTAGATGGCCCTAAGCGAACGTAAACCTCCCGTGATAGCAAGTATGGTAGGTATGTCATACACATAAAAATCATATACATATACTAAGCATGCACACATCTTAGATATCTCAATATTAATAAAGGTACTCTCTACATCCTTATACCATTATTCCAATTTTATACATTTTAAGTCTTCCGATAATATATAATGTAGACTGTCGACACATCTCACCTCATAGTTTCTTGTACTTACAACCTATCTCAAAGGGACTATTAAGTTTCCTATTATTCCCACATATAACATCATTATTCTTAAAGTCCTTACTTCTGCCCCAAAACTCATTTCATCAATTTATCCAAATTTAGTCTTTTAACCCTAATATTATCTCACTCATCGAGTTTCATTAGCTTTTAAAATAATTCCTCAATTTGAATTTTAATTAAGGTCCAAACTTTATAACCATACCTACTGGTCTTCCTTAAGTCTAAGGATATTCATAAAGTCTCCAATAATATTTTCTAAGGTTTAACATCATTAAAATTTAACTAGGGAAATTTTACTCATTCTGGGAAGGTCGATCGATCGACCTTGAACCTCGATCGATCGATGGTGATCGATCGATCGACTGATGAATGTCGATCGATCGATCGCACCAGGTAGGCGACGGACTGCTTCGTTTTGCAGTCCTCAACTCGTCCCAAAACACCATTATAATGCATGAAACTCTAATTTAACGTTATAATAACATCATACAACCATCCTACAACATTGTTAACGTTCTAAAACCAATAATTCATCAACCAAGGGCCTTATTTGGATCAAAACTTCATCAAGAACTCTAGTTTTCTATTTCTTTAAATAACATTAATAAACCTCTTCTTAAATCCGTTATTAGATCATCAAGGGTTATATTTTGAATCCATAATTTGTCCAGAATGTTTCTACATGCAATACCTAACATAGTTCATAGTTTTAATCTTCAAATTCATGGGTCTATATCAATCTTCCAAGATAAATTCGATAATTTCCCTAAACATGGAAAAGCATAACATTGAATCAATTGTAATTAAATCACTTGCCTCTAATCTTTCTCTGAATTTGATGTTGAATCTTGAAGGTTGAATTGTTCTCTCTCTCTCTCTGCAGAATTCTCTTTTCTCTCTCTCTCTACAAGTTCTTCTCTAAAGATGATGACAATGGAGGTTTAGAGGTTGCCTTAGGAACTTCTTTTCTATTTCTTCCAATAACTCCCGTAGCCCTTAAGTCATTTAGTGTAGTTAGTGGGTTAGTGGATAAAGAATAAGTCAGATTTTATTTCTAATTTTCGTGGGTTTTAATTCCCAAATTTCTGAAATTACCAAAATGCCCTTTTAAGTTACCGGTATGGCCCAATAATGCCCCGGGACCCAAACTTAACCCTCGGCTAGTGTTTTCTGACTATTTCGACCCTTCCGGACACGTTGGTGAACTCAAAATGATCATACAGTTAATAAAAATAAAATTCACTTTTTAATTCAAATAATTACATTCCTGACGCGACTGTCACGCGCGTCCCGAATTTTTTTTCCAAATTGCCATATTTTAGCCTCGCGACAATTTCAATATTTTCAATATTCATATATTGCCATATATACACATTATAATCAAATACCAACTCACATCTCGTTAGTATTTTATCCGGATTAATTCTCAATTAATTCACATTTAATTTAATTAATCCCATAAATAAATATCCATAAAAGTACGGGGTATTACAGGTGTTTGTGAGTTTATCCAACTAATACAGGTGAATAGTGTGTACATCTAACATCCCCCCTCAAACTCAAGTCGGTGAAGATATTGAGCCACTTGAGTTTACAAACTGATATTCTAAAAATCTGACTGATTGTCATGTTGTTACTTGTTGTTGTTTGAAAGAAACATGATTGGGCACTTGTAAGCCCGGATGAGTGCAAAACCAATCCATTGAAAGGTCGGAGATGTCACTGAACACCAGATGATAGCATGAAGCCACCAGAGATATGCTAAATACAAAAGTGTAATCCCGGGTGAGCGCAAAAGATCCAGAGAGTCTGCATAGCACTTTGGAAGAGAGACGTACAAGGCACCAGATCAGATAGGATTCATACTTGTCAAGGTTAGCAGATTTGATGACGAAGCATGGTTGAGAGGCCAAAGCCCAAGATAGATCGAAGTCCGAGAGACCTACAATGGTGAAGTGGTAATTAAGGGGTACACAAGACTAAAGTTTTCTAGTGGGGAGATGGCAGAATTTTGGTTTCGCCGATGAGAGTTGGATTTGAAATGGGTTTCCATCAACCCACTTGAGATAGCGGTAACATTTTATGGTTGACATGAGTTCCGATGGGTGACACTATAGAGTAGAGCTATTATTTTTATATTTGGCGGGTGGTCCGGTGGGTGGAAAAATGTCACCCGTCAATGCCAGGGGAGAAATATAGTAAGGCCTAGGATATAGGTTGTGATACCATGTGAGATAATTGTAATACCCCGTATTTCTAAGTATTTGGAATTTAATTAATTCAAAAATTATTTGGGTTTAGTTTTAAATTACATGTGTGGCATAATTTGATGAAATTAAATATTTTTTGGGAGATAAGATTTTATTGTTGATGGAATAATCTACGCAAAAATAAGTATACATCGTAACGAGTAATATCAACGAGGCTGCATTGAAACTCTACCGAGGGTCGCGTGTAGATTATTTTGAGGTAAAAATAAGATATTGTTATAGAGTGACTCGGATGTTGATTTAGAGGTCACGCTTGATTCCAAAAGAGTCGAAATAGTTGGAATAGTATACCCGGGTGTATATTCTGTGTCCCGGAGAAATTTTTGACCAACTCGATACCGTTTAAGGGTGTTTCGGTCATTTTGGAGTTTGTGCTTTAGAGAACTCCGAAAATTAAAAGATAATATTAGCCCCTTAAAGTTGGAGGCTAGGGTAAACACAAATTAGAGAAGAAGTAGGACACAAGAGAGGAGGAGAAGAGAATTCTTGGAGTTGCAACACTTGTTCTCTCCACCAAAGTAGCTGGAATCGTGATCGGAGCAAGGGGGATCAACTCCAACATCTTGAAAATGAAATCAGACCTGCGTATCATAGGATAACTGTTTATCTTGCTTGTTTCTAAAACTTTACAATACCCATGTAGTGTAGGGTTATTATTTGGTGATTTTAATTGATGTTCTTCGGATTTTTAGAATTAAACACATGAATCTTCGGTAGGAAAGGCATGTAGATTTAATACCTATGTGATAAGAAAATGAAATCAGTATATTTAATGATGTGTATGCATGAAGAACAATAAAACTAGGATTTTATGAATATTAAGAGATAATCAGTTCTTGAATGGAATTCTTAATGAATTAATGTGACATTTACATTTAATATGGTCCTTATGCTCACAATAGATCATTAGTTATGTCGGTTAGAAATTTGGTGAAGTTTCATGAAGAGTGGATGAATCTTTAATGGTGAAAATAGCAAAAACATAAGGAACAAGAAGGACCTGCTTGTAGCGAATAGATTCAGCTCCTTGGAAGAATCAATTCGATGGGCGAATCGATTCGGACCAATGCCAAATTGATTCAACAACCCAAAATTCCACAATTTTTCCTTGTTTTAATTTTCCTCACGAAGTGAATTTAGGGAAAACTTGGGGGATACAATTTTGGTAATTAAATAAAGACTTTGAGGAGGCCAGTAGGAATATAGTCAATGCTTCGGTGATCTTTAATTTGAATAAACTTAGGATGTGAAACGACGATGATAAAACGATGGAGATGCGTATCAGGAATTTAGTAATTGAATTATAGGAAGGGTGAGCCATGAAATATGACTTAGACCAGTAGTGTATGAGTGTAGTAACTACTGAAATAACTTAAGGGATAACTCGGGCCTTATGGTAGAGGATAATAATCGAAAAAATGCGATAGAGGGTTATATTTGTATGTGGATTAGTGCGTTGAGTGATCGAGAGACATATTACGTACGGATTATATTATGGGTTGAGTGTATACCTATGAGGATTATATCATAGGTTGAGTGTGTAGTTATGCGGATCATATTATAGGTTGAGTATCCACCTACGTGGATTATATTATAGGTTGATACTACACCAAAAACAATAATCTGGCAAGGTTTAAAACTGTGCCAGATCAAATCTGGCACGATTTTGAACTAAGACAGAATCAAGTGTTCCAAAATGGCCATTTTTTTGGCAGAGTTTTAGAGTGTGCTAGATTTGACCAAACAGGAACACTTCTAGTACAATTTAAAACTGTGCCAGAATTTGATATTTCTAGCACACTTTAAAATTGTGCCAGATTGAGTACATTTTGATACTCTTTTGGCAGAGTTCAAAATCGTACCAAAATTTGATACACTTTTCGCACGGTTTTGAACTGTGCTAAAAATTTTGGATCAAAGAAAAAAATTTAATTATTTGAAAATAAGAAAATTCACAAATTGCGAATCTCGAAAGTTGTTCATAAACTAATGTGCATACAAACATCGAAATATTAGAAGTCTTAATAGTTCATAGACCAAAAAAATTGGGCAAAGTTTTCTCTATTTTCTGGACATTCTATAACCTGCTAATACAAAACATGTGTAATGTAAAGCCCGCACGGCCATAAAATATAACAATAAAATTACAAAAGCCCGCATGGACATAAAAGCTAACAATAAACAACAAACGCCCGCACGGCCATAACACAAAAAAATATAATTCTGAATATTAACGACATTAAATAAATAATTCCCTTGTTGTAAATCATTGACTTAATGTGTTCCACTTGGATAAAATCAAATGACAAAATGTTATCCTGCAAAAAATAAGATACAAAAAGGAGATAATATTAGTAACTGAGTAATTTTATTAAAAAAATCTTATTCACACTGAAAATTTGCATACACGAATTAAAATTATTAATGCATTCTCAAATCGGAATTCTTGTGACTACGTGGTCAGCTCCTACGAGTTACATTAGTCCCATGCGAGGTGTTAGTGCCACTTATGGGGCTGTTTGGGGGATGGTTTGAGTTTTCACCCTCAAAGGACATGTTTTTAAGAATAATCTAAATATTTTTAAATTATCATCATATTTTCAAATCGAGAGACTCGCGACTACGCAGTCAGTTCCTACAAGTTACATTGGTTCTGTGTGAGGTGTTCGTGCCTCTTACGAGGCTCTTTGGGGGTTGGTTTGGGTTTTCACCCTTTAACGGCTTGTTTTGACCATAATCTATATATTTTTAAATTATCATCATATTCTCAAACCGAGAGACTCACAACTATGCGATCAATTCCTACGAATTACATTGGTCTCATGCGAGGTGTTCGTGCCTCTTACGGGGCCATTTGGGGTCTAGTTTAGGTTTTCACCCACTAACGGCAGGTTTTTAAGCCAAAGACTAAATATTTTCAAATTATCATCGTATTCTCAAACTATTTTTTCTGTGACTATGCAGTCAGTTCCTACGAGTTACATTGGCCCCGTGTGAGGTATTAATGTCTTTTACTGGGTCGTTTGGGTTTTCACCCTCAAACGACATGTTTTTAAGAATAATCTAAATATTTTTAAATTATAGTCGTATTCTCAAACCGAGAGAATCGTGACTACACGGTCAGTTCCTACAAGTTACATTGGTCTCGTGCGAGGTGTTCATGCCTCTTATGGGGCCGTTTGGGGTCTAGTTTTGGTTTTCACCCACTAACGGCATGTTTTTAAGCCAAAGTCTAATTATTTTATAATTATTATCGTATTCTCAAACAATATGTCCCGTGACTATGTGGCTAGTTCCTACGAGTTACATTGGTCCCGTGCGAGGTGTTAGTGCCTCTTACGGGGCTGGTTGGGGGTTGGTTTGAGTTTTCACCTTCAAACGGCATGTTTTTAGTAAAAATCTAAATATTTTTAAATTATCGTCTTATTCTCAAACCTGGAGAATCGTGACTACACGGTCAGTTCCTACAAGTTGTGTTGGTCTCGTGCGAGGTGTTCATGCCTCTGACGGGGCCATTTGGGGCCTGGTTTGGGTTTTCACCCTTTGACGGCTAGTTTTTAAGCCTAATCTAGATATTTCAAAATTATCATCATATTCTCAAATCAAGAGACCCGCGACTATGCGGTCAATTCCTATGAGTTACATTGGCCCCGTGTGAAGTGTTTGTGCCTCTTACGGGGCCATTTGGGGTCTAATTTAGGTTTTCACCAACTAACGACATGTTTTTAAGACAAATTCTATATATTTTCAAATTATTATCGTATTCTCAAACCATATGTCCCGTTACTACGTGGTCAATTCGTACAAGTTACATTGGTTCCGTGCGAGGTGTTCATGGCTCTTATGGGGCCGTTTGGGGGCTGGTTTGGGTTTTCACCCTTTAACGACTAGTTTTTATGCCTAATCTAGATGTTTTCAAATTATTGTCATATTGTTAAAGAAAGAGACCCATGACTACGCGATTAGTTCCTACAAGTACAATGGTCCCATTCGAGGTGTTCATGCCTCTTACGGGGCCATTTGGGGGTTGGTTTGGGTTTTCACCCTTTTAAAGGCTTGTTTTTAAGCCAAAGTATAAATGTTTTAAAATTATCGTCATATTCTTAATGCATTCTCTTTGCATTTATATATTATTTCCTACATATTTTACATTTAAGTTGATTCTTACAATTCGATTCACGCTTCACAATTCATAACGTCACAGTGGATGTAAGTCCCTTTGGATGGACCACTTAAACACTTGCCTCATTCACATAAATATTTTTTACATGAGCTAATCAGAACATTAATAATTCTTGACATTTGATACCAATTTCTGGCATCAACATCATTAATATTTTATTAGTTAATAGTGCATAAGATAATTTGGTAAAGCTATTTATTGGATACTTTTGGCAGTTTATGGGTTATCTTAGTGCTAATGAATCAAGGTTATGAGTCTATATTGGATCTGATATTTTATTACTTAGCCTAAACCTAAGGAATGAGGGTTATGAGTCTATATACGTGACGGGATCTTCATATCCTAATCAGAGTTGATTATTGGCTAAAGTTTACACTGGTGAATGTTTGTATGTCCCCTCGGGTCTACCATTCTATCCTTTGTCTTTCTTGTTGTGATTTCACCATCACTCAATCCATATCAATATAAAAATATGTCACTATCATAACAAGTATTCATGAGCATAATACATTCCAGGAATAATAATTGCAAATCGGTAATAGAGCTAATTTTTCTAGGGATATCTTGAGAGAGGGGGGTGGAAGGATCAATACTTGGATAAAAGTTAAAGTATCAGATAGAAGTTTAACCAAAGGAGTGATGATGTTCTCATTCATAAAACAACCTGCATGGAGATTCTGAAGAATAGCCTATTATCAAAGATAACAACAGGTGAAGAAAATAATTCAGACTGTAATATATTAACTATTCAATAGCGAACCTTTACTGGTCGAGATACGCTCTTTAAACAAATGCAAGTAGCACCATATACTTCATCACTATCATGAGTTAGCGCATCAGTTATCAAATTCAATGCCTATTTTTAAAGTAGGCATCACACTTAAGTATAACATTCAACACATATTTATTTCCAAAGGCAGTTAATGACATAAATAAGTCGACAATTGACAGTGGATTGGTATACACTGTTAGGAGGTTTTTGTTGTGTTATGGTTGTTAGGCTTGACTTTAAACTTTGTTGAAATCCTAGTTGTATATCTTAATACTTGAGAAGCTACAACATTGGTTAATACCACATCTTTGAACTGTGTGACCCAAGTGTGACCTTTACATCAACAAGTCGTAATATCTACTTCATCATATATTTAAAACTAACATGCAGGGGTAAGTTAGGAGTAAAATGAGAACCCGGAGTTGAATATCAAACAATCTCCAATACAGTGCCCATGGATGAGCTTCTTTTAAGTAAACAAAATAAACATGAAAGATAATATTTGATGAAACCTTCAGCTCCACTTCTTTATTCCCAATCTGGTTGGAAGGGCTGCGAACATGGCTTCTGAGCTTGACATTCTGCTCGACTACTCCATTTATATCCTTAAAGGTCAATAAAACCACATTTTATAAAAAAAAAACATCTATTTTTCATTCTTAAATGAAAAGGCCAAATTCACGGTTAAGAAAATATAGGAAAGCATACTAGTCGTTCAGAAAACTCAGTTGACCATAAAGAGTTATCGCCTGGTCATCAGCATAACCATATCCAACACATCCAGAATGAAGTTGTATATCACAATATTCTTTCAGGAGCACTGTTACCTAATATAATATCAAGAATTGGTTCAAAAAGTGCAAAAAAGACATGCAATTATATTACTGAAATTTAGAGGATATAAACTTCATATCAGTGGGCCTGACAGAACTAGGTCGATTTCGTGCAGTGCGTTATCCGTTTTGTTTGAAAATTAGTGCCACCCATACCCGGCCTGTTTAGAGTTGTGTACACTCAGTTCAATGGATCATATAACAAAATGGAAGGGGGAAAACAAAAAACTAAATGTCAAAATACACGTAAATAAACTCACTTGAACATTATATTGAACATTTCATCACCTAAATTTTTCAAATTCTCATCAACTTGACATTAACCAACCTCGTTTCACATCTGGACTTGGACACCGGCAATGATAGTGCCAAATGATTAATTAATTAATTAGATAATTAATTAAATAATCTTACAAATTACTGCACTAAATAAATGAGCTAAACAAAAAGATTTTGAACGATATGTAAACCCAACACAAAGATAAACTGAAACTAAACGTTTTAAGCATATCTATGCAATCAGCAACAATTTATACCCACTAAATTCTAACATATATTGAAAATGTGCAAGAATATAATGATTCCAAACAAAGTTTTTAGTAGTACCTAAATAGACCTAATAACTTAAACCAGTACAGAACAACTAGAGCCAACTAGGTATGGTAGTACTAATATATCACCAGAATCAGCACTTAAAAAATCAGCCTAAATCAGTCTTCAAAGGTAAACAAACAGGTGTATATCAAATGCATTCAAACCAATAAAAAATTCCTAACTACGAAAAATTAAACCCTATTATAAAATGAAGCACCACAGTTCTTAACAAACACACAAACTCAGCAACGATTTTATACACAAAAATGTTTAACAAAGATGGTTAACACTCAAGAATTTAAAGATCTAAGCAGTAGAAAAATCAAGAACAAAGCACTACATACATATCTACAAAACAAGCCTGTAGAAAACAATAAGATTCGTATAAAAAACATTCTGATCTAAACAAGAAAAAAAAATCGCACGTCGGTAGCAAAAATAGATCATACCAATAAAGAGCAAACCATAAAATGGTTCTCACGGGTTGTGGTCCGCCCTCAACAAAGATCTCAAAATGGGTTTTATTTCACCCTGGATAGATATTGATCTTCCTAGATCTCGAAATGGGTTTCTTTAAAGTTAAGAGCATGATCATGATAGAGTGAGAAAGCGGGAGCCCGATATTGAGAAAGGAGAGTGGGCGGGAGACTCAAAAAATTAAGAGGGTTAATTTTTTTTTAATATTTATATTTGAATGAAGTGTCCTCAATTTTGGCAGACATAAAAAAAGTGGTAAATTTTGGCACTATCTTAAAGTGTGCCAGATTATCATTAAACCGTGCCAGAATTTAGCATGGTTTTAAACTGTGCCAGATTTTTAATGTCAGGGTATGCCGAATTGCTATTTTTGGTGTAGTGTGAGTGTATACCTATACCGATTATATTATAGGTTGAGTGTAGACCTATAAGGATTATATTATAGGTTGAGTGTGTACCCATGCGGGTTATATTATAGTTTGAGTGTGTACGTATGTGGATTATATTACAGGTTGAGTGTGTACCTATGCAAATTATATTATAGGTCGGGGGTATACCTATACGAATCATGTCTATAAGTTGAGTGTATACCTATACAGATTATATTTTCAAAACCTTTTAGGTGTCCAGCCACAGGGACGCCTAGCTTGATGATCTGTTCCATGGATGCCTAGCTGCTGCACTAGTGGATGCTTGGGGGATTTGAATTACACACTTTAGTCACTTCATTCCTATAGTAGGATGCAGTTCAGTTATTTCATTTGGGTTTGATTCCCCTTCAATCATTTCTTTTATTTCAATTTAGACTTTGTACTCAGGTTTATATTCTTCTGTTGGACTTTATATTAGACTTGAGAACCAATGCTTTATTCGGTATTATTTTATTCTATACTTATCTTGTGATAGATTTATTTGATTTCTTCGTGGATAGTTTAGTGCTTGTATATATTTCGCTTGTTGTTGTTGTTTAATAAAGGATCAAATTTAGCATGGGCCTTTTTTAATACTAGGTGGTTAGTTTAATTTTAAAAATGTTTTCGATAGTGATGTTAAGAATGAACCAAATGATATTCCTACTTTAATTGGATGAAGGAGTGATCACCTGATATTTAGTTAGGTGGGGTGTTACATATGGTAGTGTCCTTCGGATCTGTGAGACTTTTCTCATTTCAGCATAGCATTCTTTGATATAGAGCCATATTATAGGATTGTTGTATTCCTCTACGTGTGAGACCTGCGTTCTCTTTCCATTAAGTATAAATATGTGATGCTTATACGAGTTTGGTTGGGCTTCGTACGGCGAACATTATAAGACGACCAACGAGGGCCGTTAGAAGGACTACAGGCGGAGAGGCTCAGCAGAAGACATAGAGTATTCTGGGAATGTTAATTACGATAGAAGTCACCATGATTATTATTTCGGTAGGTGACAATAGGATAATCACTTAGGAATAGTAATTTCCCCAAGCACCATCGTAAATAATGGTGGTGAAATTTCAAACTCACCCATCATGGTCGGCAAGGAGAGGGAGCCGGAGAGACGCTTTTAAAGATCCATATATAAGGATTCGAGGTAGAGAAGAAGTGTAATGGGGCAATGGAAGGAGATAATCCAAATGCAATTATACAAGGTAGAATGAAGAGACACCCAGAATCAAACTTTGGGGAAAAAATTGCTCATTGATGAGTGATGCGAGTCAGTCACCGCATATAGAGAAGTACATATGGAATTAAATGGGAAATTTGGATGCGATTTTATCGTAAGATATTCTATCTGTGAGAGTGCACCATCAATCAATGAATGAACTTCTTTAATTAAATTTTAATTTTAGTCCCAAAAATCCTAACTCTTGCAATTAATTGATTGGACAATTAAATAAATTCAAGCACGCAAATAATCTCAAAAATGAGGAAAAATCCCCCAAGGGGGCAAACCTTTTTATTTCACTATACCCTTTATCTGTGTGCAGCACAAGCTTCTCAACAGAAGCAAATGTTTCGTCAAAGTCTACACCCTCTATCTATGTGTAGCCTTAAGATACCAACCTAGCCTTATTTCAGATATTGGTACATTTTTCATCCATATCCCAGACATCATTCTTTCTACCAATCACATCCTTCTTTCTAGGTCAGGGGACCAAATTCCAGACATCATTCTTTCTAAATTGAAGAAACTCATCCTGCATAGCAGGTATTCAATGTTCATCCATCAGTGCTTCTTTAGCGTTCTTGGGTTTGATGATTCTTCATCTTGCACGGTGACATTTATTGACTCCATAACCTTAGAGATACTCATGTTAAAAACCGATATGCTCTACTGGTCGATGAATATCCTAACATATTCCCTCGTCGCTCTGGGAATCAAACTTTCCTAATTGCTTCATATCCCGTAGGATGTAGCATTTTCTCCCCAAGATACGAAAATATGAAAGGTTCGACTTCTTTTCAGTCCACAATTCATAGAGAATCTTAAGTGTGTGTGGACGAAAGTAAACCCTATTCACTGTATGGCATGTGGTAGACACTGCCTCTGCCCAAAACCTCCTACTAACTCGACGACCTAGAAGCATAGATCTAGCCTTCTCCTGAATCGTCCAATTCTTCCTCTCTACAATCCCATTCTGTTGAGGAGTCTTCACGATCAAAAATTCATGTTTAATCTCGAGACTATCATAGTAAAGATATATTTTAGCTTCCTTAAACTCAGTGCCATTATCACTCTGTATTCTATTAATGGTGACACTGTGTTGATTTGCAAGGCACAACACTTGATCGTAAGAAATTCCACATCTTCGGATTTCTCTCTCAGAAAACCTATCATTGAGTAACGAGAGAAACCATCTAATATCATGAGGATATACCTATTACCACCCAAACTCTCAATATGAGTAGGACCCATAAGATCCATGTGTATCAACTCAAGAACTCGTAAAGCGGTAATGGAATTCAACTTCCCGTGGGGGCTATGAACATGCTTTCCCAACTGATAGGGTCCACAAAATACGAAAGTCGATTTTTCAAGTGAGGACAAGCCACGTACTAGGTCCTTTTTAGCTAATATCTCAAAATCTCTAAAGTTCACATCACCTAGACATTGATGCCACATATCCATAAGAGTGATCGTTGCGCTGTTTCAGATAAATGGGTACTTGGGCATAATCCCATAGCAATTATCTTCAATCCTCACCCCTTTTAATAAAATTTTACTGGCTTGATCATAAATATTGCACTCGTTTCGGTAAAACTTTACTGCAAAGTCAGTGTTGCACAACTAGCTAATGCTGAGAAGGTTCGCTTTTAAACCTTTGACGTACAAAATATCCTCTATTTTAGGAAATCATGGTATCTCTATTGTACCTCGTCTTGCTATGCTAGACCTACTACCATCTCCAAACATGAATTTACCTTCCTTACGATCCTCTAGGTAGGTAAAAAATGAAACGTCGCCAGCCATGTGTCTGGAGCACCCACTATCAAAGTACCACTGAGAGATATTATGTGCTTTAAGAGAAACATGAACAACAAGGGATTTTACATCATGCTTAGGTACCCAAGTGGCGGCAACCTACTGTTTTCCCTTGTCATTGTTGGTTCTAGTCGAGATTCTGGAAGTATCCACAGACGACAAAGAAATTCGTTGGAACTTTTCAATTAAATTCTAAGATGTGGTGACTAGAAGCTCAACCTTCTCTCTAAGACTCGAAAAATCACTAGTGGCATGTGGTGAAGCAAATGTACGTCATGTCTGATCCAAACTATAGCAAAATTCCTTGAGCTGTCCTTTTTCATTTACAATGGGTACAAAAGTACACAGTCTTAGGCCAACCTTAGTTTGCTTTTCTTGGTCGAACTCGTCTCTAGGATTTTGGGTGATACCCATATGGATTCATAGTAAACTCAGGAATTGGTTCCGATGTCACATGAGATTTGGAAGCACCATCAAAACCTATTCCCTACCTTTCACCAAATCCTAAAGTAAGGGGGAAGGATCATCTTTACCGTCTTTCCAGATATGTCCTCTATCTTTACCTTAACCTCCCGAGATCTCTCAAGTTCATGAGTGAGTTGGGCTATAATGGCTTCAAGTTTCTTTCGAGTGTCCATAAAGGAATGGAGCTCACTCGTAAGACTAGCCACTTTCTTGGTCAGGTCTCCTTTCTCTTTATTTAAACTACTCTCTCTCTCTCTCTCTCAAAATAGTTTTTATCTCTCTTTAAATTGACTCTCTCTACGCACTCTCCCTCTCTCTATAAAAATAGTCTCTCTCTCTCTCTCCCTCTCTCGCTCTCTCTGAAGGTAGTGCTAATAGAGGACTCTCTCTCTTTCGAATCTCCCAAATCTTTCTCTAAGGCAGTGGTCCTAAGTGCTAGCGCTTTGTTACTTTTTTTAGTTTAAAAATAATTAGCATATAAATCAGCCTCTGCGCATTGTATGCCACTCTCGCTCTCACTTGAAATATCATCCCCCTCACTCACATTGCTTTCACTGTCGAGGTGTCCCTGTGAGGTAGCATCCTCATCGTCATGAGGCGTATTATCAGTACTCACGTGACTATACATGAATGCAGCGAAGTTACATTCATGCGGTGACTTGTCGCCAAAATCCACCGACTCGACCTCACTGTCATCACTAAGGGAGGCATTTAAAGCTGATTTACCTTTTCCTTAACGTTTCAACCTAGTAGGACAATCAAATGCCTTATGACCTATATTATCACACTCATAACATCTCTCCTCATCTTTATTAGGCGTGGTATTTTTATCTTTATCATTTTTCTTTTCAAACTTATTTTTCTCAAAATTCTTTTTATCTTTGAAATTTCCATTTTTCATTAATTTGTGAAATTTCTTGAAATTTTTCCCAAGCAAAGCCAAATCATCTGAATCAAAATCAAACTCCAAATCTGACATTTCTTCCTATTTTTTTCTAGATGACTCGCCTCTCTTTCATGCTGACCCCTCACTCTTTTTGGCCTGGGATTTAAGTGCTACCCCTTTATCATTTTATTTTATTGTGTTAGGAAACATGTCAATTATATAAGTCCGGAGGTCTCGAACCAACTCTTCTAATTTGAGACTACTCAAATTTCCTATCAAATTTGACACAGTGACTTTGGGGATAAAACACTTTGGCAGCGATACTAGAATCTTTTTAACTACTCTAGCATCATGAATGTGTTCACCTAGATTGAAACTAGTATTTACAATATCAGATAAGCGTGCATAGAATTCATCAAAATATTCAGATTCAAGCATCTTGATTATTTCAAATTGTGTAGTTAAATTTTGAAATTTTGATTCTTTGACTGCATTAGTGCCTTCATGGGTAAGATGTAAAACATCCCATGCTTCTTTATACGTTGTGCACGTCATAATACATCTAAACTGCTCAGGGTTGATGGCACCAAAAATTTCAGTAATCCCACATGAGTTATATGTGCTCCATTAAATTCTTCATCAGTCCATTCAATCACAGCTTTTAAATTTATTATGTTTTCTATAGTGATAGTGGGAAGAATCCACCCTCTTTCACACATAACCCAAACATGTTCGTCAATGTCCATTAAGTGGGATTTCATACAGGCTTTCCAATATGTATAATTTGTCCCATCAAAAATTGGCCCTCGATTATACAAGTTCTCCATTGAAATTGCACTTTTTCAAAAACTATTTTTAAACCAATATTGATATCAAGAAAAATTTTGTAGAAAAATTACAAAATATAATTGTGTAATTGGCTCTGATACCAATTTGAGAGTGCACCAGCAATCAATGAATGAACTTGTTAAATTAAATTCCAATTTTAGTCCCAAAAATCCTAACTCTTGCAACTAATTGATTAGCAAATTAAATAATTTCAAGCCCGAAAACAATCACAAAAATGAGGAAAAATCCCCTAAAGTGGCAAAACCATTTTATTTCACTATATCTTATAACAAATATAGAGAAATACAGCGTGGCACACGAATACCCGCAGGCATCGGGTTCATTGTCATCAGCAAGATATCCCGTAGGAGCTCCAATCGTCAGCAATGGAGAAGGAGTAGAATAAGTAATCTAGGGTTTAAATTATTCACATATGAATTTGGGACAATTTGGTGAATCAAAATAGGTTAAAAAATCAAAAAATGATGTCTTAAATTGTAGTTGTTTTTGTAGAAAATGGAGTTGTGAAGACTTAAAAATCGTGAGTGCAGAAAACTAGAATTTATTAAAAAAAATAAGGTGGCTCTATCGCTCGAATGACAGTTGATGACGTTTGAACGACTTCACGTAAGATGCGTATGTCGTTTGAACAATAGTACGATCTCATTCGAATGATGCGAACGACAATTTTATTCCCCCTCAACACTTAGAAAAAAATCTTATTGCGTTGGAAAACATTTCAGGTACTAAAAAAACATTTTCTAAAAAACTCCCAAATAAATACGAAAACATTAAAAAATCCAAATTAAATATTTTACCATAAATACGAGTGAAATAGTGGGAATGTTGAAGAGGCGTGTTGCATGTTGCTCAATGATGTTGCACTATGCACGTATGAAGATGATGGGAGTGTGATAACTTCATATTTGGATCGGGGTCGTCATGAATGATCGTGTAAGACATATATGCTATGATCTAGGATACTTAGAAAATTACCTAGATATTAAAACGGACATTTATAAAATCATGTCCTTACAATCTGTTATTCAGACAAATATGTGAATGTAGTTTCGAAACTTATCACAAGTGGACAAAATAAAGACCGATCGTGAGGGAGGAGTTTCCATGTTTAGCAAACTCCATACCAGACGAAAGGGGTACAAAGAATATTAAAGGGTCGTGTGAGTTGAAAATGGACTCGTGGGTAGAATACACAAGCGTGGGTGGAAAATTCGGCTAAGATAACTAGTACTGATGTCGTCAAGTACGTACGCTTACAAGCTTATATCAACTAGTTCCATAAGTCCGATGGAGCCAAATGGATAACGGTGGTAGCAATTAGGGCCAAGATTACCAGGTTCGAGAAAAGGACACCCCAACATGGTCAGTGGTGCCAAGATAGGGGGATGGCATAGAAAGGTGTCCTATATGTGGAGAGTAGGACCATTTATATTGGATGTGTCCACAGTGAGAAAGGTATGGTGCCAGTGGGGCACAATAATAGGAGGAGTGAAATTTTCGGCAGGGGAATCAGGCTATGAGATTTGGGCCCAGAGGTTATCAACCAGAGAATAGTGGATTCAGGCGGGACCAACAGGCTCCTCAGTAGTAGAAGCATCCCTTTCCTCAGTGTCATTAGGGCCAAGGGAACAATAGGGGAGGCCAGCATGGCCGTGATCAGATGTAAAGAGCTTTTCGGGTCAATGAGCACTTGTGGGTGTTTAGGCCATAAAATAATGGACTGACTAAAGCGTGGTAGGGGAAACTAAAAGATAAGATTCTGGATGTACAACCAATACAATAGATTGTGGGTTAGTTCCGGCGCGAGAGTTACGTTCAAGGACCCGATGATCAAGCGAGGCAGATGGCAAATGGAGGTAATATATTTATTTCATCCTTACGAGATGGGATTAGTTCGGGTGACATGAGTACGTCCCAATATATGTTAACACTACAATTTTAGTGCAATTTGAGTTTAATAGGTGCATTAGTGGTATCAGTCTTATTATTAATGTATTTACCATTGGGTAGCGAGACTTTTCGGTGTCACCTATAGTGGAGCGGGTGTGGGCACTAAGATCATTTTTATGTTATGATTTACTAATTTCTAGAGTTAAGAAAGTAGGACTTATTGTAAACATGTATAGTGATTGTATACCAAGGGTTTGATCGGTAGTAGATTGTGTAATACACCTATCGTGTTTGTTATTCCAGGGTAGTTATATTATTTTGTGAGGCATCACCTGAATGAGGTTTTGGCCTATATATATGTATGTATATATAAATTGTATTGTATCGTAGACATCTGTGAGTATGTTGTCTAGTTATATTTTATCCCGGTGAGTAGGGACTTTTTACTGATGTGAGTCAGGGTGCGTTGTGTTCCTTGTCGAGCAGAGAGATATAGTTCGTTATTTATATAGTGCTGAGAACTTGAGATAGTTAGAGTGTTATATTGTATGTCATCTTTAGTGACATGGGAGTGGACGAGTAGACTTTTTATGTTAGCAGACAAAAATTTGGGGGTACATATTATGGACTGAGGGCTTAACGGATCTCGACGGCTAACAATGTTAAATAGTAGTGTATTGAGGGGTTCCTTATTTGGATTTAGCTTTGCGAGACATCCCACGCATGAAACTTAGCGAACGTTGGAAGTTTGGAAAAGTTTATTCTTTAGGACATGGGTTTAATACCTTAGTTATTGTGCATATTCGTGATTTACTAGAGATCTGATAGTTATATTATGATTTAAGGCCGGTAGAGCCATAAAATCCTAATGTGAAAACAAGTATAGAACGTTTACACCACAAGTAGATCGGTGGGGCAACCTAGAAAATAATTAAATTGCAATTAGTAGGGTGGTTGAGTATAACCTTATTGTACAGTCATGCCAAGTATGCGAGGATTATCTTAGATCAAGTATATGACGTTCAGTTAATTTTTGTGGTTATGCACGGCTATAAAGTGTATGAGCACCCTAGTTAGTTGGATCTTTGGTATCTTCTGCAGTCGAAAGATGTGGAAAGGTATGTGTAAAATAAAAAATGAATAAGGGAGTTGGCACGTGGGAATATTGGAGCTTTCCCCAGTAGAGGATATACTTTAGTAGTGAGTCGATAGGCTCATAGTAGTGACCAAAAGGGGGACTGTAAGGACATTTTTCTCATGTCTAACATGTTACATTTGTGTATGTCGTACGCCGCTACATTTGGCACATCACCTCAAGATCTCACTCGATGGCCTCAATCCGAATTTTGGGAATCAAGCTTTTATTATCTCCATCATGTGTCCCTCATCTGCCTCAACGACTTCACGTTCCATGATTTTAGGGACTTTATGCAAGTGGTACGCAAGAGAAGTCAAAATAGTGCAACAAGGCTTGATAGGGAAGTTCAAGGGCAATTTGGTAATTTTACAGCCACCTTCCGGAGGACCGGTCAACTGGAAAGTTGAAGAGCTTGCCGCAACAAAGATATTGGAAGAAACGGAACCTCAATCCGAGCTACGGTGAACAAGTTATGGCCCGTTGAAAATGGAGATATTTACATTGAAAATACTTGGAATTTTTCTAAGTGTTTAGCCCCTGTTCCCAGCGAGTTTCCCCGAACCCAGCCCGAACCGGTTCGGGGGGGGGGGGGGGGGCGAACCGGTTCGCAGGGTACCCGAACCGATTCGGGGTCCCTGTACGCTGGATAGAATTTCAGTGTTTTAAATTGGTGGAACTCTTCATTTGTTTTCCTATTTAAACCACCTTCGGGGGAGCAGTTTTGTAAGACTTTGGAAGACGTTTTTGAGAGTCCCAATTACTCTAGTCTTCATATTTTTTGAGTCCTAAGACTCATGTTTTGATTCACACAATTTCCAAACCTTTGTGAATCTTTTTGGTAACCCAAGAACACAACCTTGTGTTTGTTCAAACCTTTGTGGAGAGATCTTTGCAACCGAGGGCTGCGTGTCATTGCTGAGGGAGTCTCTACAAAGTTTTATGCCTGCGTGTCATTGAGGAGTGCTGCGGTTCTTCCTTTTTTGATTGGACTGAGGTTCATGTGGGTTCGCTGCATGTGGATTCATTACTGACGACACCGACCAACGCCTGCGGGTATTCGTCTGTCACTGTATTTCATTGTAATCTGTGTAAGTTGCGATTTACTTATTATAGTGAAATAAAAGGTTTTGCCCTGCGTGGATTTTTCCTTAACTTTGTGTCGCATGCTTTATTTATGGTTTGACACACACACACACACGTAGTTGTTTGTTTATGGGCTGTTTTTAAATAGAATCGAATTAAATAAGGGTTACTTGGAATCTTACGAAATTTAAATCAATTATCACACACCGAACCTATTTGGTTTCTTAAATTGGTATCAGAGCGGGTTACGCTAATTTATCGTGTGATCTTGATTTTTCAAGGATTTTTTTTTTATACAATTTGACTTCTCACGTCGTCAAATTGATATCAGAGCGGGTTGCCCTAATTTATCGCGTACTCCTTTTTCCGCAAAATCGTGTGATATTGATTTCTTTTAAAAAATTCAATTTTGTGAAAAATCGCAATTTTTTCAATGGAACGCCGGTTTTATGAGGAGCCTATTTTTGAAAAAGTTCACGACCATGCTAATTTAAAAAGTTTGAATTTGAAACTTTGCAAAAGAATTAAATTTTGGAAAAAGAAAATTCTCGTTTTAAATCCGCGATGGATCTTTTGCAAACGGTTCAAAATCAAAGAGATTTTTATCGTGAAAAAGTTGTCTCCTTGGACCATGACTTTGTTTCTTTAAAATTGTCCAAGAAGGAGAGTGATGAAAGGGTCCTATTTTTAGAAAAAGAATTGGAGGACCTTAAAAATTCGATGGTTTGTGTTTGTGCCAAAGAGGAGAAAAATATTTTAGTCAATGAGTTTGTGGCACGTGAAAATACTCTTAGGAAAAAGTTTACTTTAATTGAGGGAGAGAGAGATACACTTTTAGGAATTATTGAAAACTTGAAAAAGGAGTCCCTTAATTTGGAAGAGTCTAATTCTTTGCTTGAGTCAAAAATTTTGAAATTAAAAAATGATTTGACAGACTCAAGTAGGTTTGATAGTGATGGTAATGGCTCATCTTGTTCTCATGCTTCTAATGCTAAATCCAAAGCCATTATTTATTTTAGAGGGTCAACCAATTTTCAGGATGTTAGAAAAGGTCAACCCATAGGTTCCGTTCCACCCGTTTACACATGTTCATATTGTGGTCGGAAAGGTCATCTTAGGCGTTTTTGTTTTGATCTTGGAAAATGTCCTAGGAAATTTATGTCTAGTGTTCCCGTGGTTCCCAAATCCCCCACACATTGTTTCACATCTATTTGGATTAGGAAATCACTTTTGGATACACTAGATTTTAGACAAGTTGATTCTCGTTTGCTTGCACATGATTCTTCTCTTGCCATATCATATAGATGAGTGTGTTTGCATATTTGTCAAACGCTAGTTATGGTTTTTGATATATGTTTGCTAGCATTGTGACATGTACTTTTTGTATAGATTTTTGTTTTTGGAAATATTTTGAAAAATACAAAAAGATTTTTGTTTTTTGTTTGCACCATTTATGGATGAACAACTTTGGATGACCGAGTCACAACATCATTTCATTATGTTCATGTGACTATTTGATAGTGTTTTGAGACAATAGGTCAATTCATCCGTGTGCTTTATAATGTTTGGAGTCATTAAGATGTAATTAAGTGTTACTTCCTACATGTTTGACTCATATTTCCTTTATTGCACACATGCACGGATTTATTTGATTATTGTGCTTGTCTTATCACATGTTGGTTGGGTGTTTTCACTTCAATCATGTCCTTTAAAACGAACCAAGCGCGATAAAATTTTGATAAGGAAATTGTGCATATAAGAACCGTTTTGTGAGTTTGTGTGCTTTGTTTTCAACGGGGAAGGGCTGCGAAAGATTCATTTTGCCTTTGCGAATACTAAGCCACCGTTAAATTGGACCTAAAAATGGAGGAATTTTATTATCTGGGGTCCAAAGAGGTTTAAAGAGCCCGAAAAAATTGAAAGGCAATAAAAAGAAATTCATGCCAAATTATGGGCCATTTAGGTTTTTGCACCAATTCTCCAAAGTTTGAGAATTTAGATTACCTCTAAAAGAATATATATATGAGGGAGTTTGGTTGGAGAATTAAAACGGGTTTGCACGTCCTTGAAATTCTTGAAAATGCGCTACATAGTTTTGGACGTTATTGGTGTGGAAATCATTTGACTTTGATTTGTTGATTTGCATAAGACGATGTCATCTAAATTCAACAAAATTTTACACCTAAGGATACCTTTGATGTTCATTCGTTAGGAGTACACGTATGCATCGTGCACATATGATTGATTGAGTTGACTTACCTATCGAATGTGTTCACACCCATTCATTCCGTTTCCATTACTTGGTTGTTTGAGTCTAAATCCATGGTGTGATTTTTGTATCATATTTTTTTCAAATGGTATCTATTTTTTTTTTGTACGAAAAATTGAAAAAATCAAAAATAGTTTGTGTATTTTTTGTATACCGTGACACCCCGATTTTGCTTGATTGATTCATTCTTCTTATTTGTCTATTTGGGGACATCATAAAAAGGGGGAGAAAGAATTATCTTATTTTGGGGGAGTTTGAATTTTGGGAGTGTTTTGAGATTTGACTTATGCTTATCATTTATTGGTATCTATGTTTATCTCTTTTCAAACTCGATACGTCACTTGGTATTTTTTCTTAATCTCATGTGTGTAGGTACTTCATTGATGATCTCTGAATTTCACACCCTCATGAGAAAAGATTTGAGATTCCTGAAGATTTGAAGAAAAAATGATGAAGACTATTCATTTGTACCTTTTCCAGTTTTGGGTTCATGGGAGGGTAGATTTGTATAGGCAATTTCGTATTTGATAATTCGTATTTTTTATGTATGTACCGGCATAGACATAGGGGGAGATTTGTAAGGACATTTTTCTCATGTCCAACATGTTACATTTGTGTATGTCGTACGCCGCTACATTTGGCACGTCACCTCAAGATCTCACTCGATGGCCTCAATCCGAATTCCGGGAATCAAGCTTTTATTATCTCCATCATGTGTCCCTCATCTGCCTCAACGACTTCACGTTCCATGATTTTAGGGACTTTATGCAAGTGGTACGCAAGAGAAGTCAAAACAGTGCAACAAGGCTTGATAGGGAAGTTCAAGGGCAATTTGGTAATTTTACAGCCACCGTCCGGAGGACCGGTCAACTGGAAAGTTGAAGAGCTTGCCCTAACAAAGATATTGGAAGAAACGGAACCTCAATCCGAGCTACGGTGAACAAGTTATGGCCCATTGAAAATGGAGATATTTACATTGAAAATATTGGGAATTTTTCTAAGTGTTTAGCCCCTGTTCCCAGCGAGTTTCCCCGAACCCAGCCCGAACCGGTTCGGGGGGGGGGGGCGAACCGGTTCGCAGGGTACCCGAACCGGTTCGGGGTCTCTGTACGCTGGATAGAATTTCAGTGTTTTAAATTGGTGGAACTCTTCATTTGTTTTCCTATTTAAACCACCTTCGGGGGAGCAGTTTTGTAAGACTTTGGAAGACGTTTTTGAGAGTCCCAATTACTCTAGTCTTCAGATTTTTTGAGTCCTAAGACTCATGTTTTGATTCACACAATTTCCAAACCTTTGTGAATCTTTTTGGTAACCCAAGAACACAACCTTGTGTTTGTTCAAACCTTTGTGGAGAGATCTTTGCAACCGAGGGCTGCGTGTCATTGTTGAGGGAGTCTCTACAAAGTTTTATGGCTACGTGTCATTGAGGAGTGCTGCGGTTCTTCCTTTGTTGATTGGACTGAGGTTCATGTGGGTTCGCTGCGTGTGGATTCATTGCTGACGACACCGACCGACGCCTGCGGGTATTCGTGTGTCACTGTTTTTCATTGTAATCTGTGTAAGTTGCGATTTACTTATTATAGTGAAATAAAAGGTTTTGCCCTGCGGGAATTTTTCCTTAACTTTGTGTCGCATGATTTATTTATGGTTTGACACACACACACACGTAGTTGTTTGTTTATGGGCTGTTTCTAAATAAACTCGAATTAAATAAGGGTTACTTGGAATCTTGCGAATTTAATTTAATTTAAATCAATTATCACACACCGAACCTATTCGGTTTCTCAGGGACAAAATTGAAAAGTGTCATGTTGGCTCCAAGATCAATTGGTAGATTAAATGATGAATTATTTTAGTATGAGGTGGCTAAAGTGCATTAGTTACTATAATTAAGGGTAAGTGGAGATTGTGGGACTAGAGGGATACTATTAGTAGAGATATATCTGGAACATCAGAATGATTTAGATTGTTTGGAAAGGACAGATGTTGTGCAAGAATATATCCGAAACTTTTGAACACCGGGCTTATCCTAATTTTGAGGACGAAATTCCATTGTAAGGGAGAAGTATGCAATACCCCGTATTTCTAAGTATTTGGAATTTAATTAATTTGATAATTATTTGAGTTTAATTTTAAATTACACGTGTACCGTAATTTAACGAGCTTAAATATTTTTGGGGAGAAAAGAATTTATTGCTAATGGAATAATCTATGCGAAAATTAGTATACGTCGTAACGAGTAATATCGACGAGACTGCATTGGAACTCAACCGAGGGGCACGTGTAGACTACTTTGAGGTCAAAATGAGATATTGTTATAGAGTGACTCGGATGATGATTTAGAGGTCACAGTTGATTTCGAAAGAGTCGTAATAGTATACTCGGGTGTATAGTTTGGGTCCCGGGGTAATGTTTGACCAACCGACACCGTTTAAGAGAGTTTTAGTCATTCGGGAGTTTGTGGTTTAGAGAAATCCAAAAATTAAAAGATCATATCAGCCCTTTGGAGTTAGAGGCTAGGGTAAACACAAATTAGAGAAGAAATAGGCCACAAAGGAGGAGGAAAAGAGAGTTCTTAGAGGTGCAATACTTGTTCTCTCCACCCAAGTTGCTGGAATAGTGATCAGGGCGAGGAGGGACCGACTCCATCATCTTAAAAACAAAATCAAACCTACATATCATAAGGCAAGTGTTTATCTTGCTTGTTTCTAAAAGGTTGTAATATCCATGTAGTGTAGGGTTATTATTTGGTGATTTTAATTGATGTTCTTGGGATTTTGAGAATTAAACACATGAACTTGGGGTAGGATTGGCATGTAGATTTAATCCCTATGTGATAAGAAAACGAAATCAATATATATGTGGTGATTAGAATGGTGAAATTCTGGATTTAACGATGTGTATGCATGAAGAATAATAAAACTAGGGTTTTATGAATATTAAGAGGTAATCAGTTCTTGAATGGAATTCTTAATGAATTAATGTGATATTTACGTTTAATATTATCCATATACTCATAATATATGTAGTTATGTTGGTTGGGAATTTGGTGAAGTTTCATGAAGAGTGGATGAAGCTTTAATGGTGAAAATCACAAAAACATAAGGAAGAAGAAGGACCTGCTTGAAGCGAATAAATTTGTCTCCAAAGCCGAATCAATTCGGCTGCCCAAAATTGCACAATTTTGCTTTGTTGTTGTAATTTTCCTCACGAAGAGAATTCAGGGGAAACTTCAGGGCTAAATATTTAGTAATTAAATAACTACTTTGAGTAGGCCAATAGGAATATAGTCAATGCTTGGGTGATCTTTAATGCGAGTAAACTTGGGGTATGAACTAACGATGATAAAATGATCGAGATGTGTATCGAGAATTTTGTAATTGGATTAAGGGAAGGGTGAGCCATGACCTATGACTTAGACCAGTAGTGTATGAGTTTAGTAACTACTAAAATAACTTAAGGGATAACTAGGCCCTTCGGGTAGAGGATAATACTCGAGAAAATGCGATAGAAGGTTATATTCGTATGTGGATTAATACGTTAAGTGTTCGAGACACATATTACGTACGTATTATATTATATGTTGAGTGTATACCTATGTTGATTATATTATAGGTTGAGTGTATAGCTATGAGGATTATATTATAAGTTGATTGTGTACATATGTGAATTATATTATAGGTTGAGTGTGTACCGATGCAGATTATAATATAGGTTAAGTGTATACTAATGCGGATTATATTATAGGTTAAGTGTATACCTATGTGGATTATATTATAGGTTGAATGTGTACCTATGCGGATTATATTATAGGTTGGGGGTGTACCTATACGAATCATGTCTATAGGATGAGTGTATACCTATACATATTATATTTATGGGTTGTGTGTATGCATATACGTGACATATGGATTAGGTTATGTGTATACCTATTATGTGCTATCTTATGTATGAACATAACTACGCTTCTTGTTATCACGGAGGTCCCGCGCAGAGGGCGATCTTACCTTGACGATTCCAGTAAGGTCTGGATTTATGCCCAAGAACATAGAACTTAGGCCAGCTCACTAGGTGTGTGTATTAGTAGGACTGGAAGGTTATTTGGGTACGTTAGGTATGTGCGTATCCCAAAGCCTAAGAACTATATTCACCTCCATTATGTGTATTTGAATGAGGGTTTGAGGAGACATACCTAACCAATAATCCTTGATTTGGTACGAGAGGTACATGGACTTCATAGCAGAGTATGCTGCATCAGAAGGGGCCATTCTCGAGATGATATAGTTGTATACATTACATATGTGATAAATACACAAATGTGATTAGCTTACTTGTGTGTGATGTAAGAAAGATGGATAGTGTGTATCTAAAAGTGACTTAATTATGAGATGCTCTACTCAGTGTGTGATAGTATTAAAGTTAGATAGTGTATATCTAAAGATGAATTAAGTAGACCAACCTAATGAAATATTTTAATGATAACAAACATGAGATGTTTATTATGTGTTAATGATAACATATGTGAGATATTTATTGTGGGGTAATGATAACATATGTGAAAATTTTATGTATGATTGCATAATAACATATGTCTAACGTTAAGTATTAGTATCGCGATAGCGTACTATATGGGCGGTACGAGGGAGCTAAACCTGTTAGGGTTCGATATTTATTGACGATACCTAGTTGGGCTGAGTAACATAGTTAGGTAGATGACGTTAGGCGTGCACATTAGTTGAGAGGTGAGGAACTCAAGGAAGTGTACGTTGAACTAATATGTGTAATCAATAACTGATTTTAAACTGCAATTTAAATACTTGATAAATATTTTTAAATAGTTTTACTTAGTCTCTGACCCGTACTGCCAAAATATTTTTAAACATTTTAGGAGTCCAGCCACAGGGATGACCAACTGGATGATCTATTCCAGGGATGCGTAGCTGCAGCACCTATGGATGCTTATAGGATTTGGATTAGATGCTTCACTCACTTCATTCCTAGAGTAGGATGCAGTTCGACTATTTCATTTGTGTGTGTTTCCCCTCCAGTCATTTCTTTTATTTCCGTTTAGACTTTGTACTCAGGTTTATATTCTTCTGTTGGACTTTATATTACACTTGGGAACCGATGGTTTATTCGGTATTATTTTATTATGTACTTATCTTGTGATGGATTTATTTTATTACTGCGTAGATGGTTTAGTGATTGTATTTATTTAACTTGTTCGAGAGGCATATTACGTACGAATTATATTATAAGTTGAGTGTGTACCTATGAGGATTATATTATAAGTTGAGTGTGTACCTATGCGAATTATATTATAGGTTGGGGGCATACATATATGAATCATGTCTATAGGTTGAGTGTATACCTATATAGATTATATTTATGGGTTGTGTGTATGCCTATATGCAACATATGGATTAGGTTGTGTATACCTATTATGTGTTTTCTTCTGTGCGAACATACCTATGTTGCTTGCTATTACGAAGGTCCTGCGCAGAGGGTGATCCAACCTTGACGATTGTAGTGAGGTTTGGATTTGTGCCCCAAAACATAGAACTTAGGGCAGCTCATTATGTGTGTGTAATAGTGGGACAGGCAGGTCATTTGGGTACGTTAACTATGTGCGTAGCCCAAAGTCATAAAACTGTGATTGCCTCCATTATGTGTATTTGAATGAGGGTTCGAGGAGACATGCCAAAATAATAGTCCTTGATTTGGTACGAGAGTTACATGGATTTGATAGCAGAGTATGCCACATCACGAGGGGCCATTCCGTAGATGCTATAGTTGTATATATTATATGTGTGATAAATATATACAAATGTGATTAACCTACTTGTGTGTGATGTAGGAAAGATGGATAGTGTATATCTAAAAGTGACTTAATTATGAGATGCTCTACTCAGTGTGTGATAGTAGTACAGTTTCATAGTGTATATCTAAAGATGAATTAAGTAGAGAAACTTAAAGAAATGTTTTAATGATAAGATATGTGAGATGTTTATTATGTGTTAATGATAACATACGTTAGATGTTTATTATGGGTTAATGATAACATACGTGAAAATGTTAAGTACGATTTCATAATAACATACGCGTAACGTTAAGTATTAGTTTCGCGATAGCATACTGTGTGGGTTGTACGAGTGAGCTAAACCTGTTAGGGTTAGATAGTTATTTATGAGATCTAGTTAGGGTAGGTAACATAGCTAGGTAGATGACGTTATGCGTGCACATTAGTTGAGAGGTGAGGAACTCAAAGGAGTGTACGTTGAACTAATATGTGTAATCGATAACTGATTTTAAACTGCAATGTAAATACTTGCTAAATATTTTCAAATGGTTTTACTTGGGCTCTGACCCGTACTTGCAAAATATTTTAGATGTCCAGCCACAAGGACGCCCAACTTGATGATCTGTTATAGGGATGCGTAGCTGCAGCACTTATCGATGTTTGCAGGATTTGGATTAGACACTTCGATCACTTCATTCCTAGAGTATGCAGTTCAGTTATTTCATTTGGGCGTGTTGCCCCTCCAGTCATTTCTTTTATTTCAGTTTAGACTTTGTACTCAAGGTTTATATTCTTCTGTTGGACTTTATATTACATTTAGGAAACAATGGTTTATTCGGTATTATTTTATTTTGTACTTATCTTGTGATGGATTTATTTTGTTACTGAGTGGATGGTTTAGTGATTGTATTTATTTCACTTGTTGTTGTTGTTTAATAAAAGACAAAATTTGGAACCGACCTTTTTGAATACTAGGTGGTTAGTTTAATTTTTAAAATATTTTCAACAGTGATGCTAAGAATGAACCAAATGAGGTTTTTATTTTAACTAGATGAAGGAATGATCCCTCGGTATTTAATTAGGTGAGATGTCACAATAATATAGAAGAGGGGTAAATAAAAAAGTGTTATATTTGATGTGATATTAAGTTATATAAGAAAGGCCTTTATATATGCTAATATATGGGTGTGAATACATAATGTGAATGCCTTAATTAATATAAAGCTAATGACAACTAAGGGTGAGTTGTGTGTGAGTTTATCCAACTAATACATATGAATAATGTGTACAAGTAATAGTTTTTTTTATAATTAATTACTTCACTTCATCTCACACCTGAAATTATGTCGGTCCTTGTTTATCTTTTCAATTCAAAATGGTCTCTAGAATCCATTCCCAAAGAGTAATTGTCCATAATTTAAAATTTAGCTACTCAATGTAATTTTTTTAATTTCTTGTTATATTCAAATTAGTATAGCCCCACAACTAGTGTACCTATAACCCACTTAAATATGATGGAAAATGTCAACAATACCAAATAAGGCTATAAATTGGGGGGGGGGCAGTAATGGATTTTGTGCAATCCCTGTTTCTTTCATCCTCAAGGTGATAACCCAAACATCAAATGACATGCAAAAAGTACATAGATCACTCAAAATAGTAGAGGAAAGAAAATTACGTCATATTTTATTGATCAAAAAGCATGTTGTGCTCGCAAGCATTCACACAGTTTAAAGACCATGGGACTATGCTGTTATGTTTATGCAACTACATTCTTATAATGCATATAAGTATGTACTTATTGGCTCAAAAGAGTGCAGCTTGTGCATCAATCCTGCTCTCCCTACATGCGTTATGAATATCTTTCATCCTTTCTGAAGATCTCCAAATGCCGCTGCAATTCCAATCGTATGTGGCAACGCAAAACTTCCCTTACTTGGCCTTCAACTCGCAATCTGCATCAACAAGCTTTTATATTTCCACCTACTCTATAAGCAACAGCCTCAATATATGTTTTCATTGTGCCTCGCTATGTGCGTGGGCATACATTCTCAGCCTCCCCTACTTATTGCATATTTTGGGAGTGAAAAGTGTAAAGCCCCATTACTTTAGTTTAGGGTGAACCATTTTTCACTTGGGTGGCAAATTTATTATCAGATAAATCAATCTAGGGGATTATGTTTTACATAAGCTTACACGCTACAGGGGAGGTTTGAGATACATAGTGAACAAAATATAACTATTTTCGTGATTTATTTGAATATTGAAAGTTCTAGTTATTGTTATTTTTTTTTATAATGAAAAGGTTGTTTTGCGCCTAGAGTTATATATCGACTTTATGTGTAAAATACATCAACAAAGTCCGATTCCATTTGGCACGAGAAGAAAAATGGCTGATAGGACAAAGTTATAATATCCTACCATAATTTTACTTCTGCCTCCTAGGTGCAATGGTTTAATCGCACAAAAATAAGAAACACATAATAGAATAATTATCCAACCCATTTCTCTTATTTGTTAATTATATGGGAGTATATTCTTCATTTGCCCATTAATTCTGACTGAACCGGTCTTATAAAATCTGATTTTAAAAAAAATAAAAATAAAAATATCAGCCACTTTGATATAATGGGTTTTAAGCTTACCAAGGAGGGCGTCACAGCATAGGCTCCTATCATCAACATGATCCACCTCTAACCCAATTAACCACGTTCCCAGTGAAACATCTTCATTGGCGTATTTGTGTAGCACATCCCTACGATATTGAAAGACCAAAGAATCACAAAACATGGGATTGAAAAACAATAAAATAACATGTTTCGAAAGTATTTATGATATATTCTATTGACTTAAACTGAAAAATACGGCCTCCGACTTGCAAATTGCCATTGATTACAACCATTGGCTATGATATCCATATTTGGCTCAGTTAACCATCATAATCTTTATATTTGATTTAGCTGAATCCGAAAAGAGAAGAACTTACTGGTTTTTCGATATATAAAGAGCCAATTCTTTAGAAATCGCATATATTTGTCCTGAAGCATGAAGCATGTAATTTTTTCCTTCTCCACCGAATTTCCAGTACTCCGGTTCATGGTATTTTACTCCCCTGTTTTAACAAAAAACTTTAATAAATCCAATAGGGATAATCAATACTTTTTTGACAAAAAAATAAATATATAAAAATAACTTACTTTTCAAAGAGCACCGGATCAGATTTCATGCACCCGATATACAACCGGGGTTTATCATGGTGGTCAACTAAAATTCTTGCCAATGTTACTGAAATGGATGACGAATTGATGAAATTAATGGCAACAAAGGGATATGTACGAAATTAGTTTAGTGTTATACATAAATTCAAAAGAAACCCCTATAATTTTTGCAGCAAACCTCCCTGTTGATTAACCTCCCATTCTTTCGCTAAAAGTGTGGATTTGAAACGTCCAATAGTTTAGGGAGGTTGATGCATTAAGTGTCTTTCAGAGTGATTCTTGAAAAAACTGCATAGTATTCTTGCAATTTCCCAAAAATTGAGTTTAACCTTTATGTAAAATAATTCATATCAACCATCCAAATGTAAACCATGTCGTGATTAAAAGTTCAGGTTGCGTGCAAAAAAGATCATATGTATTTTTCAAATTCATGTTCTAAAAGGAGTAAATAGTTTTTTGATATGCAATGGTAGGTGATTGGCGATGAGATACCCATGATCGGGTCTAGTGACTCTTAAGTCATATTAGTAAATGCCTTCTTTCCTTATGTCAAAATTGCATATTTTTCTAATAAAATTATTACAATACAAATACTATGGCTATAACGTGAATACTTGAAGAATATATCAAGAATTCTTCTCAAAAATTAATTTTTTGTTCAATGTCTTTTCTCAATTAACATTTCATGTTAAAATTGAAAGAAGTTTTTACCATCTAAAGATTATACATAAAATTGGATTTTCATTACCTATGTTTAAATGAACATCATCATCAACTTTGACATAATAATCTGCATCCCACAAAGCAACAGCAGTAGCAAAATATTTCTTCGTCTTAGCTGACAGCTGTAAGTAGGCCTCAACATGATCCTGCTCATAGAGTAAATGAGAAAAAGAATATATGAACCGAATTGCATAGGTCCCCAAATCATCAAATCGCTCTAGTTTAGAGGATGACTACATTGTTTTATAGCAACGATGGGTAATGCTCTATGTATACTTATGATAGAGAAACAGAGAAAAACATTACCAGCCTCAAGAAGTCTCCATGCTTTCTGTCCTCTTTTTCAATAGCTTTATCAAGAATACCACCGGATGTTGCACTAGTGACAGAAAAAGACAAAATTATCATTTAAGAATAGTTTTATCACAATAACATGTCAGATCAAGAAAAATTCGCAATAAACGATTGACAGGGACACAGATGACACAAGCCCCACATGTAGACACGCCAATCTTACATAAATTGGACATGAAAACATACTTTTATACAAAACTTCAACTTCAACCCACCCTAACCGCCACCACAAAAAAGTAAAATTAATAATAATATATAAATAAAAATAATCTCACATAATCCCGCCTAGAAAATAAAGATATCGTTATATGTAAGCATTTGAAGAGCCACCATTTTGGTGGGTAATTATTCACATAATCCCGTCTAGAAAATAAAGATATAATTTCATTATTGCGTGGATAGGATAATTGCAAGCACTTCACTATTGTCCACAGCAAGAAGTGTCTTGAAATTATACCTAGAATAACAACGCATTAGACTACGAGACGCATACTTTATGATAAATATGAAAAATTATGAAGTGTGCCCTTGAATTACACAAGAACATATAATGTAGCATCCTCACCTGTGACCAATAACAAAGCGTATGACAATGCCCTTCTCTTCCTCTAGCTTCCTTCTTTCCTCTCCTAATAGTTAATTACCAAAAACATAATTACCACAAAAAGGGATGAATCAAATTGTCCATAATTATATACATCTCCAGCCTAAATGACGGTTACACAGTAAATCCACATCACCCATCAAGGCTGGTCACCGTAAATATGACCATCTAGGCGTAATTACCAAAAAAAAAGGGGGGCTATTATAATTTTGCAAGAAACCCCTTGAAGTACTTTTAATGGAAAAGATCCCTGAAGTACATATTTTGTTGCAAATACTCTCCTGGGTATCTTTTAAAAAACTCCCTAATGAGTCATTGCGACAAAATGTGCAGTTCAAGGGAGTTTCTTGCATTGATAATAGTCCCGCGGAGTTTCTTGCAACAGTTACATATTTCGGGGTTTTATTTTGCGCCTTCTCTAACACAAAAAAAATACCAGAGATGAACTGCAGAACCAACTTACCTTGTGGCATCCAAGTTGCCCGAACCGAATCTCTTCGCTTTTTACTGCTAAACCCCGTATTAATTCCAATAAACATTAAATATTTTCTGTCAACTTTTGATACGGAAACCCTCTGGCTTATAGATACAGGATTTCCCTTCAATAGAGACGTGTTCATCGTCTTGGCAGCACCTAATTCCCTTCCAAGATTTATGATTTTCATATCTAATTTTCTGTAATCCACAGAAAAAAGTCCTTTATCATACTGGAAAGTCTAAAACAGCATAGAAGTGGAGTCAAGATCAAACATTGGCATAGCATACCGTATAGCATGATGGACCTTTGAAATCTGCTCTGTGTTGTTAATGGCCTCAATCCTTGAGGCCTTCTGAAAATTATATAATGAAAAGATTAAGAATGCTATAGATAAATTAATATAGTTCAAGCTCTACATGGAGAATGTTTAGAGGTCAAAAATAGCATTTGACCCTTCTCATTTTATATTCATATTGAAAATAAAGAGTCATTGATACTCACAAGCGTTGATTGACAACCATCACAAACGAAGCTTCTTCTCAGGTTTTTTGTTCCAGTTCGCCATTCAATGAAATTTGGTTGAGGCAGCATCAAAATCCTGAAAACCAAAATCTTTTTATTATCCGTCATCCTACGTACTAGTACTAGTCCTATCAGTACACCTCAGTCCCCAAGATAAACAAATTCAGTCCCCAAGAAATAACGATCAGAGTGTCTGTGTGTGTTTGGGTTTTATTTGTATGCCTGTGTGTGAGGCTAATCCTAGTTTTACCTAGGTACGTGATCAAATTAAGCATTCAAGAATAAGGGTATATGATTTTGGTAAATTGTAATCGGTTCTTAAAATCTTGAAGTGAATAATTTAGAGTCGTTTTCATAAGGTAAAATAACTAAAAATCTTCTCAGATCTAGACCTAAAATATATTTAAAGCAAAGTACGAGATGAATATGCAGAAGCAATGAAATCAAATACACACAACATTGGAATGCTAGTGTTTATTAAGGATTCATTGATCTAATAAGGATTTTCCACCATGATTTATTGGATTATGAGTACTTGGATTCCAAGAAACCTAATACAAAAGGTAATAATATAATGGGAAGGTAAAAATAATTACCAACTAGTTAATATAAACAAAAAGGAATATTCGAGATTGGATATGTTTTGTCCCATAATCCAGCCCAACTAACTTTAAAATCAGCCCCTTTAAAAGCATTTCTGTCATCTGTTGTTGTTGTACTTGTTGTCAACCCATGTCCTGTTTTTCCATATTCGAGCCAGTTCAAATTCATACCAATCTTTAATTGAGGGCCCTCTTAAACACAGTTCATGGCAGCTTATGTAAGGCCCATCGATGTTATATTAGCTTTAGGTCAAATCCGTTAATGCTTCCAGTACGATCTACATTGACAGAGATGTTGAGAAAGAGTTTTGCCAGGTTCAGGACATAAGCAGCTACTGTTGGGAACTCGGAATCACAACATATCCACTAACGTGTTGATACCAGTTTGCTTGGAAAAAAAAAGATTTCACTTCTTATTGCTTACACTTGATCCTCTTACCTACAGACGTCAAGATGACACGGCTATTAACAGCAGTCCTAAATTGTATTTGGGCTTTGGAAATATCCAAAAAACTGCTTTGGTTATGAAATACTTTGTCCTTCAACTGCCATAAGTCCGTGACAATCTCTCTTTTGAAGTGTCAAGTATGTGTGACATCCGTAATTTGGCATATATCTTGTATTTTCTCGTGCCCAATCCTCTAGTTCAGATAACGACTCCCTATCACCCAAGCTATGTTAATATATTCCCTACATCTGATTGCAAAGAATAATCTGAATTAGAATTTCACAAATTCATTTTGCCAAGTATGAATGACATAACACTTATCATGAAAATTTGTAAGTTGGCATATGTTTTTGTATTCTCTCGTGCCCAATCCTCTAGTTCAGATGACGACTCCCTATTCACCCAACGTAAAAGGTTGTACCCAGTGCACCAACCGTAGCGTAGGCGAGGGCACTTGCGATCGCACCAACCGTGGGGACTCCATATCCACCCAACCTATGTTACTTAATATATTCTCTACATCTAATTGCAGAGTAATCTGAATAGAATTTCACAAATTCATTTTACTGTGTAAGAAGGACAGAACACTTATCATGCAAATTTTTCCCTCTGTAATCTTTAAGAAACATGTCTTTTATCAGAACCTCAGTAACTAGAAAGAATAGAATATAGTCATTGATTTCTTCATCGAATTTTAGCGAGTGCATAAACATCTTCATCAAAAGGTTGTCCATTCGAAAGAATTACAAAAATAAAGAAGACGGGGCACTTACAATTATAAAAAGGGCAATACATCATCAAGTGGTTTAGGAGTATGTTAAAAGCTCAATATTCCTAAAAAATATTTGGAGGAAAAGACAATCGCCCATGAGAGCAAGTTTTACATACAAATACAATAATCTGGTTATAACAATTTCAGGACGACGAGGTGATACCGGAAGATCTTTAAGATGCGTTGATTCCAATTATGATAACACTTCTTTACTTTAATCCTCTTTCATGCAAATGTCTCGATTGCATGAGTATTTATAGTACTCCTATGATATTTCTAGGCACTTACATGTATATAGTGTTTGAATAATGAACTGATGTAATATATTAACCAGACACAATATTATAATGGCCATTTACATACTCTCTCCTTCCCACGTTAATAGTCGTCTTTGAAAATCAATCATTCTATGGAAAGTTTTTTCTTTCCAGGTTTTAATCTATGAAAAATAATGAATAACTTTGAATCCAACACACGCACTTGGATCATTGTTCACATGAGTTTTGTTGGGATAGGTAACTTTGTAATCTCACCTACTTTTACATACTATTTTTAGAAGCAAAATTATTAATTAGGATGGACCAAACAGTAAAGCACGACTACTAAGTTTGGACAATATGTATTATTACAACCGTTATATCATCAATGTTTGCAAGTAATATTATCAAACACATTTCTTAGTGTATTTACATTTTTGTATACATATTAGCTGTATATGGTATATTGGCCCCAATCTTGAGTGGTAACCAAGTTAACCTCAATCTATATATAGACCTCGTGTATGTGCTTCAACACACATCAATACAATATATCATTTACGTCAATCTATCTCAAGGATAACATGGTATGAGAGGGTCTAAATTGATACTCATTTCTCTATCATCCTCCTAATTGCCTTATAATCTCTCATCTAAGTTTTGCAGATGATATCATCATTTTCACAAATGGAAGTAGAAGAAGCTTAAAGAAGTTACTAGATTTGCTCAGATATTATGAGGAGATGTCAGGTCAGCTTATAAACTCCAAGAAAAGCTCCTTTACTGTTGATCCTAAACTTTCAAAAGAGAGAAGATCTTCCATTGAATCTTTTCTGAAACTGAAAGAAGTTTAATTCCCAATCAAATACTTGGGTTGCCCTCTATATAGGGGTAGAAGAAAGATAGCATTCTATGAACGCCTTTTAACAAGCATCAGATCTAAAATACAAGGATGGAATTCCAAATTTCTATCTCAAGGGGGAAGGCTTATCCTTATTAAACACGTGTTATCATCTATACCTTTATATCTGCTTGCAGCTTTATCTCCTCCTAAGGCCATCATTAGAAGGCTTCACAGCTTGTTTGCAAAATTCTTTTGGGGTTGCAGGAACATGGAGGATAGAAAATACCAATGGATTAACTGGGATTCAATTTGTAGACCAACAGAAGAAGGGGGATTAGGTGTTCGAAATCTTGAAGACATTGTCAAGGCAGGTAGTTGCAAACTTTACTGGAAATTGAAGAATGTAGAAGGTTTATGGGGCTCTTTCTTATCTCAAAAGTACAAATCAAATATTTGGTAAGGTACTAATGGATCCCAAACAATCAAGAGAATTAGTGGAACTTTGTAGGAAAAAAGATCCAGCTTCTCAATCATCCAAATTCATCTAGTGTAAGTATTGTCCTAAGAAAATTTCCATATTTGCTTGGAAATTACTTCACAATGCTATTCCTCTTGATATAGAAGTTCAAAAGATAGGTATATACCTAGCTTCCAGATGTAGGTGCTGTATGAATCACGAGGAATCAATTGATCACTTTTTTCTTAATGGCCCCATAGCAAGCTCAATTTGGCATTGGTTGGGCAGAGTGTTTGATATTAATCTCAATTTCAATTCTCCTAAAGCAATGATGCTATCATGGTGGATGAAAAATTCTAAAAAGGAAATTATCAAATGTATCATCAACATAGTCCCCCTTATCACCTTATGGTTTTTATAGAAATCAAGAAATGAAGCTTTCTTTGATGCGGTGGAAATCAATGTTCAAAGAATAATTTCCCAAATAATGGCAGCTACTAATGATATTGCTAGTGGTTTTTCTTTCAAGAGCAGACCTAATAAGGAAGATCTGGAGATTATTCAAACATTCAATATCAAGAGTAAACTGCAGAATCCCTCTTTCAAGATTCTAAGGTGGTTAAGACCTGCTTCTAATTTTGTCAAATTAAATGTGGATGGGGCTTCCAAAGGTAATCCTGGGCCTAGTGGAGTAGGAGGAATAATTCGAGATGAACATGGCAGATTTCTAGGAGGTTTCTATGGGTATGTTGGTTGGTCGACCAGTATTTTTGCAGAGATTGATGCTATTGTTTGAGGCATTAAGATTTGTATCAACAACGGCTATGATAAAGTGATTATAGAATCTGATTCAAAGGCTTCGGTCCAGTATAGTCTTAATCAATGGAAACCCCCATGGAGATTGAGAGGCCAAATTGAAGAAATTCAGAATCTCTTAAGAACACAGGGTTTTGAAATTCAACATATATGGAGGGAGCTAAACTTAGCAGCAGATTGCATGGCCAATTATGCAATTTCATCAAAGTCTAGGATTTTGCAACAACTTTAAGGATCTCCCCATTTTAGTTAAAGGTAGCATTAATTTAGATAGATTAGGTGTTCCTAATGTTAGATTTAATCATTAATTTTTCTAATGGGGTTTCTTATAAAATCCCAATTTTTTGCTTTCAATCAAATCGATCCATTGGGCTCAACTATTGATTCATGTTTCTTTTATTTATAGAGCTTGTACATGCCATCTAGGAGAGGCTTTTTCTCCTACATAATTTTCTAATAAAACGTGTGGGGGTACCATCCCTCTTCCCTTAAAAAAAAAAAAAAAAACATCCTCAAAAACCTGCATCTCCACCGGTTCTCAAATCCATACAAGATTGGGCCAATATACCATATAAACCACCTGTTGAGCTAAAGCAAGACTATCTCTAGCGACCAAGACGATAAAACTCACTCGGAAATTTTATCAAACATTTGGTGTGCGGAAAACACCCAAGACCTTGTTCCGAAAATGAACTAATGAGAAAACTCCCAATAAATTCAACCAAGCATTAATGAAGAGACAATAAGAACATACAAGCAATCATCAAAGCAAAACAACAACGATATACCGTGGTTCACCCAAATTTTGGCTACATCCACCAAGGAGGATTTCTTCTTTCTATAGATAAATGGAGGAACCCAAAGGTTATACACACAATTTATCTCTCTTAGAATGTCACTCACAACCTCACAAGAACTCAACTCTCAAATGGGAGCTCTACCTCTCTTTAGCCTTGCTAACTCTCAAAATAGCTCTCAAACTTGTCCTCTCTCAAAACCTAGAAATAACACTTGTATTTATAGATTTGAGCCAAAATGGCAAATTTGTAAATAAACCAAAACTGAAAATAACACAACACAAAGTTGCCTCAATCTCAGTTCTGCCCCAAACATCATAGGAGAGCCAAAACCAACAAACTCCAGCTTGGCGATCCTGATGATCCAACCAATCTCTAGAATGCTGAAATTGAACCTTGAAGACCGTCCCACCATCTACCAAACTAATGAGATTCCCCCAGGCGATCCTCGCGATCCAACCAAACTCGGAATCCAAACATCGAATTCGTTCGAAGATCATCCCAACGTCTAATAAGCCAATACGCTCCACCCGACGCTAAGCCACCCCAAACTTCAACCATGAAGTGAGATATCGCAAGTCTTCACTCCAAGACTCCAAACGACTCCACCCGCCGAGGAACCAAGTTCTAAACTATGAACTCTCCATCTTATGCATCTGAATGCTTCCCATATAACCATACGGTGAATCTCGCTCCTCATGTAACCCGGTGAGTACACCCCCACACAATACATATAGCCTACACCCTCTTTACACGAAACATTCAAACACATCAACACCATCTTCCACCTTGAGAAATAACCACGGATGAGAGGAAAAATTCCTCACCTCCCACACCCTCCAAATCTCACTCTCGAAAGATGTACCAAGCCTTTGTCACAAAAAACTCCCGTTTACCAATGCTCGCAAACAATAACTCATCAACCTTCCTTGAACTAGCTACACACACCTCGAATCCATCACACCTCCTCGATTCCAATCAGCCAATGCATGTGTGCAACTAAACCGAGTCAACATCACCCGTTGGCCCTGGAGGGGGACTTCGATCCATCCCCTCCACTAGTAGGTATTATCCCATCACTACTGTCTACTCTCGGAAAGCTAGCACCCAATGTCTCCTCTTTGTTCACAAACGAGACATGCCTCGAACGTTCGATCACTTGTGCACACCGCTTCCCCATCTTCCTCGAAGTCTGATTTAGACGATACAACCCCTCTCTCTCCTCTCCCCTCGCTAGGACCATACAACCGCGTGTGACTTTCAAGACTCCACCCGACACCAACACCCGGCAACCATTGGTATCCAAACGGCTAATGGATATCAAATTCTTTCGCAACTTTGGGACATAGGTCACACCACCCAAAGTGCGCTCCACCCCATCGAACATCTTGAGTTTCACCATCCCGACACCCTCAACGACAACCTTCTCGCCGTTAGCCAAAGACATGGAACCTTTTCCATTTTTCGTAAAAGTCTCAAAATATTCCCTCTTGGAGCAAACGTGATCCGACGATCCCGAATCTAATATCCAATCATCTTGGGAAAGAGAGTTAACCTTAGAGATTATGAGAAGTTGTCCAAGTTCATCTTCATAATTCACACTCGCTACCGTTGCCCTCTCGGAATCAACCTTGCCCTTAACCTTGTCGTTCCACAAAAGACATTCTCGGATCATATGACCCCATTCCCGACACTTGTAGCATTTTGACCCTTTACCACCAACACCCCTCGATTTAGACCTACTACAGTCATTAAATCCCCGGTTGGAGTTCCTCCCGCCATTTTGCCCACCTCCGTCTCTCGCCGTAAGGCCTTCATTATGGGAACACCCGTCACCTCCACCTTCCTTCTTTCTCATCGTGACATGAGATTGAATATCTTGCACAACCTCGTTGCACTGGAGCGTAGACTTCTCAAATATGAGAGTGGTCACAAAATGCTCGTATGAATCTGGTAATGATGCAAGCAACAACAATGCTCGATCCTCATCAATGAATTGAACATCTATCTGATTCAAGTCATTTATCAAGGCATTAAAAACATTGATATGCTTCATCATATCCTCACCCTCCTTCATCTCAAGCTTGAAGAGTTACTTCTTGAGGAACAATTTATTTGACAACGACTTTCCCAAATAAATCTCTTCTAGCTTATCCCACATGCCTTTAGCCGTGGTCTCCGCTATCACGTTATTCAACACATCATCCATGATAAGCATATCAATATACGAAGCCGCTCTTTGATCAATGTCAATCCACTCGGCATCGGTCATGCCTACCGGTCGTCCCTCTACCCCCAACAATGCTAATTGCAACCTCTCTTGGACAAGAACGCCTCGCATTTGTCTTTGCCATAACCCGAAATTGATCTTCTCATCAAAATCCTTCATGTCCGTCTTCATTGAGCCACTTGATCCATAACTCGGATCCCATCTCTTAGAGCCTCCGCTCGTAGAGGTTGATTATCGAGTACTCTCCACATTTTCCGTCATTTGGAACAAAAACAAAAGCTATGCCAAAATTATAAAAATTGATTCAACCTCGAACCAAAATACCGGGCAAACAATGCAACCAAAGCTCTGATACCACTTGTTGCGCTAAAGCAAGACTATCTCTAGCGACCAAGACGATAAAACTCACTCAGAAATTTTATCAAACACTTGGTCTGCGGAAAACACCCAAGACCTTGTTCCGAAAATGAACTAATGAGAAAACTCCCAATCAATTCAACCAAGCATCAATGAAAAGACAATAAGAACAGATAAGCAATCATCAAAGCAAAACAACAACAATATACCGTAGTTCACCCAAATTTGGGCTACATCCACCAAGGAGGATTTCTTCGTTCTATAGATAAATGGAGGAACCCAAAGGTTATACACACACACAATTTATCTCTCTTAGAAAGTCACTCACAACCTCACAAGAACTCACTTCTCAAATGGGAGCTCTACCTCTCTTTAGCTTTGATAACTCTCAAAATAGCTCTCAAACTTGTCATCTCTCAAAACCTAGAAATAACACTTGTATTTATAGATTTGAGCCAAAATGGCAAATTTGTAAATAAACCAAAACTGCAAATAACACAACACAAAGTTGCCTCAATCTCAGTTCTGCCCCAAACATCGTAGGAGAGCCAAAACCAACACCACCATCTCCACCGAACATCGTCACTCCACTAATGATTATTGCTTCTTTTTGGGTGACTCTTTTATAGCTTGGCGAAGCAAGAAACAGTCAGCCACCGCTGATACTACACAGGAACTCCTCTGGCTTCGCTTCACTGGATACTTGAAGATATGGGGTCTGTCTTCAAAGAGCACTATCATCCATGATAGTCAATGTGCTATTCAAACGCTCACAATGACGTCGATCATGCATGAATAAACCATGCACATTGAGATTTATTATCATTTTGTAATTCAACATGTTATTCGTGACACTATTCATTCATCTTGTCTCTGTCACTTCAGTTGATCAAACTGCCGATATCTTCCCCAAAGCACATCCTTCGGGCGTTTCGAAGACTTAGTTACCAAACTCAAGTTGATCAACACTCCACCATCTTCAGTTTGTGGGGAGATGTTAGTGTATTTACATTCTTTGTTGTTTATGGGTTGTATATGGTATATTGGCCCTAATATTGTATGGCAACCAAGTCACCTCTTTCTATATATAGACCTCATGTATATGCTTCAACTCACATCAATACAATACATCATTTATCTCAATCTCTCTCTAAAATGATTTCAATCTATCTCAAGGTTCCAGATATTGAAAATACAATTTCTAATTTAAAACCCACCAACCCAACCAAGAATTAAATCGTTGTGCAACTTCAAAACCATTAAACACCAATAACCATTCAATAACTCAATAGCATTACTCACCCCAGAGAATCAACGACGACAACTATACCTAATAAACATTCATTTCAAAACACCAAACCTGTTAAAATGAAGCCACATATTTAATCCTTGTATATAAGCACTGAGACATAGGTATTATTATATTTGAAAATAAAAGAATAAAATGAGAAGGGTACCTGTTACAGAAATAGATTCCAGCACAAAAGGTAAGAAGCCAGATAAAAACAATACAGTTTCTGGATACGACATTTCTTGATGACAAGTAACGCGCAAAGGCTTTGGTCTTCAGTGACATGTTGTTTTTGGGTATCATGCAGCCCAGAGAAAAGGATGGAACTGGGAAAGAAACGAGGGAGAAAAACAGTCCCATGCCATGTATATATAAGACTCACTTGACTGTCTACCTGCCCTCTCTTAATGCTCCCATTAAGTGAGTCGTTTCTTCTTTTCTAAAATAAAGAAAACTAACCGTTTCATTTTTTTTTTGTGAGGCTTTTGTGATTCTTCCATTTTTTTTCCTTCTTGTGTTTGTGTGGGCTGGGTTCCGGTGGGGATGTTATATTAAAAAATATTAGATTAAATTTTACTTTTAATCCCCAAATTATCTTTTCAAATTTTAAATGGTCTTTACGTAGTTCTTAAATTATATTAATTAGGATAATATTATTCCGACACCATGAAAATACTCTAACACTCCACTTTCTTTTCAAATAAAAGTTAAAGACCCTTATATCCTTATGATTAATCCCTTCCATTTGTATCTTTCACTCATAAAGAGAAATAAACTTATTCTTTATCCCAAAAATTATACACATAATTTTAAAAAATGAACTATTAAAAAAAATGAAGGATTATACATATATATTCATTTTATATTAATAAATATAAATACAAAAATGACTTAATAAACAGTGACACAACATCACACAATACAAAATCTTATTTTTTTTTTATCTAATACAAACGTCATCCAAATAAAAGAGACACGATATGATACAACACGAGATTTTATTATTTTTACTTAACACGAACACATCTTTATTAAGACACGACACAAAATCCTATTTTTTATATCTAACACGGACGAATGACCCAAATAAAAGCGACACAATACGAAACCAATTTTTTTAACCAAAGACGATCACAACTCAATTAAAAAGAGACAAGGCATATGGGACAAGACACAATACGACATTACACATAATATTTTAAAAAAATAAGATACGAACAAAACCTAATTAAAATGTTATATGACATGATATCTCATTTTTTACCTAACACAAAAACGACTGAAATAAAATGTGATATGGCACGATCCAATTAATTCACGACACGACACGACAAAAAATTAAATATATGGTTCTTGAAGTTTAGAACAAAAAAGGCCAAAAATTAATTTACATATATTTAATACTTATAAATTATATATATATATATATATATATATATATATATATATATATATATATATATATATATATATATAATATGGGACAATGGTGTTATGAATAGTAACTCATGCATGATAAACATGTATGGCATTTTATGTGTTGCATGCTTACATACATACACATGCATGCATACATTATTATTATTTTATTATTTTTTAATTAAAATATTTAAAAAAATATATATATTTTTTAAATATTTTAAAAAAATAAATATTTTTTTAAATATTTTTAAAAAAAATATATATTTTTTTATTTTTTTTATATTTTTTTAAAAGTTTTTTAAAAGTTTTCTTTTTTAAAAAAAGGCGGGTTATTATGGCCCGAGTTTTATCACGGGGGAAAATTTATCGTCGTGCCCTCGGGCACGGGCATCCGCTAGTATATATATATGGGAGCTTGGTTTTTGAAATATACACATTTTTAACGGTCTAGATCGATGCCACCTCCTTACACATTTTAAAGGCTGAGATCACATCTTTTTATTTTTTACAAATCTATCCCTCATTTATTTGGTTTCCCCCCCTTTTTTACTCATCAAATTTACCCTTCAATTCAAAAAGAGGGGTATTTTGGTAACAATCTCATACTTTACCCACGGAGCCCCCCCCCCCCCCCCCCCCTTCTCTCTCTCTCTCTATCTTAAGCTCATTTCTAAAAACGCATCCCCTCATTCTTCGAGAACTGAGTTCCCACGCCATTAGGTAACCTCACACACACATCCCCACATGTATGTTAGTTATGAGTTTTGATTTGTATGATACTGTTCTAAATTTGTATGGTTGTTTATCAGATTTGTTGATTTGTATAGTAGTTTTGAGATTTGTATGGGAGTCTTTCAATACATGTCTGTTTCATGAATTCCACGGATTTGAGTATCATTTTCAGGTCCACTCTCAATAGCATCGTTTAACATGTTTTGTGGCTTTTTGTATTTAATTTGGTATATCAATTTTTTTCTAGGTATGGATTTGTGGACAACAACAATATTCCGAAGGGTTTCAGGTAATTTTAAGGGTTTCAAATCTCTATATTCCTTTGTTGCACATTAGTTGTTTGACAAAATGTTCAAATGAGTTGATTTTTATTGTGTGCATGTTGATTAAAAGAACATGATGTTTCAAAAAATTGAATTTAGTATATTCACCAATATCGACATTAGTTTATTCCTTGAACTATATATTTTTTGCATTGTTGGTTTCATTAGTCCATTTTTTTGTTCCTTATCATTAATGGAAGATTACTCAAACTCAGTGTTGCAAAAATGTACAGTTCCACAATCCACAATCCAAAAAGCAATAATAGCAGATATGGATACTGAGCATTTGCTCTTGGTTTTTAGGCACTACTTTTTATAATCTATTTTTATTTTGTTCTTTTGTTCCTTATCAGATATGGATACTGAAAATCAATATATCAAGTAACAGTGTTCTTGAAAGATATTTTAGTGCATCTTAGCCTCAAAGATGAGATTGGAGTTGGTCAAATTAGTAAGACCCATGAACATATACCTTTACTTTTAAATACAGTTGTTGAAATTTAATTTTCCCCTTCCCTTATTTGTTATTATTTAAATACGGTTCTTAGCATTGATTGGATTTTTGACATTTCAGCGTGTTAAAAATAAATGGGGTGAGTAGATGTCTTAGACAGTAACTTGATGGTCCAGCTATTGATACGGGAGCAGACACAAAAGCACATGTCTTAGACAGCATGCGCAAACTTTTGTAGGTGGCACGCACAGTTGAGTTTTGTTCTCTGTTTTGTATCCATCATCTTCTTATGTCATTATAACTTTCATCTTCTTCTTTCTTCACTCTTTTTTCTATTGTTTTCACCGGCACCAGTCGATGGATCGAAGTGCACCTACAGCATCCGAGTCAAGCCCAGTAGCCCAACTCCAGTCACCCACAATCGATATTCTTACCGGTATTCCAGTCATCGTCTATGTAGAACTCGAATCATCCTCACCATTGCCTTCTTCTTCACCTCCTTTACCTGATTCATACAACTGCTCAATATACTTGGATGAGTTTAGGAGTGGAGACAGAGTGAGGGTTCTGCTCAGGTGTAAGCACATGTTTCACGAAGATTTTATTGATCAATGGCTGCCGTTGAGGTCACTGCATTGCCCTGTTTGTAGGGACCATACAATTGAGCAGAGTGTTGAACCTGCAAGGAGAAATTGCAGAGATAATGGGCCTGTGACTCCATCGGTATCATTGGCTCTTAACTTTTCTAATAGTGCCCATATACCATCTTAACTTTGTTGAACCTGCTCAATATTCTCATCTAGGTTTATTTGTCTTTTTTAATAACGTGAGCTATGATATGTTTGGGAATTTTTTATATTGATAGGGGTTTGACTTTATGTCATTCTACACCAACATTATTTTACTGACCATATCATTATTTTTTTGGAATGTAGCATTCATTCTCTTACTTACCATATCATTCACTTTATTTTACTGACCATATCATTATTTGTTTGGAATGTTCTAATTCTCCCTTAAACTATTTTACTGACCATATCATTCACTTTTTTTTGTACTTCTTTGATGGTTGGATTTATAATTCTAATGTTAAACAGTTGATTCCACTTGAGCACTTAATATTAGTTAAAGTTCCACTGTTATCATTATTTGTTATTATATATGATCAATTGATAAAATAGTGATCTTAGCAATGTATTTTTCTATATCATGTTACTTACGACATTGCTAAAGAAAAAAGACCCTATATTAGTGAGACTAGAGTCCTTATGGACCATATTTATTCAAAACTATACCCTATATTGCAAATGTCATCCCCTCTGTTTTCTGTAGCCCTATCCATCCTAATTCAAAGTTCTAGCAGTACCCTTATTCTTGAGTTTGGAGCTGCATTTTTTCTATTTTTTTTTCTCTATGACCAAGCACCTATTGTTATACATATAATATATAACAACTAATATGTTGTTATATATAATATGTATAACAGGTGCTGTTATACAGATTATATATAACAACATATTAGTTGTTATATATAATATGTTTATTGATTGTTTCAGATTATATATAACAACATATCAACTTATCAAACGTTATCCGACTTTCTTAAAAAGTTATCCGAGTGATCATCAATGCGTATGCACTAATGGGAACTAATGTATGCCAATTTAGCATTGGTAATCTATGTATGTTTAGTGTTGGTAATGTATGTCTCCTTAGTGTAATGTCCGTTTTGTTCGGTATTGTTTTTTGAGGTCCATGATTTTTTGCAACTAAACTGCCTTATATAACTTGATGTGCTCAGGTTTTTAGAATGTCAATTTGAAATTGAACATACAATTTCTATAATGAGTTATATGTCACCTATTTAAATTGCGTATAAATTTATAATTCCATATAATGAAGCATATACTACATATAATTTCAATTTCAATTGAAAGTGCATTATATGCATTATATGCAATTGAATTTCAAATAGGTTACATTTCAAATTGAGTTATATGTATTTGAAATTCAAAGTTCATTATATATTACTCATGAAATTGAAACTGCGTTACAATAGTTTTGGGCATACTTATCTCAGTTTTGGGTTTCCCAAAAACATCCCCACTTGATACATGAACTTGAAGTATAACTAAACAACAAATTGAATTATACAAAAATTACATTATTGTATGTTTATGGGCAAATTATGTTTTTGGATATTGTTACTGAAGTTACATTTTGTGTATTATAATATGAATCTATAACTCCTCTTAACACACTTGACTTTTCTTTTATAGGTAGAAGTATTGAAATAACTATCCAGAGGATGCTAAATAAAGGTGGGATAGGCAGGTGGGGTGAAGGTAGGATAGGCAGCGCTGGGATATTCATTTGTTCGTGTTATAGGAAGTAATCTACGAGCAAGATCATATATCCAGTGTATGGAGCGATAAAGGTATTCCATTTGCTCTGTGTATGCATGGCATGTTAATTTATATTAGCAGTTCTGTTATTCAGACGCTCTTCTCATTTTGTCTTCAATTTTATGATAAGTATTGTGCACTGTTCGTGGCAAGTGTGGAGAGATTATGCATAGTTCGAGGCCCGAAAATGATTCGAGTGAGGATCCATAACCATCTTAGATGCCCCCGACAAGAGCCCCGTCATATCAATACTGCGAACAACCTTTTTCCAGCTTATGCATGTTTGTCTTATCATGCTAAGGCTGCACATCTATAAGAACAAACAAGATTGAGTTTGTTTGTTCTCCTCAGATGAAAGATGAAAGAGGTAAGACATAACTTATCCCTTGCTTATGTTGATTCCCGTGAAGGTATACTATTTTTTTTAAGATGATTAACATGTCCTAAAGTTTCTATTCATTTTTTACAGTCCGAGCTTCAAGTTGGTGGTAGTTTTTGTACTTGCCAACATTCTGAGCCAAGGTTAGGTGAGGGTATCTATTTTCATCCGCCGAATTTAACAGGTCAGTAGTTAGATGCAACTGCATATATGCATATGCATATATGCACATTATATAAAGTTGCATGTATGCACATTGCATATATGCAGTTGCATGTATCGCCAAGGATCGTGTATGGTGAATTTGTTTTATCCATAACCGTGACCTTCCAACCTAAAACCGACCTACCGCACGAAACTCCTACCCATGCCGGCGAGCCAGCAAAACCGGTGACTATTCCGACTGCTCTAATCGTTTTTCATCATTTTTCTTCCCTTCTCTAATCGTTTTGTTCTTTGTTCTGTAGAAGAGAAACTGTTCAGCCTCCCATTAACTATGGTAGTCATTTTTTCTATATGGCTTTTAATTAAACAATGATTTATTTTTGTACATCAATAACAACTTGCGAGATAGATTCGAAATCCTTTTTGTTGTTCTTATTTTTGTTGTACGATTTTTTTTGCGAGATAGATCAATCAGAACTGTTAATCATATTTTTTTGTTGTACGAAATGTTTTTTGTGATATAGATCAACTTTTTTACTGTACAAAGTCTTTTTTGTTGTACATCAATAACAACTGTTCTTCCAATTTTTTTGTTGTACATCAATAATAGGAAGAAATCAGGTACTCGAGGTTTGCGAGATAGATCCATAATCTTTGATAATAAATCAACTGCATATGCAGATTGAATATATGCAGATGCATATATGCACTGCATATATGCAGATTGCATATATGCATTGTATATATGCATACACGAACACACGCACACATGCGCCCCCTGCCCCGTCCCCTCCCCCCTTTCCCACTCACACACGCGCACACACGCGCACACAAACACACACAAACACGCATACAAGCGCCCCCTGCCCATCCCCTCCCCCTCCCCCACTCACACGCACAAACACACATGCACGCGCACACGCTGCAATATGCTTATATGCATACACGCACACACGCGCCCCCTGCCCCGTCCCCGTCCCCTCCCCCTACCCCACTCACACACGCCCACACGCGTACACAACACACACGCACGCACACACGCACACGCGCTGTAATATGCATACATGCAGATTGCATATATACATTGCATACATGCACACACGCACACACACGCCCCCTGCCCCGTCCCCTCCCCACTTCCCCACTCACACACGCGCATACAAACACGCACACACGCGCCCCTGCCCGTCCCCTCCCCCCTTCCCCACGCACACACGCGCACACGCACACACAAGCACACGCACACATGCTGCAATATTCATATATGCACTGCATATATGCACACACGCACACACGCGCCCCTGCCCCGTCCCCTCCCCCCTTCCCCACTCACACATGTCTCCTCCCCCTTCCCCATGTGAGGATGAGATTTATAGACTCCATGCCACATATGATCATTGTGTACCGGTTATGGTAGTTAGGTTAACGTATAATGGTTTTGGGTACTCGAAAGTTGAATTGCTAATGTACAATGTTTTTGGGAACAAACTAATTTTTTTCTTTTCATTTTAGGTTTTAATTTAAGACCAATCAAACATGGACTTAATCTTCCATCGTCGCTGTAGCCCACTGCCTAAATCTGCCTCAAACTTCCGTCGCTGTAGCCCGCTGCCTAAATCTGCCGAATTTGGGATTTTTTTTTAATTTTTTGGATTTGTTGGATTTGTTGTTACCCCTTAAATAAGCTGGATAATCCAATAAACAAAGGAGACTATGCCCAATTTTTTTTAAAAATTGACACTTTATTTTTTTGAGACACAATTAATTTGATTGATGAATATTGTATATTTCATTTTATATGTAAATTTATTTGAAGAATTTAGACAATTTGGATGTTGGACTATTTGTTATTTATTAAGTAGGGTTAATAGTTCCATAAAGCAAGGAGATTATGCCATTTTTTTTTAAAAATTTGACACTTTGTTTTTTTGAGACACAATGTGAATTCGATGGATGAATACTGTATATTTCGTATTATATGTGAATTTATTTGATGAATCTAGATTATTTGAATGTTATTGGACTATTTGACATTGTTTTAAAATTACACTTCAAAATTTTTGCGTTTATTATATACTTTGAAAAATTGTCCTCGTTTCGCGATTACGTACTTTGGAAAATTTCGTCGTGTCTTCAGACACGGGCATACGCTAGTATATATATATGGGAGGGGCTATTAGCACTCCACAAATTCTTTAGGCACTCCATCTTCAAAATAAAATTCTAACTTTGTCCTTTAATTTTTTTTAATATATATATACAACTTGTGAATTTTATGTTTTCTTGGACTTTAACCCCTAAGCCAATGTCTGTCACACTCCTACATAAAAATCTCAACTATTTTTTTTTGGTTTGAGCGTATTATAAAATTCCAACAAAATGGAACTTTTAACAAAAATAAAATAAAATTGTTTTGTATTGTATTGTAAATTTCAACTATTTTTTTTTATCAAATGCAAGCAAGACCCAATGAAAATTAGATACAACACGAAATATTTTTTAAACTTAACACGAACACAATCTTTATTAAAAAATTGTTTAATAAAACATAAAAAATTATTTTATATAAATAAAACTGGTCGGTCCGCCTATACGTACCGGTAGCGCGGACCATTTTTTCTAAATAGTAAAAAGATTATTTAGAAAAGTATCCGCCATGTATAGGAGTGATCTGACTCTCTATCTGCCCTCTCTTAATGCTCCCATTAAGTGAGTCGTTTCTTCTTTTCTAAAATAAAGGAAAAGTAACCGTTTCATACAAGGCTTTTGTGATTCTTCCAATTTTTTTTTTTTAGAGTATGTACTTTTAGGACTTCAAATAATATTGATTATGAATATAGAACAACAAATACTTCGTTTTCATTTTTAGTCACTATTTTCAAATTAAAGGGACACGTGGCATGCAGTGATTGGTCGATGTTTTATGAATATGGGTCCGCGCGAACGACTTTATTCAAATATACGGACTAAAACTATAAATAAAATGTTTGCTTTCCTATTTTCAAAATACATATTACAATAGGTCATAAATTTACAAAATCCTTTTTTTTCCATTCTTGTGGTTGTGTGTGGTGGGTTCGGCTGGGAATGTTATATTATAGAAATAGATTATGTATTTTTAGGACTTAAAATAATATTAATTATGGATATAGGACAATAAACGTTTCGCTTTCGTTTTTAATCCCTATTTTGAAATTAGAGGGACACGTGGCATGCTGTGATTGCTTGACCTTTTAAGAAAATGGGTTCGCGCCCGCTGCCTTATTAAAAAATAGGGACTAAGTAACTCGTTAGAATTTGATAGAAATATGCCAAATTTCAAGTTTACGCTCATTAATAACTTTAGTAGTCAACCAACTTCTTTTCCATCCCATTGATTAGTTGACGTATATATTCGGAAAATAACCACCCTTGTGCACAAACTTGCAAAAGTTTATATTCTCATGTCTCCTCTCTCACATCTAAAGAGCGCTCATGAAACCTCCTGATATAGGCCACAACATCTTCTCCTGACTTTTATTTCTCGCGCGACAGTTGCGTTAGTGTGAATTCGTCCTCAACCAAAAATAACTTTTGCATGAACAAACCATGCAACTCTTCCCAGGAGGCTATATTGCTTGGGGTCAAGAGGGAATACCACATATAGGCTTTCTCTATCAAGGACTTTAAAAATTCCCTCAGCCTCAGTCGTTTGTCGTTCCAATGGGCCCCAAGGCTCTCAATGAACCTTTTCACGTGCTCTTTAGGGTTTGTGACCTTTCTCGTGTACTTCTCAAAGATCGATGAAATATGCCCTACCACGTAGTGGGATTCATTATTGTATTTCTCTGGGATGGAGTACGATAGTCATTATACACTCAAGAATTATGTACCATTTTAGAAACTACTAGAAACTTGAGCATCTCCTTATTCATTTCCTCTAAGATGGATGGTGGAGAGCTGGTTGACGACACTACTACCACAACTAGCACCGGTGGAGTAGCGGGTGTGCTTTTTCCTATGCCAACGGTTATGGCCTATTTTATTAAAGTCATTCCTTGATCTTGTGCCATTAGACCTGTCACCACAGGCAGGATGGAAGTGGGAAGAATGTTACCCAAGATTGGTGGAGCATCGGGGGGAACACCACTAAGGGTGGGTATAATAACCCCTCATGTCACAGTAAGAGAAGGTATCCTTACTGGTGGTGTCATGAAAGAGTTCACTCCCTCAGTGATTACCAACATCATCTAGGCTACCGGAGTCTTGATGAACTCCATGAACAAACCCATGAGCCCCAACATTTGCGTTGGCCCCATTCTTACTTACGCGCTTGTCATTTCTGTCACAGTGGTAATGGACGAGCTAGGCTCTGTTCATGCTACACTTACTCCTTTAAGCAACATAGTGACATCTGCCTCCTCCTCACGCTATATGGCATAAAAATCAATAGTCCTAGAAGTGTTATCCTCCAGCATATTTTCAAAAGAGAATAAATCCCTAGCGAAGTTTCCATATGTAAGATGTGGGTTCTTGAAATACGATTAGTATGTAGTGAGCCGTATGCCATTATCAAGATCGGGATTAGTGCACAGAACAGTATTCAATATTGACAGTAAATATAGGTGAGAAGGATAATAACATTCAACACTAAAAATAGAGTTACAAAAGATCCTTACACCATTAATACACTATAATCACAATAAATAAATGGAACTATCAAGTACCTTGGTTGGAGGGAGAAAGAGCAAGCCCTCTAGACACAATAAAGGCAAGGCAGGAACTTGAATCTCAGTTAATGCTCAATAATGTGGGTTATAACGGTAGCAAAGATAATGTTTGGGCAATAAATGTTATCACAGGAGGTTCATGTATGAGGAGAATCCAATAACAATTCGGTCTCCAGATTCTCATGCTCGTAAACTATTTGGTTGAGATATTTATATGTATACACGGTTACTCGACTAACCTCATTGGTATTGACTGCGATTGATTACCATTAAGTGCTAAGGTACTGTGCATTAAATGTCCAAGATATAGCATTAAATTCATAAGATAATATGTTTTGGCGAGAAACTGTTTATTTAGCTGGAAGCATGGTGACATTAATAAGGGCATTATGTGGTAGATCAATGGTTTTCCTTAGGACGTTTATGAAATAAGATTTGGTGGAATAGATCTTCCATCCTAAAAATAATCTCAATTGAGTGTTGTAACCTCAAATTTCTCCATATGAGACGTTCATAACGTCATGAAGTGGGTGAACAGTGACCCCACTAGTCATGTGGTCACATCAATCAAACGAGTTGTGTTTGGATTGGGGTTGATAGATTGATAGGTATCTCAAGTCTTTAGCATATTGTTTGTTAGCCAAGAACTTTCTTTAGGCTGAGGCTACAAGATTTAGGTACCTCGAGGAGGTTATTTCAAAGTAGTTAAGGTAATAGTAGCTCGGCTGTAGCTTGAGCAAACATGTATACTGAATGAAGTTTTTCCCAAGTTTGCCAATAAGGTTGGTTATTTTATTCCCAATGTTACCTTCTTCTGAATGCTCCAAACCATGTCCCTACGAGGTTCTCAGGAGGACGTCGTTCGATAGATCGTGTAAGCTCCCGTAGGCCCTACCAGTCATGGTCCCTCGTGGGTAACGAACAACCTCGCTCATATTAAAAAATAGAACAAAGTACATGATAAAATACGTTATGTTTCACGTTACAAGCTATGGTCCTTCGAGTAAATTTGGCCTTCGAGGGGAAGCCTTTGGAGCATGTCAGTGTAAGGTCTTTGTGGGGACTTCATCTGCTAAGAATATGATTAACTTAGTTGATCATTATTTGGTGGGGAGTCCCCCTATAGGGAAAAACCTCGAATGACCTACACACACAAATTTAGTATAATATGGAATTATAACAATCAATAAATGACTTACATAATGACTTGAGGCCTTCGCAAGCCTTGATGATTTTTCGATCTTTAACATCCTATCTGTAGCGATATGTAGTAGTCCACCCGTGAAACTGCAACTACATGTCATTTAACACATGACTTGGTGTCCACCGATAAGGCTCAATAACCATCTACAAATCAAAAACACGAAAAAGCTACTTCTTTATCATAAACCACAAATAAGAGTCCATCACGTGTAACCAAAAAATGGTTTGGAGTCCACTACATAAAATGAATACTTAACATAGATGAAGAGTAAGTTTTATACTAGGGTTTGGGAGACAATGGAACTTGGATCATAAATAATTGGGAGTGAAACTAGGTTTTAGGAGACATTGGATATGTATGTGAAGTCAATTTTCCAAAAAACTCTCAGTAAAAACTTATGCCAAGACCTTTTATCTAAAAAAGTACAAGTTTTGAGGTGGAACATATTTCAAGGAATCATTCGAATGAAAATAATATTTCCTTCAAATGAAGCTACACATATCGTTTAAAAGCAAACCCAAACTCGTTCAAAAGAACTACTCATCTTGTTTGAACCAACCTCTAATGAGATTCAAGCGATATTTGTTATGCTAATAGAGAAATCACGTTCGATGTTTTTTTGAATGTTTGTTTGAAAGAATAAACAATAGCTTTCGAACAAAGACTACAAAGTCAATTAAACAACAGAAATATTTGACTTTGAAAAACTTTTAAAACTGGCCTCAACCATTTTTATAAAGATAACACCTAGTATTTTGTTCTAAGGATCAAAATATATACACACGTGAGAGATCCATAGAACATGAAGATGAAATATGGCATGAAACACGGCACGATGAATTTAATCTCTTAAACTTCTCTGCTACTTATTCAAAAAATCACATCGTAGTCTTTAAAAGTTAATACACTAAAGTTCAAAACTATGTTTTGTCTAAACACTAAATAAGATAAAATACATACAAATTGAATCTATAAAAAAAATTCCTTACATAATAGACTAACATGACTACTAGCGAGAAGGTTTGCTCATAATCAATCCATATCATTCGGAGTAAACTCTTATGCAAGCATTTACTTGAAGGTTTGTACCTTCCCATCCATATATATATATATTAACTTCTAATATATCCATGACCAATTGGGTTTATCCCTATTCGTAAATCTATAAGTCCTAAAACCTAATTTGAATACATCAAATATCCTTTTTCTATCCATAGTAATAAGTCAAAGAAAGATTCCTTATCTTGAAATGCCTCGTTGTAGTTCTAGGAACCCAGTGTGCATATTATTGGGAACTCATCCAAATGATCTCCCAAAATAATAACCTTTTAAGACAACTCTTAATTCTCGCACTATGACAAGGCACCACTTGCTATCCACTATAAGTGACACGTGTATCCTGATCATCGATAATATTCTCACTATTGTTAGGCTATGCATTATCTAGCTCAGGTTGTATTTTATCCTATAGGTGTGGTCTAGCAGAACTAGTAATATGACGTTCCTTTTTAATTTGTAGGACTATCTTACACTTAGGCATATGGTTTATTACACAATCCTTTTTCAATAACTGGACATTTATCTAATCAATAAACTTCTTTTGGTAAGGAATATAATATAAATGAATTTTATATCATTTGTGATTGTGGCCATCCTGGGAGGCTTCGGGGGTAGGACACCTCGAGAAGACTGCACCGCGATCTTGCCCCCCTTTTTCAAAGGTTCTTTGATTGTCGTCAGTGCGGGGGTAAATGTAAAGAGATGGAGTCGCCAACCTATTTTTCATAAAATAGACAAAAGAACACATTCCCACTTCGAGAGAGCGGCATCAATGGCAATATAATGCATACGAAATTGATAGTTCGAAGGTTCGAGGGCTAAGTTACGAATCGTAAGGTGTTAGGCACCTATCCCGCCCTTTCGGTCTCTCATGGGCTAGTGTTATTATTTATCTTTTTATCCCCGTGAAGTGTGTGCATGTTTACATAATGGATATCAGAATCATTCAACTTATACCATGGACAAGGTAGAGTGAGGTTATCCTTATGAATGTCCCCAAAATGATATATATAGAAAATATGATTTGTGTGTTTATCACGATGTTGATCATTATTAGGAAACGAGAATATATGCGGGATGAAATGCAAACAAGTATGATATATATATATATATATATATATATATATAATAAAGTAGAAAACTTATGTATCTCATAAGCTTACTTGATGATGTCATCTATGTGATTTATTCCTACACTTTCTATTTTATCCTTGAAAATTTTGAATTCCCCCTCCTTTCTTTCTCACTAATTAATTTTCCTTCTTTCGCTATAATTCAAACCTAAGGTTTCTTCCGTAAACACCCAAAAAATCCACACCAGATGGCTGAGATTAAATCTCAGCGGTTTATATCTAACAGTTAATGCTTCGTATTTGAGAGGATTCTTTAGTCAATGATGCACACAAGGCTCAAGGTTATTTACAAACAGAGCTCATGGATCAAGATAATTCATCATTTTTTACTCTACGCCTAACATCCACCAGATGGTGTCTTTGACACGCTTGATTTGCATCCATAATTTCTTAAAACCCATACCTTATGTTCCCATTTGAAAAAGCTCCTCTCTTTCTCTATCTATTTCTTTCTCAATCTTTTCCCTCTCAAACTCTCTTTTATGTATGCCATTATAGCAACAGAGAAAGAGAGGAAACGTTGAGGACGGTGATGGCTTCCATATAGAGAAAACGCTAAGGCCCTCTTTTATGGGTACCAATTAGTCCCTCTTTTGTGGCTGCCACAGCCACTGCCACTACAAAGTTAACAAATTCAGAAATAAAAGGTAGATCTCTCTCTTTTACTGTTAATTTACGTTGGGTTTTGGGGTGTTTTGGATTTGATTTTATGGTAACTAAAACAAAACCCAGCTACAGGTAATGAAGTGGTTCTTCCCTGTCCCTTTCTCATTTTTTCTCCAAATCCAACTAAGAAACTGGGCCATGTTCTGTTAAAGGTAACCCTCATCTCCGCTTTCAATTTCGAGTCTCTTATTTTAATTTTGTATTTTTCTGGCTTTGATGTTTATTTGCAGGTATGCAGGGGTTTGAGGTGGAATAATTTTGTAGATATTTCTATTTGCAGGTATTTCGTTTTGTGGGTAATAATTTTGTTTATGATTTTGTGGCTTATTTGGTTTTGTGGATTTTTCCATTTCTGCGTTTTTTATTTTTCGTTTTGGGGATTCATGTTTTCTGTCTTATATTATTTGGTTGCTATCAAATATGATGGATATTTTTTTTAACAAGAAATCTCCAACGACTTAATAACAAAATCTTCTGACAGCAATCAAAATCGAGTTTTTCCCCTTCATCAATAACAAAATCTCAAAACAAAAAAAAGAAAAGAAAAAAAGATATATCAAAACTACATTTATTTCCCAGGACATTACACATTATAATCTCATCTCATGGCGGCAAATCGACAAATAGAACAAAAAATGGGTTTTCTACCAAATGGATATATATGAGTTTTCATGGTATCATATCCTGAATGGCTGGTTTGCGGAGCTTGAATGATGGCCCATCTTTGCCTTCTTTAGTTTAGCGTTGCTGGTGGCAATTGCTTGAAATGGATGTTTCTATTTTTGTATTTTTTGTATACAAAAAATACAATATTTTAGTTCTTATTTAATTGGATTTTTGTTAAGCAAAGTTTAGATCTGCTATTTACTAATTTATGTTAACATTTTTTTATTTTTTATTATGTTTTATAAATGCAGAAAAAGTTTGTGAAGATTATAATGGAGTTTTGAACTCTCCGTCCGCGTTTCAAAAACGGTAGTGGAAAGACATTCCGAAGCTTGAGTGGGTTCATGAACAGTAGTACAAAGATGTGTTGTAGATGCATTTTTTTTCCGAATGAAAGAAATATCGCAAATCTAAAAAACTGAAAGAGAGAGAGAGAGAGAATGCAAAAACCAAAAATCAAAGGAAAAGGTCAATAAGGGTGTTTGAAGTTGAAAATAAAGTTGGTATCGATGTGGGATTTCCACCAACTCCCATCCCATCCCATCCCATCCTCTTTATTATTTAGTAATGTCCAAGTAAATCCACCCAATCCCTTTTATTATTTACGTACTATCCAAGTAAATCCATACATAGAGAAATAATAGTTGATCAGATAATCTATTTTGATCTTTATATTAATTTTTTATTAAATTAAACGTGAATGAAAATATATTTCTTTATTTATTATGGACAAAAGTTGATGTTAGTTATATTGAAAAACAAATTTGATATAATTTTTTATCAAATTTGTTTTTACAAATTTTTATGAAACATAACTTTTTTAAAAAGTGTATTTTTAATACTTTTTATAATTTTTTTATAAAACAAAACTTTAAAAAATGATTTTTTTAGTAATAAACTTAATTCTGACTTTAATATATTATTATTATTTTTATTAGATTTCAATACACGACATGAATAACGTGACTTATATTTTTTCACATTACATTAAAATACTATTAGACACGAATTACACGAATAAAATTATACCTGGGTTTCTAACTGTATGAGTTTTATAAGTGAGGTAGTAGAGATACTAGAATTTACGCCAAGTGGGTTGCTAACTGTATGAGTTTTATAGGTGAGGTGGTTTTATAACTGTATGGGTTTATAAGTGAGATATGGCCTTGGCCTCAGTTATGAGATTGTAGAGTTGGGTTTACATGAACCGGGTCTTCTTTAGTTATCTATTTATATTTTTAGATTACGTAATTTTAAAACATAAAATAATATTGATTATGGATATAAATAGACAATAAACATTTCGTTTTCATTTTTAGTCTCTGTTTTCAAATTAAAGAAACGTGTGGCATGCTGAGATTGGTTGACATTTTATAAATATGGCTTCGCGTCAGCGACTTTATTAAAAAAATAAGGACTAAAACTATAAATAAAATGTTTGTTATCCTATTTCCAAAATACATATTACAATAGGTCCTAAATTTACAAAGCTCCAATTATTTTCAATAGTTTATATAGTTTTAGGACCTAAAATAATATTTAGTTTTCATTTTTAATTCCTATTTTCAAATTATCGATTGACGTGGCATGCTGTGATTGGTTGACATTTTATGGATGTGTGTTCTCGCCAGCGGATTTATTAAAAAATAGGGACTAAAATTACATTAACTTTAACTTATTTTATGGAATTAAACAGGTTGATCATTTTTTTGTTGTTAATATGTGAGTCATATAAACAAATTAGATTATGGATATTTTTTTAAAGTTACATTTTATTTTCTTGGCAAACGAAATTTTTGCCTTCTTATAATTACATAATTTGAAAATTTTCGTGATTTTGCGATTATCAGCGTGCCTTCAGGCATGGGCATATATATATATATATATATATATATATATATATATATATATAAATTGGAAAGTTAGACTCGAGTCTCGAATATAATCCGAGATTCCTACGTAGCTTATAAAAACATCAAAGTCCACGTTGTTCGAATGTAGCATAGGGGTGGGGTTTATCCCATAGATTTGAATGGAATTTTATTATATGTGTACGTGTAGAAAATGTGTTTTTTGGTTTTAGAAAAAATGTGATGGAGAATTCCATTCGGAATTTACGGGTATAACCCTCTTTTATTTGTTTTTGGGATTTTTGTACCAAATAAAGTAGGTGCAATATAATAATAAAAGTGTAGATATTAATGTGTATGAAATAATGTAAGAACTAGATTAGGAATCAAATATATAGTATGGAAAAAACAAGGAATTTAAAGAGAGAGGGATGGAATTGAACCTTTTTTGAAGCTTGATCTTTGATTTTCAATGAACTCCCTTGAGTGTTGATGAATGTTAATGAAATAGAAGAATATTTTGAAAAATTGGGTATGAAAAGTATGGGGATGTAATCTTTAATGGAACTTCACAAGAGGAACTATGCTGATTTTGAGGGAATGTTGCTAAGATCACTGATGATGCTGATGGATTTGTTGTGTGTCTTGGGAGTGAGGTCATGGCCTATATTTATAGGGACAAGGAGGGTACCAATCTTCCTACCCCAAAGAGTTCCTATCGACAGGTGATCCTTGACATAATGTCGATGGGCAGGCATTTGGACCTGCCAATTAGCAGTCTCGTGTAGATTCTTTTGGAAAAATGATCGTAAAATGTAAACCGTTGATTCGAATCCTGCATGTCACATATCATTAGAAATTTAATTTAGATAACTTCAAGATTTATTTGGATCACTCCCGGGTCCAGGAGTAGACTTTGGGTCAAATTTGGATTGGAAGCGCATGTCTGTCTTTTGGACCGGAGAGCATCGAATGGAAACAGATCGTTCATCCACATGGTAAGTCAGAATCACGCATGGGATGGACCGTTGGAAAGGTTAGGACGTGTACTTGGACATTCAAAAGAGTTTCTCTCGATTCTGAGGGTCGACCTTGGTCAATTAGGGCTCAGAAATGCGCGGTGACCTCTCAGAGTAAAATGGATCGTTCGTCCATACCATAGGTTAAAATTTTGTATGGGGTATATTTTTGGAAAGGGTATTCATATACCTTAAGATATTCATTTAGTATAATTCGATTTGAGGAGTTGACTCTGGTCAAACAGAGCCCGAGAGCCCCCGGTGGCCTATAGATCATTTTTCAGGGGAAAATTGACCGTTCGTCCAAACGATTATGTTGTTTCATGAACAGGGAAAACCATTGATAAGTGGTTTCAGTGACCTTCAAATATTCAAAGAGCTTTCACTCTGATGGTAAAGTTTATTGGTGTCAATTCGGTGCTCGGGAGTGCCTGGTAGCCTTCGAATTGATTTTTGGTAGTAAAATTCTTCGTTCGTTGGAACCATTATACCGATTCATGCATGGGGGTGGACCATTTGAAAGGGTATTCAGATCCTTTCAAATATTCAAAGATATTTTTCTCTAATGATAGAGTTGATCAGAGTCAAACAGGCCCTGAGGGCGCCCGATTTCCTCTAGATCGGTACTCGGAGTGCGACCTAGGGTTTAGAGTAAGTTCGGTAGGTGCAAGGGACCTAAGGGGTGAGTTAGGGGGTACTATAATATGGTATCTATAGAGCCCCTCGATGAATGATCTTGGAACAAGTGATAAAAATCGAATAGACACCACATTATAAGACCCCTTGAGGATCTAAGGGATAAGGATGACCGATTCAGAGGGTTGAGGTCGATGGTGAGGATCTAAGGTGATGTTGGGGAGGAAAATTTTGAGGACCTAAAGGAGGTGATGAGTAGGGAGGTGACCAATTCTGCAGGTCGAGTTTTGTTATGAGGATCTAAATTACAGAGACCAATTCTGTGGGTTGGAGATTATTCCGCGGGCTTAAAATAGAGATGACCAGTTCTGTGTGTTAAATCCAATTCTGCGAGCTTAAGTAGAAATGATAAATTATGAGGGTTGAAGCCTTTTTTGAGGTATTCTTTGGGATGATCAATTCTGAAGGTCAAAGCCAATTTTGCGGGACTAAGTAGAGATGACCGATTCTGCAGGTGAAAGCCAATTCTACAGGCTTAAGCTAAGGGTGACCAATTTTGAGGGTCAAATCCAATTTTGAGGGCTTATTTAGGGTGACCAATTCTGTAGGTCAAAGATAATTCTGAGGTCTTATTTGGGGTGACCAATTCTGCGAGTCAAAGCCATTTTGGGGGCTTAAGTAGAGATGACTAATTCTGTGGGTCAAAAGTAATTCTGTGGACTTAAGTTAGGGCTGACCAATTTTGCGGGTCAAAGCCAATTCTGTGGGCTTAAGTTAGGGGTGACCAATCCTGAGGGTCGAAGCCAATTATGTAGGCTTAAGGTGGAGATTACCAATTCTGCGGGTCAAAGCTAATAATAAGGGCTTATTTGGGGTGACCAATTCTTCTGGTCAAAGCCAATTATTAGGGGTTAAGTTGAAGTGACCAATTCTGAGGGTCGAAGCCAATTTTCCAGGCTTAAGGTAAAGATGACCAATTTTGTAGGATGAAGCCAATTCTGAGGGCTTAAGTTTCCTTTTGGAAGTTTGGGGACTCCACTAGGGATGTGTAATCTTTCTCTGGCGATTTGGGAAAGCATTTTATTTTAGGTTCTGCTGGAGAAGTGGTAATGATCCGAGTTTTATTTTCAGCAGGGGAATTTTTGGAATTTTGGAGTGTCCTCTAGAGACATTGCTGGGGAGACATGAAATTGATTTCGATAATTCCACCGGGGGAGATAAGAGTTCTGCCGAGGAAATGAGTGTGGTAAAAATTGTTTTTCTTGGTGGACAAGGTTTTCAAATCCATTTCGAAATTTGGGGAATTTTTTGGGGATGTTTTGGAATTTTTTGCTATTTTTGGACTCTTTGTACGAAACCTTAAAAGGGGTGCCGACCGACGTAGATAGATGGGTGCCAAATGGTAGTGGCATGGTCTTTTGGGGTGCCTCGAGCAGGTGGAGGGTTAGTGCTGAATTGTAGGTGGTAGGGAGATGTCGATCGACAAGCCCTTTGGCCTCTTGTAAAAAGAGGGGGGGGGGGGGTTCTCCTCATTTTTCACAGCTTTCTAACTTCCCTTCTTTTGCAATTAACTTCTATAAATCCTTCTAGGATTCGAAATGGCCGATTTTTCAAGCAGTGGTACTCACATGGCATGACTTAATGACAATAATTGGGCAAGGTTAGAGTGGAGGGCTAGGGTGCCTCTTGCTCTGGGAAGTGAGAACTCATTTGAGTTAGTTGTAGACGATTAGACTCTTCTGTGTGAGCTTTCGTATCATTGTTCATCTAGGGTGGTGAACCCTGGTGGCTATGTAAGTATTGAATGACCTTTGGTATTATTTTCCTTTTTCTTGACGTGATCTCTTCATTTCTTGAATTTGACAATAGTTTTCTTTATTTCTTTGACAATCTGACGTCTTCATGTCGACAAGACGTGCTCGAGGGACGACAGGGCTTAGAGATGTTTGGGAGCACCTTCCACCTGTGGTGCACTGGATGGTGTCAGCATCCAGCTTCGGGAGACTGGCGTCTATTCTGGATGAGACACCCCATTCCACTATTGTTCTATGTGCTCTGGGGGAGAGGTGGTAGAACACTACCCACATCCCATTTTGTCTTTGGGGAGATGCTGGTAACTCCCATTGATGTGCAGTAGCCGCTAAGGCTGGACTGTAATGGCTTGCAGATTGAGGTGGATCAGACACTGAGCGTGACATTGGAGGCAGTGACGGTGGCATTAGGTGATGTGGAGATGGTGGTTTTTAGGGACTCTCTATGTTTGTCTTTGTTCAGGGAGCTGTTGTAGAGGAGGAGTATCGATGAGAGAAACGGGAAACAGGTGCGTCAGATGGCCCGCTTATTTATTCTGTTGGTGTTGGGAGGTTTTATGATGGCGACGAGTGGTGACATCGTGCACTTGTAGTGTTTGCCATTTTGAGGGTGTTTTCAGACATCTGTCTTTATGATTGGGGGAGCCTGACTTTGGCGACCCATTATTATTTCCTTGATGCATTCAGCTGGTGCTACCGGCAGACGTTTACTGGAGCCACGTATATTCTTGATGTATTCTTTATTTTTTTGCACTTTTTATTTATGCATTTGCATATTCCTTCATGCGCTTTATTCTTGATTTCTGAAATTTTATCCTTTGCATATGTGGTTTTATGAGGTGATTGGGTTAAACACCCATTTGATATCTTTGAAGGATAACTCTGTTAGGAGCTTCTACTAGATGTACCGGTGGTAGAGGTCCAAATGATAGTCAAAGAAGTCTCTCTCTCTCTAGACATAGTGCATCAGGTCTTGAACGACCTGACGAGTGAGCGGGTAAGCCTTCTTTTATCTTAAGATTGTCCTTTCCTTTGATTTTTTTATTGATATTGATCTTTTTCTTTTGCTAGGGATTTTTAGGTCGCCTTTTATCCTTGGGGGATGGCCATTCAGGACACTAGGTCAACTGGAATACATGCGCAAATGCGGCGTCTACTGGCGCATGAGTTTAGCTACTCTTGGTACCTCGGGGAGAGATTAGTTTGACAAATCGTGCGGGATGAGGTTGCGGTGCCACTGGTGAAGCCTCGTATGTTCATGAGGTGAGTGTGGGAGATGTCAGAGGATGCTCCGTATTCACTGTTTGCCGGCACAATGGTGATGTACGACTACATGGATTTCGTGTCAATCTAGGTCATGCCACCCAGCATATATGACTTGATGACTCTTCCTCCCGCGGGCTCAAGTAGGCAGGTGGGGTCCTCTCATAGTCAGGTGGTGCAACGACATCAATAGCGGAGATGACTTCGGAGGCTCTCTTTGTACGACTACACTTTCCCGATTACAACATCCGATGAGCTGATGGAGGGTCAGTGCGTATAATGTATCATCCTAATGTGATGGACCTAGAGGAGTTGGGCTTGATAGAAGAGGTTCTTCGGCCTGAGGTATATTTTTTCCTCTTTATCCTTTTGATTTCCTGATTTCATCCTTTGCCTCAGATTTGCTAATTTGCTCTTTCTGTCTTCTTTTACAGCACATCCGGGTCTCCACTACTTGGCTGAGGGATATTAGGGATTGGATATCTTCGGCGATGCCCAAATTAAGGATGCGATCCTAGTTCATTCTTATTTGGTGTCGTCTGCCTCGTTTGAGGAAGGGTCGGGCTCTAAGAGTGGTGCCACATCATCTTGCCGCAGAAGGAAGAGGGCGTCCCGTAGGGAGGGAGGCTCCTAGAGAGCAAGAAGAGAGAGAGATAGATAGAGAGGGAGAGAGATAAAGTTGGGTTCGCGCAGCGTCCCGTTGTGTTTCTATTTTTCCTATAAGATATCAATGCAATACAGAAAAGAATACATGCAAATAAAACATAAGTTTTTATTAATTTATGTTTTAGTGATTTATACATATGCTCTTTTTATTTTGCTGCTGAGACCGTAAAAAGAATTTGAAAATTGATTTGAGAAGGATTTTATTTTAAAATGGGATAAGTAAAAGCATAAGAAAATTCAGAATTCCCTTAAGATAAAAATTATTTTTATTAGTTTTTTTTATTTTGACAAAAGAGGAAAATGGGTATTTCTCAAAAATAGGTGGTTGCCGATCAACATGACCCCTGTCCTGCCAATCGGCATATCAATCCAGTCTAATCAACCCAAGGCTTTAATTTCACTTTCTTCAATTACTTGGTACTTGGTGGGGTAAGTTTTCTTTCGATTTCTACAGGGTTTCTTGTCTTTGCTTGAGAGTTTTCAAGTATAGATAGGGGTGTGAATGGAGCCATTCTTCACACCTCCACATTCTTTTCCCTTAACATCCTTCTTTTCTCAGTTTCTTCTTCCTTTGTGATATGTCTCTCCCTGCAAGTGTCGAGTTTGTGAACTACCAAGAAACTTTGGAAGAAATGTGCTCCTACAATGTTGACTACAACACTTTCACCATGCGGTGAGTCTCTTTATGGCGCAATCGGCTAATAGAGTGGAATATGCTGATAGCAGTCATGGAATTCTAGTACCCTGAAGACCTATGAGTAATTTTCTGTCATGCTGGGGATAAATCCCAGCATTGCTACGGCTTTGCCTGAGTTTTCCCATTCTCCCAGGGAATTGTTTCTTGGACTTCTCTATATCTCACCTTCGACAGCTAGACCATTGGTCATGGGAGGAATGATTTCTCTTTCGGCAGTGTTGCGATCCATGCATTTGCGTGATGTCGATGATACTGGTCACACTGGGCCGTCATCCTGGGCTTGGTTTCAAAAGTGTTTTTGGTGATTAGGAACATACTGGTGGATCCCCAACTTCTAGCTGTTATTTCTTGGATGACATACCATCATAATCCTACGACGGTGATACTGGCAAAGACTTTGAATGGTCTAGATTCCTAGCGGGAAGGTTGTTCTGACTTTATGAGGGGAAGCCCTATAATGCTGTTTATGTGGTTGTCTGAGAGATTCTGCATGGTGGTCTCTCCTGAGTATCCTTTAGCGGTGGTTCCAAACCTCTTCTCGCATTATTTTATCAGCGTAGTCCTGGACATTGAGAGCTGCAGGAACTGGTTTGTAGAGCTTAGGGCCTATAGGCTTGCGTTGGTCTATGCCTTGTTAGGGGGAGCTAATGCTCATTTTGGAACTCGGGGAGTTCCAATATGTTCGGTTAGTAGCCCTCAGGTAAACCTTTTTCTAGTTTCCCTCGTGGCTACTGTGACAATTTGGTTGGGAGAAAATTATTCACCGCGGACACTAAACTTCTTTCATGTGGACCTAATGGAGCATGTGCGCATGTGACTTGGATCTCTGTGGGAGAATAGTCATCCGTTTACCGGTCCTTATCAGTTTGTAGTTAGAGTCTGTAACGTCTCTTAGGTTTACATGAAGTGGTTGTGGAAGAAGGTAGTGGCCTGATGCTGGTTTTAAAGACTCGGCAAAGGTGGTTTGCCGTATCTGGCACCATGGAGAGAGGTGTTGTGGTTTTCCTCATGCTAGTATGGGCTTATCTCTCTATGGAGCGTCTATGACACTCCATTAAGGCAGGGGAAGTTTGGGGACCCCATGATGTGGGTGATGATGGGGCTGGTTCCTCTAGCAGCTGCTGGTAGAATTTTGTGAAGCTTTTGTAATGGGTGTGCTAACGTCTTTGGAAATAATTTTAGAGCTATAATGTGGGAATAATTGGAGGGTGATTTTTAGGAGCAGCGGGGCTTGTTTATATTTTTTAGTTTTTAGGAAGGTTGGATTAGCCTGACAAGGGAAGTCGTTTGACTCCATATGCCGATGTAATCTTATCAAAATTTTGAATAATGATTTTTTTTATCATCTAGTTGTGCCTCTTGATGAGTTTTGCATTTTGAATTATCTATACCGATCGCTAAGACATACATAATCCTTTTTTCATGTATTTGTTAAAATGAACTATCATTCTCGGGGATAATAAAAGAATGGATTTTTGTGAAAAAGAGGGAGGTCATGATCATGTAATTTATGAGATGCCTACATACCTCTGAGGGTTTTGACAAATATTTTTACAGGATCACGCCCCATATAGTTATGATTAGGGGGAAATGAAGAGGTTTTTTTTATAGAATAGAAAGGAGCTGAGAAAAGTCGCAGAGCGCTGAGATTTTGAACTAGGGGTAGAGTTTCTTGAGACGGTCCAGGTTGACTGGATGTACTATTTCTTCTCCATCAAGGTCGATGAGCATAGCACCACCGATGAACATGAACTTCTTCACAATGTAGGGGCCACTCCAATTAGGTTTGAATTTCCCTCTGGGGTCCTAGACGGGCTCTACTATTTCTTTAAGGAATAAGTCCCCTTCTCAGACACCACCATCCTTGACTCTCTTGTTAAATGATCGTGCTATACATCGATGGTACCCTTGCATGTGATATAGACCTTTCAACCTTCTTTCATCTAAGAGGAATAGCTCATCAAGAAGGATTTGGTGCTAGTATTCCTCACTGACTTTTCTTTCAGGCATGATGCGTAGAGAAGGGATTTCTAGCTCCACGGGTAGGACTACTTCCATGCCATAAACTAGAGAGTAAGGGGTAGCCCCAGTAAAGGTTTGGACTGAAGTGAGGTAGCCCTGGAGGGCATAAAGGATCCTTTCGGCCCAATCTTAATAGCTCTTGGTCATCTTACCGATAATGGCTTTAAGGTTATTATTGGCTTCTTTGACTGCTCAATTGGTTTGAGGTCGGTATGGAGAAGATTTGTATCTCTGAATTCCATACTCGTCAACCACTTTTATAACTTCTTCCTTGAAATGTAGCCCATTATCTCTGATACCAACTCATGCGGGACCCCTTATCGACAAATGATGTTTTTCTTGATGAATTTACCCACTTTCTTATCACCCAAAACTGCGTATGACTCGGCTTTGACCCATTTGGTGAAGTGGTTAATGGATCCTAGGATGAACTCATGCCTGGTGGATGATTTCGATGTTACTTTCCCTATGATGTCAATACCCCATGTGGAGAATGTCCAGGGATAAGTCATGTTGCACAATTATCGCGGAGGCAAGTGTTCTAGGTTTGGAAAATTATTGGCATTTAAGACATCTTCGAATGTAGGCTACGCAACCTTAAACCATGGTAGTCCAGTAGTAACCTTGTCGGATGATCTTCTTAGTGAGCATATGGTCGTTCATGTGGGGTCCGTATTCCCCGCTGTGGATTTTCTGCATAATTTCTTTAATGTCACCCCTGCGATGCAATGTAAATGGGTTCCATCAAAATTTCCCTTAAATAGAGCTTTATCATAGACAATGTAGTAGGCAGCCAGTCTATGGAGATTTGCTCGGTCTTCCTTATCACATCCTTGGGGATACATATCATGTTTGAGGAGGCATCAAATATCATAGTAATAGGATTCAGCTATCTTGGGATCTCCCTCTGGGCCAAGCTCAATAGGGTAGCAGTGGGTTGGTTTGTCTTATTTTTAGAAATGGAAAGGGGCCGCGGTTATTCCTTTGGCAATGTTAATCATGGAGGCTAAGGTAGCAAGGGCATCGACTAGGTTATTCTTTGCTCGGTGCATGTAGTGGAAGTTGATTTATTGGAATTATGAAGCTACCTCTTCTAGGTGGGCATTGAAGGGTAAGAGAGAGTCTCTCATCCTTGACTTTCCATTTTCTAAGTAATTAATCAATGATGAGAGTGGAATCCTCATAGACATCGAGGTATCGAATTCCTTTCTTGAGGGAAACTTTCAGGCGTACCGTGCATGCCTCATATTCAGTCATGTTATTGGTGCAAGGAAAATCCATCTTGATGTCAATGGGAGTGTGAGAGTCACCAGAGGTAATTAAGAGTATACTAATGCCATACCTTTTCTTGTTGGCAGCACCATCGAATAAGATTTTCCATTGAAGGTCTTCTTGTGAGGTGCAAAGGATATTATCATATGGGAACTTAGAGATCCATACATCGGCCTCTTCCCTGGGGTAGTCGGCAAGGCAGTCAGAGATGGATCTTCCTTTCATGTCTTTCTTTGTGACATTAATAATATCAAATTCGTCGAGAAGCATCAACCAACTGGCCATTTGACTGGATAAGGGGGCTTCTGGAGTAGGTATTTGATGGGATTAATTCGTGATACAATCTTGATAGAGAAGGTGATCATGTACTTCCATAACTTTTGGGTAACTCAGACAAGAGAGACACATGATTTTTCTATGGCGGTGTAGTTAACTTCATAATCGGCTAACTTTCGACTAGCATAGTAGACATCTCTCTCCTTGCGAGTTTCTTTGATGTATTGGGCTTTCAAAGACCCAGATGAAGTATCGATTACGTTTAGGTATAAGATTAAGGAAATATAAGGCTACGACGACAAGCGCACCAGAGGTTGGGTTAGGTATTGCTTGATTCGATTGAAGGCTTCTTGGCAAGCTTCGTTTCATACTTTGGTTGAATCCTTTCGGAAGAGTTTGAAGATGGGTTCACAAATGGAAGTTAATTGGATGATGAACCGTCTGACGTATTATAATTTCCCAAGGAACCCCAGGACTTCCCTCTCCTTTACAGGTGGTGGCATCTCAAGTATGGCTTTTAGCTTGGTAGGATCTACTTTTATCCTTTTCTTACTAACCATGAATGCCAACATTTTTCCTTTAGTAATGTCGAAGACACATTTATGTGGGTTAAGTCGCATCTAGTACTATCGTAATCATTCGAAGGACTTTCGAAAAGCGGGAACATGGCCTTCCCTAGTCTTGGACTTAATTATCATGTTATCTACATAAACTTCGACTTCCTTGTGTATCAGATCATGAAGAATGGTTGTGGCAACCTTCTGGTAGTTAGCCCCTGCATTTTTAGACCAAATGGCATGATATTGTAGCAAAAGGTTCCCTTAGGGGTGATGAATACGGTTTTGTCTTAGTGATTTGGGTCCATCTTGATCTAATTATATCCGATAAACCCATCAAAGAATGACATGAGATCGTGACCGGCCGTATTGTCCACAATCACTCTATGTTGGGTAATGGGTAATCATCCTTCAGATAGGCCTTGTTCAAGTCTCGAGAGTCGACATACATAAGAACCTTCCCTCCTAATTTCGGCACCAGTAATATATTGGCTAGCCATGTGGTATATTCAATCACACGAATGAAGCCCACGTTCAGTTGCTTGACTACTTCTTCTTCAACTTTGGTGTGAAGCTTTTACAATTTTTGTTTGATCAGTTTGCATTCCGAGAGAGTTGGAATCTCATTTTGTGATATCTCAGGGTCAATATCGGGCATGTTATCATAATTCCATGCAAATACGTCCACAAATTCCTTTAGTATATCTTTGAGTTACGCACGCTCATGCTCGTTAAGGGTGGCCTCTATTCTAATTTTGCGCAGTTGGCTACTAGAACCGAGATTAATAGCAACATTCTTATTTTTATTAACTTGAACGTAATTATGTTATTTTCTATTATCCTTATTTATATCAGTTAAGAATTTTTCATTTTCAATCATCATTATCAAGAGTTTGATTAGAATCAAGATAATTAATGTAAGGCACAACAAGATACTCAAAATTTTCGTTTATTTCGTTGATATGAAAAACATCATTGAGAACCTCATCAAAGGACGTCTCGATTACATAAGAGTGAGGGGAAACATCTAAAGGGGGAAGAGGGTAAACATTGGGGTTAGGTTGAACATTAGCAGGTGGCACAGGTGAAGCATGCTAGTTAAGAAGAGATGCATCAGCCTCTTTGATAAGGCAAGATGGATTTAACGATGTATCCCCTAAGTGGATCATGCAAAGTTTCATCCCCATTGTTTGTAAAATGAATGAATTCTTGGGCTCACTGCCCTCAGAATCCTCGATATTAGCTATGGTCTCTTCAATGAGTGGTTGTACATAGTGCTATGAACTCTTGGCCCCTGGGTAGTTGTCTTGAAAGATGATTTATATTCTTGGTTTTATCCTCTTATCTACATGGTCATACCAAGCTTCAGGTAAGCTGCAAAAGTGGAAATCTTCACCCTCTCTGGTGAATCTTCCATTTAGGGAATCTTTCGAGACAATTCTAGTGTATTCTAACCTCCTTTTCAGTCAAGGTTGACGAATTAATTCGAGTTTTTCTTCTGACGGCTGATAGGCTAAGCCACAAGGAGGAAATACCTCTTTTAATACAATGGGTTCAATTATCCCTTGCTATTTTCGCCCTATCCCCAGTCTGGGCATGAAGTTTATGTTCTTGAACATCTAGATTACATTGATGTTTCTATAGAGGCCGTATTCTGAACAAACCCTATCTTTGAAACCATCCCCTGTTAGGATTAGATGTGGTTCAACTTGGAATCCTCATAACATTAAATCGTTCACCTCGTGTTATATCTTAATTACCGAATTACTGGTGCTAGAATTCTCGGTGTTGTCACTATCACCAAATATGGCGATGACCTGCCCATTGGCGAAGAACTTCAATTTCGAAAGAAGGGAAGAGAAAACCCCTTAGATTCTATGGAGCCACGGTTGTCCGAGCAGCAGATTAAAATAGGATGGGATATCGATTACTTAGAATTCAACAATAAGATTTACAGGTCCATCCCCTATTATAAGCTTGATATATCCCATTACTTCTCGGCGGGTGTCGTCGTAAGCACTTACGACAGCATAGGTTGGAGCGAGGTAGCTTACTTTCAATCCAAGAAAATTTAGAGTTCTTAATGAAAAAATGTTTAGAGCTGATCCGTTCTTGACGAGAGAGAGGGGACGGTTCTTCCCATGACTTCAAAAGAGTTATTAAGAGCATGATAGTGGTTGGGACTAGTCTTTGGGATTTATTCTTAAGAAAAGGATAACATTTGAGTAGAAGTCAAGGATCCGACTAGGTTCATCGCTTCTTCTGGCATGGTTGAGGGAGGAACTGTGGGTCATGTGAGTAACTTGATTTTTGGAAGTAAAATGGTCCATTAGTTCAAACCAATATTCCCATTCATGCATACGGTAGACCATTGGAAAGTGTATTCAGATCTCTTAAAATATTTAAAGAGCTTTTTCTCTAGGTTTTGAGCAAACGGGCCCTGGGGGAGCCCGATGGCCTGTAGATCGGTACTCGGAGTGTGACCTATGGTTTACCGTGAGATGAGGAGGTACTAAGGACCTAAGGGGAGACTTAGGGGATCCTATAATGTGGTGTCTACAGTGATAAGAAACTGTAAGGACATAATTTCCAACTGAGTTGATTGTATGTTTATTTAACTTATTCCCGGAACAAAACACGTTTTAGTCATAGGTAGTATTTTTACTATCACGGTCCCATACAGACTATAACATATTGAAGTTTAATGAGACGTTGCAAAAAAAGATTCAAATTTTTATCATGCAGTTTTTATGGTGCATATTTCTTCTTCAAATCAAAATTCATTTCGAGACCACTCAAGTTTGAAAACATAATTTTAATAGGACTCGAAAAATGTTTTAAATTGTTTAAGGATGTTATTTTATTAAAGAAATATTTTAAAAATATTTTTAAAGTGTTTTAAAATGTTACACTTCATTTTATTCAGATATAAGGATAAATTAGAATTGAATGAAATGCAAACTCTATTGTTTTTAGTTCAAACGACATTAGCTATCGTTCAAACAAGATATGCATATCGTTTGAATGACATGACAATCTCGTTCAAGCGACAGGCTGTCTCATTCGAACGATGCGCTGCCTTAAGAAAATTATTTAAGGCGTGTTTTCTCAAAATTTTGTAATGTGTGCAATCTAGAAAAATAGTACACAAGCAGAACGTATTCTACACATGTTTTCTATGGTTTTCTAATACAAAAACATCCTTAGATTTTCAAATATCTGAGCTTTCATTATCATATGCAATAGTGATCTTTATTTGCACCTTGTTAGAGTTTGTTCTACACTTTAAAGAACATTGGTTCTTGCGGGGAAGAAGCGAATGAGTGTGTGTTATGATTTTGTAGACTTTTCAAGCTACATCGGTGGACACCGAGGTATTTGTGGAGGCAACTACTTTGGATAGGCATCATAGAAGGATTCGTGTGGGCACAGTGGAGGAGTGGTTGAAGATCAGAAGAGGCAAAAGTCTCGTGGGGATTGAATCGTTGAGTAAGACTTGTTTCTATTCCTTATAATTCACATCCTAGTGATTGTCTGGCTTGGGTCGTTCGAGGTTTTTTCCCTTAGTGGTTTCTTCGTACATCCGACGTTGTGAGTATTATTTGCTTTATTTTACTTTCTTTAATCACTACACGCATGTTTAGGATTGATGAAGATAAAATTTGGTTAAGTTAGAATTGGTTCACAACTTGATGTGGTTTATAAAATTTGGAAAAGAGTTTTGTAAAAACAAAGTTGCTTTATGACATCCTAAAAAACTTTCGCATTTAAAAGGGGCCTACATCAACAAAGATACATACCTTTTCCATTACTTTTAACTTCCTTGGATCCTTCTATAATACTTGAATCGAGCAACCCCAGATCCGAACAAGGCCTGAAATGAGCTTGAGCCATTCCAATGTTCTTTTGGAGTTGAAGAGATCGATTATAAACAAATTAAATTCTCAATATATACTGTCTTCTCATACATAAATTGTCAATGTGAATATTGCAATCATGAATCAGTAACCACGATCCTAACCATATTCAAAAGTGTCTTATTCATTTCTATCATCTAAACCATTTTCACATGGAATACCCTATGTTGCCAACTGGGATGAAATCCCATACCTCAAATAAATTATCATGTAAATCTCCCAAGAGTTATACTCCCCATAATCAGATCATAGACTTTGGATTAATTTACCCAACCTATGATCCACTATGTCTTGTACACTTTAAACTAATCAAAGGCTTAAAACTGATGGTGCATAAGCTAAACAGGTCCATATATTTTGAGTAATCATTAACGAAATCGATGGAAAACTTAAAACCACCTCTTACCGAATAGCACAAAACCATAATAATCGAAATAAACCAATTCTAACACATCAATGGTTCTTTAGATTTATGAACAACACTTGGCCGTTTGACCTTCTAAATGGAATTCATTACCAGATTTTCCTCAACTTCTAATGAACTCAATTTTCCATTTTAAATCAGCCATTGAATTTCTCTTAGAACATAATAACATAAGCGTATGTGACAAAATTTCTTTTGGATCTAGAAGAAAAGTTTATCTGTAATGATTTTATCGATTAAAATTATTCATATCAATATTTAGTAGTATTGGTGAGACAAAACTTATAATTAATAAATTATCTTCCAATATACATGAACAAATAAAAGATGTCCAATTTTGATTAAATAATTTTATTAAAATAATCGAATATGTGTTCAATACAAATTTAGAAACCAAAACCAAGTGTATTAGAAAAATATACCAACATTATATTTATATCTTAGTCATAATCTAAAAAGTTTTTGTACTATCTATACTCCTCCCTTATTCAATTTACCTATAATTAGGAACAACCCTATTTTATGTAATTAACGTGTAACCTGGAAACTCTTGAATAAGTTGTCTTCATGATTTGTGGTTATCAATTATAAACACCGGCTTAATGTAGACCGGACCATAAACCATGCATTTACTTTTAAGAGAAAAATATTATTACGGCATTTTACTTAAAGTGCAAGGAAAATCGGACACCGTTGCTATAAAAGTTATAACTAGTTGTAGCGAGAATACTTATCTTTTGAGTATTTCACTACTACTTATGAATATAAACATTTCTTAAGCCAAATAATTGTAGTTGAGACTTATCCTTATCCCCTTACTTCTCATTTAGGAAATATGTAAATCTGTTTTTAGCAACTAACACTATCCCTTGGCCATCGCTAATGCTTACTCCCAGATTAGGAAATGGATATGGGTTTTCCCATTATATCTAATCCAAAGAATCCATTTCTCAATAAATGATGAAGATCATTTGAAGAACATGATTATTACTTAAGCTTCATCAACCAGAATAAGTGTTAATACATTCTCAACAATTAATTCATTAAAATTAAACATTTCCGCAAAGAAGAACTTCCTCAATGGGACACCAAACATATATAATGTTTAATTTAAAATAATTACCATATATTTTAAAATATCATGATTTCGAGGTTAATACCATCTAATGCGGGGGGGGGGGGGGGGGGGGGGGGTCAATCAATGTTTTATCACAATTTTAAAACATTGATGAGAATCAAGGGTTAAATAAGTTTATTATCCCGTTAAGTTAGAACAATGTCCAATTATACTTTCAGTCCTTGAATCCTATTCCAGTTAAAAATTAAAACAAAAATAGTGAGAAAAAGTTGAATTCAGTTTGTAAATCTTAGAACCATTATTGACAAAAATAATTTCCAATTAAAATGAGAGAGTTAATTTGCTTAAATTTTAAAGTGGCATCCCTCTACTGCAGATAAAAATTAATCCCGCCAGACATTCTATTTCCCTTATGAAATGATATTTCTCATTGTGAGCTTACATAACCCCACCTTGAACTAGACATATTTTAATCTTTCACTATGCTAAATGGACAGTCTAGAAAAATTATGTCCAACATAATAAATAATATGTGTCCTTTTGTCCCACAAAAACGATAGCGACTCCTTGGTGATGACATCATTAATTGTGTTTACATTTATACCATTGGTTCATTACTCGAAACTTAATCTTCTCGTGAAGAACATCCCCGTTGGTTGGACCAAACTCACTCACAATTAGTTCTTGGAACTCTCACTTAAGAGTTTTAATAATACCATATGCCTTTATTAATTCCTTCTGTTAGGGGACTAGACTAGTTGATGCAAGAAATGAATCACATCACATTCATAAAACACCAATGGAGGCCGTGGGGTTTATGTGGAAACCCTTCTCCTAGTTAATATTTTAGACTTGACGGTATTTTAAAAAACTATTTATTCAATTCTAAAAGCCCGAAGTAAGTCCTCTTTAATTCCTAAATTACTTCTACAAATTCAATTACTTGATCCCACTATTATAATTTTTCGAAAAAAGAATTTCTAAATTAAAATACAACTCGGAGATCATAATTTAATTTATACCTTTCAATTAGGTATCGGATTAAATTTAATACATAAAATAATAAATAAAAGTTAATTTTTTGATTAAAATGTGATCTAAGTCGATTACAAAACAATCCATGCTGTCCATAAGAAACATGGGATCCTAATTAGTTAATTAATTAGCGCAAAAAATTATTAACATGCAAGATATGGAAGAATCATAATCGAACACAATAACATGCAATCATAAATCAAATAAGAACAAAATTTCCATCCCATCATGTACTAGAATCCTTCTTGAAGTAAAAGTCTTCAAGAACAAGAAACACACTTAAACAAAGCTTCCTTTGGATTAATAATGTATATCTCAGTAAAATTCTATTAATCTTTAATTACTTAATGATTAGGCATAAATTCTTCCTAATTTATCCCTTGATTTAGTTACTTTTAGCACCTCGAACAACGTAATTGAGTTGGATTTATCTCATAACTGTGCTACTGACTGGTCCTAATGAGTACACCGAGTTTCTGGTATTTTGTAGTGATTTTGCAGGTATTTGATGTCAAGAAACAAAAGAAGGAAATCGGCAGAATCAAGAAAGAAAGAAGGAAAGGTCTCAAGGGAAAAATCATAATTTCTACACGGAATTAGGATGAGGTACCTAAAGAGAAGTTGAAGACATCTCATTCACGAGCACAAAGGAAGAAACGGCACCCCAATTGGAATCCCGAAACAAAAGTTATGAGCAGTCAAAGAGGAACCAAAAAGTCAAATAGTCGGACCGATCCACCCATACCCCGGACCGGTCCGCCTTGCCAAACTCCAGAAGACCCCGGATCGCATGCAAACCGAAGGAGGAAAAAATAAAAAGAACCGGTCTGCCCTCGGACCGGTCCGCCCCAAAATAAAAAGAACCAATCCGCCTTGGGGGGAGACCGGTCCGCCTAAGACCCGGACCGGTCCGGTCTTCGAGATTTGAAAATCTTTTCTCTTACTAAAAAGACTCCTAGTGCAGCTGACTTCCGAAATTGTTATAGGGTATAAAAGACCCGATTTAGTATTGTTATAGACACAGAGAATTAGCAGGTTTTACCTCTTCTTTTCCAGAAACCCTTTATTTTAGGGATTGAAGATTTTATTCAGGGATTTCTGTGAGTATATGTTTCTTTCATTGTTTCACTTATTGCTTGGATAATATTAGTGAGTAATTTTTATTTCTAATTCTTTTCTGCATCTATTCATTAATCATTGTTTCTATGCTTTTCAACATGTTAGGCTAGATTTCCCAATGCCGGGATGCATGAACCCAGCCTGATGTGTTAGTGCGTGTGTATAAAATTAAACCACTAAATTTAATGATTGACCTTGATCGTATTGCGTAGTTGCACAACGATTGTAGATCTTTATATCTCGTTTGCCTCTAGGTACTCGTGATGATTTAGAGTGCAATTCTAATGCTACTATCGCGATACTGATTTACTCATCCTCAGATTAAGTATGACGCGGTCTTGAACCTCGTATACGTAATGCTTGGGAGTACTAAATTCCGGGTTAAATCAATCAGATAAATTTAAGATTAGTATTATATCCGCACTACACTAGGGTTGGGGGATTGTATTCCCGTCCTATTTTTCGCATCATTTAAATAAAAAGTTTCTGACTATTTTTCACTCATAAGTTAGGTAGATTAGTGTAGTTGCATTTTTTTATAATTTCATATTTGCATTTAGTTATAATCATTCCCAAAATCAAATCATTTTCCCTTTATTTTTAGAGTCAAAGTTAGGATTCCTCCGTCTTTTCCCGTCGTCACAACTTCGTTGTCCTTTTTCCCTGAGGATCGATACCCGACTTGTCGGATTATTACTTGACCGACAGGCTTGCACTTTAGCCTAGTGTGAACGCATTTCTGAGACACCTTTTCAGTCGCGTCAAGTTTTTGGCGCCGTTGCCGTGGAACTAGGTAGACTTAGGATTAGATCGAGTCAACCCAAAACTTTGAATAAAAAAAAAAATCAAAAATTCAAAAACCACAAAAATATTCATCATCATCTCTCCTAAGCTTAATGCAAAATTCTGAAACCACTCCCACACCCCATAATACTCCAACCAACATTCATGAAAATCCAATTGTTGAGTATAATCCTGATAGTCCCCACACTCCAAACTCCCCACAGTTCTGGGTCCCACCTCCCACATCATCGCACTCAATCTCCAATAACACTCCCTTTTCCTTCTTTGGACACACTTCGAGCACGCCTAGTGAGAGCACCGAGTCAATAAGTGAGGAAGAGATGTTGCAACACAACAGTGCACCCGCCGGTGCGGAAGAGCCCCCATACCGTCCGATTAGAGAATTATTATATCCCGAGCGTACTGTCACTCTGAGATGCATTATACTCCCGTATAATGCCGGGAAATTCCGTTTAAAAAATGGGATGATTCAGATGCTACCTCATTACCACGGTATGGATTCTGAAAAGCCATACCTCCATATTAGGGAATTTGAGGACGCGTGTGATACTCTCAATGATCAAACCTGCACACAAGAGGTAATCCACCTCAAACTCTTCCCTTTCTCGCTCAAAGATAAAGCTAAGGCCTGGATATGGTCTTTACCTCCAAGCTCGATTCCATCCTGGAATGAGCTATAGTCAAAATTTCTCAAGAAATTCTTCCCACCACATCGAACAATCTCCATAAAGGCTCAAATTCAAGCATTCAGACAAGCTGAAAATGAGCCATTCCATCGATGTTATGAACGTTTCAATGAGTTAGTTTCTTCATGCCTCCATCATGGATTTGATTCAGCGCAAGTCATCTCTTTTATCTATAATGGGTTGAATCTTAACTCCAAATAACTTGTTGAAACAATGGGAAGTGGTTCGTTTATCGATTTAGATGCCCAGGATGCTGAGCTTCACTTGAGGTATGTCGCCGAGACTACCCAATCCTGGGACACTTCTGATCCCAACACTCAAAATCGTAATAGACAAGCGACCACTACTCCGTCAGCATCCGACCTATTCCATGTAGATAAGAATTCTATGACGGATAGCCGATTAGAGACTCTTGAGATAGGATTTTGAGATCTGTGCGAGACATATGGAAAAGGACCAGCGGGACCCATTCCAAACCCAGTCGTAGAGGTGTCTGTTATTTATGAGGCGGGACATTCAACTGAGGAATGCCCGACGATACCTGCCTACAAAGCAATGCTTTAAGAGCAAGTTAGTGGTGTAAGAGGTTTTAAGGGTAATTTCGGTGCCCCGCACGGGAATTCATACAACACTTCATGGAAAAATCACCACGGTTTTAGCTATGGGCAACAACATGCCACAATGAACCCTCCTTCGTATGTTACCCCTCCTCCACCACAAAACTTTCAACAAGCCCCACACATGCAAGGACATGTGCAAGCACCACCACCTTAAGGATCTTATATCCCGCCACCGCGGAGAAGTCTCGAGGATACTATGAACTACTTTATCAATACCCAGACTGCAGCTAATGCTAGGCATGAGCGCATGATGGATGACATGAATGTGAACATTTCACAGTTGCAATCATTGTGGAGTATCCAAGAGAAGGGCAAGTTTCCTGCCCAGGTCCAAAGACCTCTCCAAGGTCAAACTACTATTAGCTCGACACCCCATGACCATCCTGAGGAATGTAGCGCAATTACATCTCTACGTAGTGGGAGAGTATTTTACTTGTCACCTCCCCCATGAGACGTACCTAAAGACAGGGAGATTTCACCCGGCACGAAAGAGGCCGAAGATGTCCCCTTGAATGAGAGTGACAAAGAAGACGCTAGTGAGCCCGAGGTAGTACTGAAACCACCCTCCGTGGCACCGTTTCCTCAAAGGCTAATTCCTTCCCATAAAGGAAACCCACGTGATGACGTGCTAGACGTGCTAAAACAATTTAAGCTGAATTTACCTTTCCTCGATGCCATTAAGCAAATTCCAGCTTATGGAAAAGTCATTAAAGACTTGTTGACGGTAAAGAGAAAGATGAAGGTAAAGAAAAATGTCTTTCTAGCACAAAATGTGAGCTCCATTCTACTCAATGATCTCTAACCTAAATTCAAAGATCCTGGTGCACCCACCATTTCCTGCATCATTGGAGAAAACAAAATCAAAAAAGCCTTACTTGATTTGGGAGCAAGTGTTAATATCCTCCCTTACTCCATCTATAGGCAACTTGACTTGGGCGACCTCAAGCCCACAAAGGTCACTCTCCAATTAGCGGATCGAACTGTGAAGATCCGAAGAGGCATAGTCGAGGACGTGATCGTCCAAGTTGACACTTTTTACTTCCCGGTAGACTTTGTCATTTGGGACACGGAGCCCTCCTTTAACTCGAGCAACTATGTTCCCATCATCCTTGGGTTCCCTTTCTTAGCCATAGCTAACGCAATCATCAATACTCGGAATGGGCGAATGCAACTCACCTTTGGGAACATGACCTTAGAGACCAACATCTTCCATGTCACCCAATATATGGGGGACGAAGATGGCCTTCGCGGTGAGCTTCATAGACGAGATCGTAGGGGAGTACTTTGAGAAAAATGATTGTGGATATGCCCTAGGGTCCTGCTTAGTGTCGAGCCATGAGAATGAGGGGTCCCATAAGAGAGAGCCGTTAGGGGTGTGCCCTATTTCATCAAGTAATAGTGGTAGTTGTGACAATGAGAGAAAAGTGGGGGAGAGGTGTGTAGTGACCGCAATGAAAGAGAGAGAGAGGGGTTAGAGGAGAGAAAACTGGTGGAGTTGGAGATCGAGCAAGTAAGAGAGGACGTAGGCACTACTCGAGAGAGAGAACTAGGAGACATGAGCATGGAAGAATTTGAAAGAGAATTCGGGCAAGTGGATGAAAGTATTACTATTGAAGGCCAATCCCTATTGGATTCATGTAGTCACTTAGACAAAAGTGAATTGAAAGCAAAAATTGATGAATTCCTTCGTTGTGACAAACCACCCACAACACTAGAGGCCCCGAAGGAAAGTGAGGAGAAAAGTTGTGGTTCATCTCACTTAGAGCCCAACCCATGCATCTTAAAAAGTGAATGAAACCTAGGTGTTCCCTCCGAGTCAGCGCACGCAGACCACACTTTGAGCCAGCATTACGAGGATCCCTTTCCAATTAGTCACGATGAGTCTCCTGGTCTATCCTTTATCTATGGGCGAGGGCCCAATTTTTTTCGATTGTTGGATTATAATCCTAGGACGGGAGAAACGAGGAGAGCATCGAACCCCACGAGTGGGGTCGGGTGAGTTCGTGGAGAGATGAGAGGTCGTCGCACCCCCGACGCATATGGGGTGATTGTTAGTGTATTTTCGAGTCATACATGAGTGTCATATAATGTCTTGCTGCATTTTTCCCTTTTATTTGTTTTATTTATCGCACTTATTATTTTGCCTTATTTAGATTTTAGTCCTTTTTGCTTGAGGACAATGCAAAAGTCTAAGTTAGGGGGGGTCACAAGTGCGTATTTCTAAAACTTCACAAATTTGCCAAAATGCCCAGAAATTTCCAAAAAAAAAAATCATAAAATTTTGAAAAACCCATAAATATTTTTGTTCAAAATAAATAAAAATTGGAATTCAAAATTTTCAAAAATATCATTAAAAGTCGAATTGAAGTCTCAAGTTGTAAAATTCAACGTACACAAAGCCAAAATTGACCAAAGATGGAAATTGAACGAAAATTGACGACTTAACGAATAAGTGTGGAGATTAACAAACCCGGTGAGATTCGAGCCTATCACGTGTTGCGAGTTTTTAAATCAATCCGAGTTAATTATTAACTCAAAGTTCTTTTCAGCGCCTAAAATGTTGTCAATGATCTCAATCATTTCATTTGGACCGGTTTTGAAAAATGTGTGTAATATTGCTTTGAAAAAAAATGTGCCAACTTGATCTCTAAACTTAAATTCACCTCGAAGCGCATATGGTAACGCAATTGGCATTTTGGGCGATGAAGTAGGCCCTCGTTTGTCACCCAAAAATATTGGCCAGAAAAAGTAGCGAAAAATTACCCCTTTTGTAACCCAATTTGAGCCAAACAAATTGTCCCTTCGTTTGATAACCCGAAAAACCCAAATAGTCGAAATTGTGAAAAATGAGAAAATTCAGAATTTAAGTCCGGAAAGTGAATAAAAAGGGGTAAGAAATAAATAAATATGCTCAACAAAAATAGCAAGAAAAAAAAAGAAGTGAAAAAAAAATTAGAGAAAAAGAAGAAAAATAAAATGAGCAATAGCCCGGAAAAAGCACAAATGGACATCATTAATGACTTTTTCAATTCCAACCTTCCCAACAATTGTCATTTTACCCCATATACCTTAAAACCCGAAAAAGTCCTAACCGAGTCTAAATTGCAGAATTGGTTACCGCGTGGAGAACTAATACACCAAAAGATAATAAAGGAGATTAAGTACGTGAAATAAAAGCAATGTTCCCGTTTTTAAAACGGTAATCCTTTGATGAGGTCCTTTCACCACAAAATTTCTGTCTTTCTAACCGTATGCGTGATTTTGCTTCCATTACATTTACTCTTTATATCACGCATACCAAGAGAATAGCCATAATCCGAGAAATTCGTTTGTGAGAGCATTCCATGAGAACTTGAAATCAAAACGGATTTTCGGATAAGCAGCGTAATGATCATTCAGTGGAAATTGGCAGTTATATTTCTGGCTACACACACACACGATGATTTGAGACTTGTAAATATGACTTGATGATGACTATTTTTCTAGAAAATTTTGAATTGCACAATTTTTGCTTATTTTGAATTTTCTTTGAGTCGAATTTTGTGGGTATATTCTCTGCAAACCCTCACGAGACACAACTCGTCCTACTAGGGTGACCTAGGGGTTTAAAGGCTTGTTGCATACGCTAAATGCAATCGCTCGCCCGCGAAAAAGGTATTTTATCCCAATAAAATGATTTTCAAAGAGTTGAGCCACGCTAGGATTCTTTTACATTGCTCGGGACGCGCAAAGTTCTAAGTTAGGGGGGTTTGATTAGGCATAAATTCTTCCTAATTTATCCCTTGATGTAGTTACTTTTATCACCTCGAACAACGTAATTGAGTTGGATTTATCTCATAACTGTTCTACTGACTGATCCTAATGAGTACACCGAGTTTATGGTATTTTGTAGTGATTTTGCAGGTATTTGATGTCAAGAAACGAAAGAAGGAAATCGGTAGAATCAAGAAAGAAAGAAGGAAAGGTCTCAAGGGTAAAAGAGTAATTTTTACACGGAATTCGGATGAGGTACCCAAAGAGAAGTTGAAGACATCTCATTCACGAGCACAAAGGAAGAAACTAAACCCCAATCGGAATCCCGAAACAAAAGTTATAAGCAGTCAAAGAGGAACCAAAAAGTCAAATAGCCGGACCGATCCGCCCATACCCCGGACCGGTCCGCCTTGCCAAACTCCAGAAGACCCCGGATCGCATGCAAACCGAAGGAGGCAAAAATAAAAAGAACCGGTCTGCCCCCGGACCGGTCCGCCCCAAAATAAAAAGAACCGATCCGCCTTGGGGGCAGACCGGTCCGCCTAAGACCCGGACCGGTCCGGTCTTCGAGATTTGAAAATCTTTTCTCTTACTAAAAAGATTCCTAGTGCAGCTGACTTCCGATATTGTTGTAGGGTATAAAAGACCCGATTTAGTATTGTTATAAACACGGAGAATTAGCAGGTTTTACCTCTTCTTTTCCAGAAACCCTAGCTTAGTTAATATTTTGAGATTTATTTCAGGGATTGAAGATTTTATTTAGGGATTTCTATGAGTATATGTTTCTTTCATTGTTTCACTTATTGCTTGGATAATATTAGTGAGTAATTTTTAGTTCTAATTCTTTTCTGCATCTAATCATTATTTTCCTTAGAGTAATTATGAGTTCCTGCACATTAATCCTTGTTTCTATGCTTTTCAACATGTTGGGCTAGATTTCCCAAGGTCGGGATGCATGAACCCAGCCTGATGTGTTAGTGCGTGTGTATAAAATTAAACCACTAAATTTAATGATTGACCTTGATCGTATTTCGTAGTTGCACAACGATTGTAGATCTTTATATCTCGTTTGCCTCTGGGTACTCGTAATGATTTAGAGTGCAATTCGAATGCTACTATCGCGATACTGATTTACTCATCCTCAGATTAAGTATGACGCGGTCTTGAACCTCGTATACGTAATGCTTGGGAGTACTAAATTTCGGGTCAAATCAATCAGATAAATTTAAGATTAGTATTATATCCGCATTACACTAGGGTTGGGGGATTGTATTCCCGTCCTATTTTTCGCATCATTTAAATAAAAAGTTTCGGACTATTTTTCACTCATAAGTGAGGTAGATTAGTATAGTTGCATCTTTTTATAATTTCATATTTTCATTTAGTTATAATCATTCCCAAAATCAAATCATTTTCCCTTTATTTTTAGAGTCAAAGTTAGGATTCCTCCGTCATTTCCCGTCGTCACAACTTCATTGTCCTTTTTCCCTGAGGATCAATACCCGAGTTGTCGGATTATTACTTGAGTGACAGGCTTGCACTTGAGCCTAGAGTGAACGCATTTCTGAGACACCTTTTCAGTCGCGTCACTTAACATACCATGCCTCTGGAAATAATCCACTTTGGTCATGGAAAAAAAGGGAAGAATATCTATTGCGAAACTGGTCTGAAATAGCATCAAATAAAGAAATCATCAAGTTCTAAATCCCCAGATAGATCTGACCCCTTTCATAATCCATCCAACGGGTCCTCTGATTGATATAACCCTATATCCCATCACCCTCATCCTCACTTCAAAAATTGAATGCTAAAACGACCATAACTCTTCCCAATCTTCATGAAATTTGATAAAAGTTTGTTCCATACCTAAACCAATGTAATCACATTATTCTAATAGTAAATAAACATTAAATCCCCTCACAAAATCCTACAATAATATTGATACAGTAATTATAAAAACCTAATAATTACAACTATGTCGAATCTAGGGGCGAAAAATACTACCGATAAACCACATTATGATCCATTCAAATAAAATAAACATATGCGATCATGATGGGAGAGATATAAACATGGAATTTATATAAAGGACATCTTAATACGATACCATACACCAAGATTCATAATCATAGAACATGAAAAAACTAGGGTTATCAAAATTGGATAACATGAATCCAAAACATGATCAATCTATAACCAAGGGCTCTGAAATGATTTGTTAAGAAATAGGTATTGACATATGAAACGTGGAAAAATTTCAGCCCAAATATTTGGGTTAATAATGCATTCTAAAGAAAATAAGAAATAAGTTTAAAAAATAAATGTACTGTTTTAAGAAACAATACCATAGAAAATACAATTGTGTTTCATATAAGGAGAGAGGGTTGAAGAAGATGAAGATACTGATGCCCTCCTAAGGTCTCCAAAAACATTGGTAGAATGCTCTAAACACTATGGATATTTTATTACATGATCCACCCTAAGTAAGACTTATGTGTGAGCACTCTTGAAAATGACATCGTGGTGAAATACTACAGAAATCAACTTCTCTCTCCTCACCTCTTCATGAAAACATAGATAGTCTTTTTCCTCTCCCTCTTTTACCCTCCATTATGGATCACTAACCTAAAACCCTAGTTTATGCCGATATAAATAGCTATAAGTCAAGGGACTTAACTAAACCAGACTTCGCGACAATTTCGTGCCTACTACTTGGGTATTGGACTTTCCTAGGAAGCCAAGAAAAATAATTAAATTTTCTTCAAATAAATACTCAGAAATCCCAATTATATTTATCATAATTTTTTTCATTCTTTCTTTCTTTAATCGCAATTGATTTCACTAAATATTTACAATGGTACTCCAATTTAATTATATCTATATAACTTGAAATAAAGAGGTTTTATTTGGCAAGTTGATTATGGTACATAATGTGATTCCCAATGTTATTTTTTTGATATCCGCTTTGTCAAATATATTTGATGCTAATTGATTTTAACCAACATCCAATCAATTGCTTAATTCTTAGTCATTTTTGTACATCAAGTACACCTCACGCCAATAAGGAAGTTGATAAACAAGATGACCTCGATTGTGTGTCTAGTCGTTTTGGAGAGAGTGGTGAAGATTATGTTTTAAGTGGGGGAGAGAGTGACCTTCAACGTACTTATGCCGAGATTTACACCGAGTCCTTTAAAATGAATAAGGAAAAATAATATTTTAGCTCTTAGAGTTTTAGTGTTAGAGAAGGAGTTGAGAGATTTCAGAGACAGTGATTCCTCAGTGAGAGTATATTTAGTAGTGAGAGCCATTTTAGTGGAAAGGGAAAATGGCGACTTGACCAATAAAGTGACTAGTTTTGTGAGAGATCTTCAATATTCATTGCAGACTCATGAGAAACTTGAAGCCCATGTATCATAACTTGAGAAAGATCTTGAATGTTCACGGGAGTTCAAGGTTACTATAGAGGATACATCGAAGAAGGTTGGTAAGATGTTCCTTGGTCCCGTCTTAGGTTTTAGCGAGAGGCAATTAATAGGTTATGATTGTGCATCCACTTACCATGACACACTGGCTCCTGTTCTTAAATTTTTGGTAGAGCCTAATGGTCCTGGACTTAAACGAAAAAAGAAAGTTCAACCTAAATGAGTTAACCAAGATGGGCCCAAACAAGTCTATGTTTATACCTATTGCAAAAGAAGAGGTCACCTCAAGGAATTTTTCAACAAGTTAGGGAGAACTAAACATACACATACTCGCGTGCACCGCTGTAGTAACCTTGTTAGTCTTAGAGACCAAGTTAAGCTCCTAGTCACAACTTCGTGAAGCTTAATGGACAAATTTCAAAGGATGTTTATGATTATAATGCTACAACTATAAATAACAATGACAAGGTAAAAAAAAGGTTACCTCCACTTAGTTAGCTAAGGAAGGAAATAAAGCCCTTCATATTCACATCGCTCTCAAAGTTCAAAATACTTCCCAATGGTATTTTGATAATGGGTGGTCTAGGAACATGAATGGTTAGAAGTTGTATTTTACCTACCCTGTGGATCCCAAAGAAGGCAAAGTTACCTTTGGATATGAGAGTAAATCAAGTATTTTAGGACATGGTTGTATTGAGATACACATATATCCTAAGGTAGACAATATGTTGTACGTCGAAGAGTTAAAAGAAAACTTGATTAGAATAAGACAACTTTATGATGCAAACTTTGTGATAAAGCTTGACAGTTCTCCTTTGTGTAATGTATATGATCAATCTGATGAACGATTACTTCAAGGAGTGAGGACCGATGATAATTTTTACAGGATAGTTCCCATGTCCTCGTTTGTGTGTTATAAGGCCATAACATCATGTATGGACATTTGGCATCAATGACTAGTTCCTGTGAACTTTAGAGATCTTGAGATATTAGTGAAGAAAGACCTAGTGCATGGCTTACCATTGCTTGGGAAACCAAGTTCCATGGTTTGTGGTAATTTAAAATAAGGAAATCAAATCAGCAGTTCCCATCGTAAGTTGAATACAGTTACCACCTTTCGTGAGTTGGAGTTAATACATATGGATCTTATGGATCCTACATATACAGAGAGCATAAGTGGTAAGAAATACATTCTCGTGATGGTCGATGACTTTTTTTAGATACTCTATCTCGGGGTTTCTTAGAGAAATGTTCGATGTGGTTGAGTTTCTAACAACCAAGTTCCATGTCTTATAAAACCAACACAATATGCCTAGTAAAAATGGAATTCAATTTAATAAAATTGAAGTGGATAGATATTATGATAGAGTGTTCATCAAACATGAGTTTTCGTCCATTTTCACTCCTTAACAAAATGGTATTGTTGAGAAGATGAACTAGATGATTCAAGAAATGGCTAGATCCATGCTTCGTAAGAGAAATGTGCCTAGACATTTTTGGGAAGAGGTAGTTAATACCTCATGTCATATGGTGAATGGGGTATTTCTTCACCCACGAACATTATACATGACATATGAGTTTTGGATATGGAAGAAACCTAATGTATCGTAATTTTGTGTTTTTGGGAGTAGTTACTACACCTTTAGAGATAGAGAGGACTTAGATATTTTCAACTTTCGAAGCAATGAGGGGATATTTTTTTATTCATAATTATGTAGGGATTATATGGTGTTTAACCTTGAAAGCTCTAAGGTTATGTAGTAAATAAATGTCATGATTAGAGATGAAGAGTCACCGAAGTCTATTGACCTTAACCCCTAGTGTGAGAACGATGCCCCTCCAGCTGACATTCCCATTATTCATTTTATTATCCCATTATACCCCACTCTTGGTTTAGAGGATCCAACCTCTTGAGTTCGAAAGAGTTACGAACCTTCCCCTATACTTGGTGATCCCATACTATGTGTCAAGACTCGCGCTCAAGTTGAGAATGTTACTAATTACTTTTTGTACACTTTCTTTGTCAAGCCCAAGAATGTGAAAGAAGCACTCAAGGATGAGCATTGGATATCCACAATTCAAAAAATGTTATATCGGTTTCACAAGAATGATATCTAGGAGTTAGTCCTTTGACGTAGCGAGACTAATTTGATTGGTACCAAGTGGATTTACAAGAATAAGATGTATGAAAATGGTACTGTATGTTGCAATAAGGATAGGTTAGTTGCTTAAGGCTGATGAGACACTCTTTCCTATTGCTAGACTTGAGTCCTTAAGCTTACAACTCGCTATTGCATTTTATCTATGCTTCGAGTTATATCAAATGGATGTTAAGAGTTCCTTCCCTAATGACATTATACATGAGGAAGTTTATGTGGAACAACCAAAGGGTTTCGAAGACCCAAAGCACCCACGACACGTCTTTTATCTTAAGAAGGCCCTATACGATTAGAAGCACCCACATCGTGCTTAGTACTAGATCCTAACATTCTATCACTTGGCTCATGGATTCAAGAGAGGGTGAGTAGATAATACGCTGCTTATGAGAAGAGGTAATAGTGCCATATTGGTTGTCCAAGTTTATGTGGATGGTATAGTATTTGAATTCCCGTGCTCCCGACATGCTCATGCTATTAAGGAGTAGATGAAGAGTGAGTTTGAGATGAGAATAAATGCTAAGATTACATTATTCTTAGGTCACTAGGTGCTTTAACTAGAGCATGGGATATTCATATCTCAATCCAAATATAATAGGGAACTAGTGAAAAAGTTTGGTTTAGATTCCGCTAAGCATTCATTTACCCCCTATAAGTATATCGACTAAGCTTAGAAAAGATGCTTTAAGAAGGTATGTAAAGGAAACTCTTTATAGGAGCATGATAGCGGTCTTCTTGACTTAACTGTTAGTCATCTCGACATTGCCTTTAGTGTTGGAGTTTGTGCATTATACCAATCATCACCTAAAGAGTCTAATTTTCTCTCACTTAAACATGTCATTAAATATGTAAGTGGCACTCTTTGCTAAGTGATTTTGTATTACTTTTATACCAATGCCCATTTGTCCGCCTATTCAGATGTCGATTGGGTGGGGGGTGGGGGTGGTTATAGGAGAACCTTGGGTGGGTGTTTTTACTTTGGTAGTGATCTTGTCTTTTGGACGAGAAAGAAAAAAACTCCATATCTTTTACAACGACAGAGGCCAAGTATATACCCATTAGGATTTTTTTCACACAACTCTTATAGATGAAGAAAATGTTGGAAGATTATGGGATTTCTCAAGGAACAATGACTATTTCATATGAGAATGAGTGCAATTCATATATCACGTAACCCGGTCGAACATTCTTTCACAGAGCACATCAGGATATGTGAGCATTTAAATCATGATCTCGTTGTAGAGAAGGTCATGTCCTTAAGAATTGTGAGCACCAAACGTCAATTGGTTGATTGGAGAATCTTTGGAAATCTTTGGGTATTTGTTCCATTGATTAAATTTGGGTAGTTTATCTAGTGTGGGGTGATTGTCTTATTCGCATCATTTGCCCTTATTGCGAGATTGTATTTATATTGTATTGTTATGTTTATACATTTTTTTTCTCTTTTTGATATGGTTTGAAAAATCCAAAAAGATCTTCGTCTTTCAAAAAAAAGTTAAGAAATTCCTAAGATATTTTATTTTTGATAAATCTTTTTAAAAGACAAAATGATTTTGTATTTTCATTTTTCAGCATATATGGATGTATTTTCGGATCGCCCCTACATTCCATGGATTCATGTGACTTTTCATGGTATTTTGAGACATGGCTTCATTTCTTTAGTGTGCTTAATAATGTGTGGATATAATTTTATTTTTCATTGATGATTACTTTCTTCATTCTAGAATAGTTATCACTTTTGTTTCACACGTCCACCAACTATATGAACATTATGCTTACTTATCATATGTTGAATACGATGTTCTCATATCATCCATACTTAATAACGAACCAAATGTAAATAGGGATAAGTTTTTCTTGTAAGAACCATTGTCCAAATTTTATTTTCCGAAAAATTATTATTATATATTAAGTAATGGAAATGGGCTACGAAAGAGAAGAATACTCATTGCGTTAAAATAACCATTTTCAAAAAGAGCCTATAATATTAATGGCACACAAAAATAGAAGTGCCAAGGCCAATATATTTCATTGATGCTTCACTACATATGAGCATTATGATATCTTCAAAATTAAGAGTGAATTCTTAAATATGTGATATTTTGAGTGTGTTATAAAGTAGAAGATCAATGGTTTTGCACAATGGACTCTCTTGATAAACATTAAATAGTGTGTCATTATTGATTTAATAAGAATTTAAATTCATGAAGTATTGCATAATTCGAGTCAATTGTATTTATGTTCAACATTTTTACACCTAAGGTTAGAATTGGGTTATTTACTTAGAAGTGTCTCATGACGTCGTGCACCTATGTTATGAATGCCTTTGCTAATTTTCCTATAGACAAGGATCACACAATTACATTTTGCTTTCATGATTCAGATATTTTAATGATTATTCCATGGTGTATTGTATTTGACCTTTTATACCTTATTTTCAAACTTGAAAAAATTTGAAATGTTTCAAAAAATTTCGATATGGAATTTGGAAGCTCATCGCGTGTGCTTTAATGATAATTTTTATGATGATTTCTTTAATTATTTGTGTGATGCTAATGATTTCCTGATTAGTTTCTTACTCTTTGTCTATTGCGAGTGAAAAAGGGGAGACCAAATTGAGCAAGAGTTTATATATTTTTTAAACTCGTACAGATCACTGTATTTCTTTTATCTCGTGTGCGTAGGTCACTTTTGCCTTGATCTTTAATTCATGAACCACACAGGATGAAGAATTTTAAGTTGAGACATATACTTTTATGCATTTACTTTTCCTGATTTTGGAAGGCATTGGTTGTATTAGTCTTAGGGGTCAATTTGGCTTCAGTTTATGTTTTGTGATGATGGTAAGATTTAACACCACTAGATAAGAGGTGAAGAGCTCCAAAAGTGGCAATGGCAGCAATATAGTTATATATGTGTATACATATATAGAGGGGAATGATTATAAGAGGAATGAAGACAATGATGTATAGTGGTTTAGCCAATCAGGCCTACATCCACTGTGAGTGTGTGATCCACTAAATATGGGCACTAATGGCCTTGGATACAATGCTCATAAGCTAACTCTCTCTCTATTGTGTGTACAAGCAGAGTTTTAGCTAGGGTTACAATTCTCGATCTCTTTATAAGGTTGAATATGACAAGTATATATAGGGCTTGGGGGGAGTAGTGTACCCCCAAGCATGCATGGTGCATGTGAATGATGATCTATCCAATCCCCTACTGACACTTGGATGTGCCACTTACGATTAATAATGACATAATATTCCCTCACGTGAGGGGATGATATTGTTATAACGGTCTAGTCCACGTGCTATATGAATCCCACGCGCACTGTTCCACGCATCTCCTAAATCAAGGGATGTGATGATGTCACCTTCGGCCTAGGATGTCAGGCAGAGGCTAAAGTTGATTTTGGCATTGGATCCGGCTATATGTGGGCCTCGTACTGTCGTTCCCTCATAGGGTCATCTAGTCCATGATGAGGGGTCGACCCCTTATAGGGTCGTCTGGTGCATGATGAGGGGTCGACCCCTTATAGGATCGTTTGGTCCATGATGAGGGGTCGACCACTTATAGGTTCATCTGTTCCATAATGAGGGGTCGGTCACTTGTAGGATCATCTGGTCCATGACGAGGGGTCGGCCCCTTGTAGGGCCGTTTGGCCCGAGTAAGACCCCCTGTGTAGTAGCTGTTGAATCCTCGTCCTAGGTGAGGATACCCTCGGCCTAGCCGAGGGTGTAATTTGGTATATAATTTTGTACCGGAATATCCAAGGGGGAGATATTTAAGAGCAAGTTTTATAATTTCTCATTTTTTTATTTAGATTATAGCATTACACCCCATTGCACCTTCATGACTACTTTCACTTATTCGAAGAGAAGAATTTAATGACTTTTGGAAGATTGCAGATCGTTCATCATAACAACATTTAGAAGAATTCTGAGGTGATTTGGTAAAGAATTTAATTATCCAGGGGTTATTTTAAAAGATTTTGTGTGAAAAAGTTTTCAAAATATTTTTAAATGGTTTTTAAAAATAATTTTTGAAGTTTCACTAACTCATTATAACGGGAAAGATATGTCGATTGAATGAGATTGCACATGTCGTAGAACGAGTTCCCACATCCGGACGAGCTCTAGAACATCACCTTTTGGGTACACTCTGGAATGTCATTCAAAGTTTTATTGGAATAACCTTCGAACGAGATGAGGTACCATCTTCGAACGAGGTACCAGTTCGTTCGAATGAGTACTTGATTTTTTTAAAGAATATCTTTAAAAATATCTAATATCATACCTTTTTAATAAATTTCCCTATAAATAGAAATGCAAGATCAAAGTTTCAAATAACCCATTTTAGACTTTTAAGAATCATTTTTAGAGTTCTTTTGTGATTAAAATCTTTACTTTTGCATCCAAACCCCTTGAATCTTTAAGGGTCACTATTCCAAATCAGGAAGAACAAATTTCATATTCAAGAACATTGTAGAGATTTTCTTTAGTGCTTGATTGTATCGTTGAGGCTCTAAAGCTGAAGAAGAAAGGAACTATGATTCTTAAGGCTTAGCGGTGGATACCGAGGCAAGAGCTTCTTGTTGTGGACGGTGATGGACTGTGCTATATATTTTGAAGATTTAATGACCTATAAGTTATATTTAGTCGAGCTCTAAGTAGTCAATAAGTCTTCCAGTCTGTCAAACTCTTAACAGTGTCGAAAATTAGTGTAACACCCCGCCTAATTAAATACCGGGTGACCAGTCCGATACCAAATTAAAACAGAATATACACTTGGATCATTCTTGACATCACTATCGAAACCTTTACAACTCACCCAATACCCAATTAAGCTGGTGTTAAAAACTTTCCAAATTTTAAATTTCAACGAAATCCATTTTTAGTATACGAATAACACTACACATTTTATTCTACAACACTAATAACCGAACAGATAACACAAAAGAATTTAAATGCAATTGGAATAAACATTCCCAAATAATTATCCAATACAATAATCCCAAGAATAATAAATGTATTAAAATGACACGAATACAAGACTGTTTGACTCCGATAGAAAAGAGATAACTGAATTCCTTTGGGCGATATGCCCTAAACAAAAGAACACTACATAATGTGAATCAAATGAAGATAGGCGTCTTGGCAATACTCCATAGCTCCATAGCTCCTCATAATCCTCTAAGGTTGGCATCCCTGCTGCTAGACACCTGATATATAGATGGTACAATAGAAAAGGGAATATGCAAGGAAACGGGTCAGAGCCCGATGTGAAAATGATTTTGAAAACAACAAGTATTTAACAAGTGCAATAAAGAATTTATTATGTACATGTTAGTATCCAAACTCTCACTTGATATTCTCACCGCTCATCTAGAGTGCACGGTTAACGTTTCCTATTAACCTCCTAGTCAATGGTTCCTCCTAACTAGTTCCCATAATATGATTCTATCCCATATAATAACCCCGTATGTCCCATACCATACGTAGTATAATCATTCATATACGTTTCCCATTAACATGAATCGTTTCTCATTAATATGAATTAAGCTTTTCAAATCTATAAGAATAAATATTCATTTAACTTAATTCAATTCTTTTTCTCTACTCCCCGTTATCTACAATTATCACACAGTAGATTGATATAACCACAATATATGCATTCATTTAATTCATTATATATATACATATATAATACGGCACCCCGAGACACAACTGCGGTGGATGCATTACTCTGCTATCACGTCCCAATATCGTTGGTTGCCGAATAGAGGGCTAAAGGTTCGGTAAGGAATCCTCGAACCACAAACAACAACACAAAAATTAGAGGCGAACATAGTACTTATACCCACGGGTGACGCACATACCTACGTTCCCATAGTCAGCGGACTTATCAGCTCCCCGATAAGTCTTTCATAGACCTATGTTCTTGAGCGACAAATCAAAGATCCCATGGATTCATCAGGATATGACTGCCCTCACGTGCAAACCTCCCATCGATAGCAAGTAAGCTAGGTATGTCATACACATAAATTACCAATCAATAAAATAGGCATTATCATTTACCTATATCAACAAGGTACTCACATTACCCTAAGACAATTCCCATACGTAGCATTATATCTCTTAAATCCTACGTATTAAAATATTATGACTTTACTTCTTTAATTTAATTATTCCAGAGTCTCACTCATTACTCAAGGTTTAAATTGGTATTTCCTCAACATATTTATTCAGTAAGAAATCACTAATATCCTACTGGTCCATATCATCTTATCTCCCGAATTATTATGAATTAAACTCTCATTTAATTAGGGTTATAACAGATTGTTTCTAATCTCTTATAAACACATCTTCTTTCACCTAGGTTTGAACCCTCTTGTAACCTACGGCTGCCCAAGTGATTTATTAAATTTCCCCTACTGGACCTATCCTTAATGCATACAAATTAGAATCCAACACATGCATCTAGCAACCAAAATTTCTTTCAATTTAATTAACATCATTCTTAATCAATTAAATCCCAATCACATTAATTTGATTTTTATCTAGGGCTTACTTATCTTCCCGAAGTCCCATTATATCCAATTAATAATAACCAAATATTTACCAAAGGTTTGGGATAAGAACAAGCATTAAAAGAAACAACTTCATAAATTCTGGGGTGGTCGATCGATCGAAGGTAGGGGGTCTATCGATCGATCGTCCAGATATCAACCTAGTTTTCTGCATTTCTTCTATTATGGGTTTCATCACTTTTGATCATTCAAACATTCATATTAACAAACCAAATTCCTTATAATCCTTACTACATGATATAGCAACATATGTAAATGATTTCTAATGCTCTAAACATCCTAAATTAATCAAGAGTTTGAATTAAAAGCATTTATTTATACTCTTTTTCCAGAAAAATTATATATATGATATCTTCAAGAACACACCCACGATTCTTAGAATTTATTCAACAAATTTATGATTATTTCGTGGATTACTATCTACCTACAACATGAGTTTGATTCCTATATATTTCCATTTTCCAGAAATCAATCAACAACTCAATCTTTATCTTCCAAACATGAAAAATCTCATCTTTTTATAACTATCCTAACATGGACAATATACAAACTTAGATTGCAATCGTCAAATACTTTCCTCTAATGACGATCTGATCCTTTGGAGTTGTATAACACAGGTGGTTCTCCCCTTCTCCGACCACTTTCGGTGGTGGTTGGTAGTGGTGACCTTTGACCCTTGGTTCTCCTCCTTTCCAAGCAAGCTTCTCTTCTCCCAAGCACCCTTTCACTCTCTCTAACAAGGTAACCTCTCAAGTTTGTGTAGACGAGATGAATGAACCCACGTACTACTAATCTCCAAACATTTATAATAAGATAAAATCCGAAATCACTATTCATCCCCCTTATAAAAATGACAAAATGCCCTTTTGGGTTGCCTTTTCATTTCCAAATGACCCGAGACCCAAGACCAACATCCAAACAGACTTTTCTGACTATTTCAACCCTTTCGGCCGCAACGACGCACTCGAAATGCCTATAAGGTTGATAGAAAATAAGTTTCCTTATTAATTTAACAAATTAGTCCTGACACGTCCCATACCGCGTCCGACTAAAAATTTAAATTACTGAATTAATATCGCACAACCATATCAATAACATCACATTCATATATTACCTAAATATCTTTAAGTAATAACCAGAATCATTCATTTTAACATCCACAATTCGGATATAACCCAAATGAATTAATTTATAATAAAATCCAATTAATTCATTTATTTAAAATATAACCCATTTTAAAAGTCATTTAAAATTATGAGGCATTACATATTTCCCCCCTTATAACAGAATTTTGTCCCGAATTTCAGAAAGATAAATAATACTGGTAAGGTCAACTCTGAGTATAAATCTCACATCGCAAGTAATCTATGTCGTACCGCCCACACAGTACATTAACGAGAATTCCCATTGATGTTACACCAAGTCTCACCATATAGTTTCAATTGAATCGAATTTAAACTTTTCCCAATCTTCCCTATACCATCCTCGTCACAAAGTTTGGGAAAAAGTTATCCTTAATCATTAAATAATTAAATCCTGATGTCACAACTACTTACTATTTCAGAATTATCAAAACTACTACAATCCAACCATCCAGGGCGCCCATACACCCTATTGTGCATCTTTCGTTATAAAATGGATATGATTACCCGCATAATACTCTGATTTATCGCAAAAGTTATAAACTCATATCCTAAAGACCTAACTTATTTTGAGTCCCAACATTTATTAGTTTCATGCGTGGGGTGTCTCGCAAGCGAAATCCAAATAAGGAACCCCCTGATACACTACTACCTAAAGTAGTCGGTCATCGAAACTCCTCAGGTCCTTAGTCAATAGTATGTAACCTCTCTACAGGTTTTATCGATTTAAAATAAAATATACTAATATACCTCTTGTTAAAGACAAGATGCTGGCTATAGTAGTTTATACGCTCTCATATACCACAAGTCAATCCACGCCGCTAGTCACCTCATGTTCAAACATGCCCAATGTAAGTAATTCCATGATAAAAATCAGACCCACGTGATGACATGAAAAATATAGGTGTTCCACAACCCCTCGGTGAGTCTACGTAAACAATGGTGCTATAGGCAAAGCTTAGTAACTCTTTTTCCCATACAATATTAATTGCTATAAAAATCAGTATGCCCCTTATAACTCCTTAGATAGAAAACATACCCTCATTCGCGGGTGGTGGTTGTCAAATCGCTGCCTAATGGACGTTATATACACGCCCATACTGACCCTGTTGCACGGGTGCTGCTGGAATGGGAGGTAGTGCTAGCACCAGAGCTGGAGCTGGAAGGGCATCTGGTGGAAACATTAGTGTTTGTGGCTCCTGCCGAGCATTTTATTGCTAAGGGAATTTGTCTTTATCAGGATAATCTTGTTGTTTATGGCCATACTTTCCGCACACAAAACATTTTCCAACAATCTTTCCACCATTTTGTCCCTGTTGACCCTGACCTTGCTGGCCAGTCCCTCCTTTCCCTTAGACCTGATGAGACTGACTCTGGCCTGATGGCCCTGTTGTCCTTGCCCATTACCTCTATCCTCAAATCGAGAATCTCTAGATCATAAATGCTTAGTATAATCCCCTGTATGGGAACCCTACTCACCCTGACACTGATGACTCTATCCTGGCTGAGTCCCACTAGAACTGGACCCATTAGTCTGGCCTTGCAGGCTTGACCCAAACCCCCACTTGACACCCTGAGCATGTAAGCGGTTATCCTGGCAATGAAGCATTGCAACATTAAGAACATCGGCATAAGAACGTAGGGAAAGATTTCCCAGTAAATGTTGGCGAATCTTATAATTCAACCCATCAGTGAACATTTGAATTCTCCTCTCCTCAGTGGGTACCTCTGCTGGTACCAAATTAGTTAGTCGCATAAATTCTTCCTCGTATTCCACCACCATTTTCTCTCCTTATTTCAAATCAAGTAATTTTTGCCTCATCTCTGTCTGGACGGAAGAAGGAAAGTACTTCCGATCAAACCGTATCCAAAAGTCTTAGATAGTCATTGTGTCTCGCTCTTCGATAGTGGTCGTAGCCTCCCAACATTGCAAAGCTGCCCCTACTAGCTTGAATGTGGTTAGTATTTGACATTGAACATCAATAGATTTGAGCATTCTCAAGTTCCTTTGGATATCTCTCTTCCATTGGCTAGCAGTCACAACATCTGATCCTCCCTAAAACTCAGGTGGGTGTGCCTTCTGAAAGGCATCCCTCGCTCGTTCCCATGCAGTAGGAAACACTTGCCCTTGCGCGGGCGACACAACTGGTTCCTGTGTTGGAGCCTATTGAACAGCAGCTAGAGCTGCGTTAATTTCCTGAGCGACAATTGCAGCAACTTTGGCCACAGTCATTGTACCATGAACTGGGGCGGGTTGAGGTGAACGTCGAGGAGGCATCAAAAATGAGAATATACTAACAGTATTTGATATAACAGAATAGATGAAGAACGTAGGTCTAAATAGAAAAGAAATAATCCTACTCATAGGGCTCTACATCAAAGAACGCTAAGCTAAAAACACAATAAGCCATACAGACCCTAAAGGACACTAGAACCTGATGCTCTGATACCACTTGTAACACCTTGCCTAATTAAATACCGGGTGGCCAGTCCCATACCAAATTAAAACAGAATATACAGTTGGATCATTCTTAGCATCACGGTCGAAAACATTTACAACTCACCCAATACCCAATTAAGCTAGTGTTAAAAACTTTCCAAATTTTAAATTTCAACGAAATCCATTTTTAGTTTACGAATAACGCTACACATTATATTCTACAACAGTAATAATCGAACAGATAACACAAAATAATTTAAATGAAATTGGAATAAACATTCCCAAATAATTATCCAATGCAGTAATCCCAACAATAATAAATGTATTAAAATGACAGGAATACAAGATTGTTTGACTCCGATAGAAAAGAGATAACTGAATTCCTTTGGGCGACATGCCCTAAACAAAAGAACACTACATAATGTGAATCAAATGAATATAGGCGTCTAAGCAATACTCCATAGCTCCATAGCTCGTAATAATCCTCTAAGGTTGGCGTCCCTGCTGCTGGACACCTGATATAGATGGTACAACAAAAAAGATAATATGTAAGGCAACGGGTCAGAGCCCGATGTGAAAATGATTTTGAAAACAGAAAGTATTTAAAAAGTGCAATAAAGCATTTATTATGTACATGTTAGTATCCAAACTCTCACTTGATATTCTTACCTCTCATCTAGAGTGCACGCTTAACGTTTCATATTAACCTCCTACTCAATGGTTCCTCCTAACTAGTTCCCATAATATGATTTTATCCCATATAATAACCCCGCATGTCCTATACCATACGTAGTATAATCATTCATATACGTTTCCCATTAACATGAATCGTTTCTCATTAATATGAATTAATCTTTTCAAATCTATAAGAATAAATTTTCATTTAACTTAATTCAATTCTTTTTCTCTATTCCACATTATCTACAATTATCACATAGTATATTGATATAACCACAATATATACATTCATTTAATTCATTATATATATACATATATAATATGGCACCCCGAGACACAGCTGCGGTGCATGAATTACTCTGCAATCATGTCCCAATATCGCTGGTCGCCGAATAGGGGACTAAAGGTTCGGTAAGGATTCCTCGAACCACAAACAACAACACAAAAATTGGAGGCGAACATAGTTCTCAATCCCATGGGTAACGCACATACCTACGTTACCACAGTCAACGGACTTATCAACTCCCCGATAAGTCTTTCATAGACATATGTTCTTGATCAACAAATCAAAGATCCCATGGATTCATCAGGATATGACTGCCCTCATGCGCAAACCTCCCGTTGATAGCAAGTAAGCTAGGTATGTCATACATATAAATTACCAATCAATCAAATAGGCATTATCATCTACCTATATCAACAAGGTACTCACATTACCCTATGACAATTACCATACGTAGCATTATATCTCTTAAATCCTACGTATTAAAATATTATGACTTTATTTTTTAATTTAATTATTCGAGAGTCTCACTCATTACTCAAGGTTTAAATAGGTATTTCCTTAACATATTTATTAAGTAAGAAATCACTAATATCCTACTGGTCCATATCATCTTATCTCCCTAATTACTATGAATTAAACTCTCCTTTAATTAGGGTTATAACAGATTGTTTCTAATCTCTTATAAACACATCTTCTTTCACCTAGGTTTGAACCCTCTTGTAACCTAAGGCTGACCAAGTGATTTATTAAATTTACCCTACTAGACCTATCTTTAATGCATACAAATTAGAATCCAACACATGCATCTAGAAACCAAAATTTCTTTCAGTTTAATTAACATCATTCTTAATCCATTAAATCCCAATCACATTAATTCGATTCTCATCTAGGGCTTACTGATCTTCCCTAAGTCCCATTATATCCAATTAATAATCACCAAAGATTTACCAATGGTTTGGGATAAGAAAAAGCATTAAAAGAAACAACTTCATAAATTCTGGGGAGGTCGATCGATCGCCCAGATATCAGCCCAGGTTTCTGCATTTCTTGTACTATGAGTTTCATCACTTTTGATCATTCAAACCTTCATATTAACAATCCAAATTCCATGTAATCCTTACTACATGATATATCAACATATGTGAATGATTTATAATGGTCTAAACATCCTTGAATCATCAAGAGTTTGAATTAAAAGCATATGTTTATACTCTTTTTCCAGAAAAATTATATATATGATATCTTCAAGAACACACCCATGATTCTCAGAATTTCTTCAACAGATTTATGATTATTTCGTGGATTACTATCTACCTACAACATGAGTTTGATTCCTATATATTTCCATTTTCTAGAAATCAATCAACAACTCTTTCTTTATCTTCCAAACATGAAAAATCTCATCTTTTTATAACTATCCTAACATGGACAATATACAAACTTAGATTGCAATCATCAAATACTTGCCTCTAATGAAGATCTGATCCTTTGGAGTTCTATAACACAGATGGTTCCCCCCTTCTCTGACCACTTCTGGTGGTGGTTGGTGGTGGTGACCTTTTGCCTTTGGTTCTCCTCCTTTCCATGCAAGCTTCTCTTCTCCCAAGCACACTTTCACTCTCTCTAACAAGGTAACTTCTCAAGTTTGTATAGAAGAGATGAATGAACCCACGTACAACTAATCTCCAAATATTTATAATAAGACATAATCCAAAATCACTATTCATCCCCTTGTAAAAATGACCAAAATGCCCTTTTGGGTTGTCTTTTCATTTGCAAATGACCCGAGACCCAAAACCAACATCCAAATAGACTTTTTAGACTATTTCAACCCTTTCGGACGCAACGACGCTCTCAAAATGACTATAAGGTTGATAGAAAATAAGTTTTCTTCTTAATTTAACAAATTAGTCCCGACACGTCCCATACCGCGTCCGACTAAAAATTAAATTACTGAATTAATATCGCACAACCATATAAATAACATCACATTCATATATTAACTAAATATCTTTAAGTAATAACCAGAATCATTCATTTTAATATCCACAATTCGTATAAAACCAAAATGAATTAATTTATAGTAAAATCCAATTAATCCATTAATTTAAAATATAACCCATTTTAAAGTCATTTAAAATTACGGGGTATTACAATTAGGTTTTTATCGAAAGGGATTTTCTTCTCAAGTTCTTCTTATACTATTTGGTTTCGAATTTTGCTTCATAATTAATTTTGCATGTTCAGTAAATTAAATAAAGATAAAATCTGATAAAAAGTGAATTTGTGTGTTTGGCCTAATATACTAATATTCCATATAAGCTCATGCATTCTAAAAGGTGGTATCACAATCTAAGATATCTCCTAGATATAGATTCCTTCGAATTATGATCTCAGACCTACTCATACAACAATTGTATAATATAGAAAGATTGGGATCAATTAAAATGAGTCTTTACCTTAATAGTCAAAGAAATAATTATAGTAGAATTATGATCCTCATAACTATCTGGATTAAGAATCTATCCACCCATTGAAAATGGTGTGAGATAACATATATCTAATCAAGAAAACCCTTAGACTTAAATCTCATGGGTGGTTATGTTTAATACATTCTTAGATTTAGCGATCACAATCCTCTATTGAACTATCTCATAAGTTATCGAACCATCAGAAAGGTTCCCATAATTTCAGATAAACTTCTAGGATTATACACGAAACCATAACAACATGATGTAAAATCCCTATCTTGGATGGGAACCATTTGATTTAATTACAACCATAATTTTAATCTCATGTGATCCACCTGAACCAGACTAACTGGAATTCTTACTACATTCAATTGATCGACACATGTACATAATATATTAAATAATAAATATAAGACATTATCAAAACAAATATTCTTACTTCAAAATAAAGTGACATGCCTTTCCTGAGAAGTAAACTTTGTACATGGTTTTAGGAATAAAAATTCAACACTTGAGCTTTGGGTTTATATCAAACTACATCAAAACCTTATATACCTTGTAAGGCCATGTACCTATGGCGGTAAATACCTAATGGCGGATTGTTCCAGTTGAAGTTATCAATTGTTTATTCTTATAACTATTATAATAACAATCCAAAGAAAAACCGATGTGGGAACTATACCATCACGATCGGAAAAGTCCATCAAGTCAAATATCTAATGTGCATCTCTTTTAAGGAGTTCATATCCATCACGTACTACTCCCTGAGACTGTTGGGTTAGATGACTATTTGGCATAGGAAAACATGTAAGGAAAAATTTGTGATCCCGTCAATTTGTATGTATATTGGTTTTATTCTATTTGAACAAATTTATTTTATAGTCATATGTTAGTATTCAAGTTATTTGTCCTTCAAAACTATAATGTGTGATTGAAGACCGTAACGACCAAGTTAAAGAGACATCGAGAACATGCTGAGTTTCCTGAAGAGTTTCGTCTTCAACGCCATGAAATCTCAAGATGTATGAATGCATATTTATGTTTAATCCATGGATACATGTTTTGAGTGTATGTTTTCAAAAAAAAATAAGCATTTTTTTGTAAAGTATTTTATAAAGTAAAAATAGTTGTTTTGATTTATTTCATTCAAATGAGAATGCACAACTCGTTCGAACGACCCTAGTGTTTTCATTCGAACGAGTTTGCCTATATTTTTATGTCACCTAATTTTTTATGTTTTCTGTAAATAAAAGAGTTGACATTAATTTTTATTGGGCGGTTATCTGAAAAATGATTTTGCAAGATAAATTGAAAAGCCTCCAAACCCTAGTTTACAGCCAAAGTTTGAGACCAAAGTTTCACGTATATATATTTGTTTGAGAATTACTGTGTTTTGCACTAAAGTTATTTTCTCTTCATATTGAGAGTGTTTTGAAGCAGTGGAGATCATTTTTACAACGGACAATTACTGGAATTAGTCAAGAAGCAAGTAATACTGGTGTAATACCGAGGCATGGGAGGCATCCGCATTATATTGGCCATTGTAAGGTATCCAGTGACTACTATAAAAAAATGTGACCAGCAATAAGGAAGCACATCAAGGATTTAAGGTGTCGAATCTTTGATTAAGTCTAAGTCTTTCTTGTATATAGACCTATACGTTAGTCGACTTGTCTGGCTTGGTCGCCCGACTAGTTTCCCATAATTGGTTTTCCTCGCACATCGTCGTGTTGTGGTTTACCTTTGTTTGATTCTTACTTATATCACCTAGATGCATGCTTAGGCAAGGTCAAATTAATAAAATTATTTCCACAATACTTTGGTTTAATTGGTTTAATTAATTTCAAAATATAAAAATTGGTCTTGTCTGATGAACCCTAGGGCGCTCAAATTCTTTCATATAAGCATCATAGAGCGTTACACTAATTTATACCTTTAGATCCATGTTTTGTGCGCGTTTTGGGTGTTTAAATGGAGTTAAAATGAGAAGGAGGTATCATTACCCAATATCCCATATTTGACGATTTAAACTATCCTTATTAGAATGTACATGATTTGTCCTAAAATCGATTTATGAGAATGTTTGGAACTTCATAAATTATGGGTGGCCTCTTCCTACCGAATGTGGTGCTCTTAAAGCGTATGCCTCTTGGAAAATGGTAGAAAATAATGTCTAGACATGCAGCTCCAAGTGTGTGAATTATATTTTTTTATACTGTGACCAATAAAGAGTTTAGAAGAATTATGACAAACAAGAGCATGAGAGATTTTTGGGAAATTTTGAGATCCAAACATGATGGTACTAATATTGTTAGGGTTTCCAAGTTGGAAAATATGACGACTAAGTTTGAAATTATTAAGATGTTAGAGAATGAGTCTCTTAAGAGTTCTATGCCAAGTTGTAAGATATTATTAATTCCTCACTTAACTTAGGTGAGCCTATTCCTAAGTCGAGAGTGGTGCAAATAATCTTAAGGTCGTCGCCTGGACAATTTAATGCCAAGGTTATGGTCCTCAAATCTCTAGTAGGTGTTGATGCTATACTGGTCCCAAAACTTATATTTGATCTCCAAACCTATGAGATGAATATGTGTCCTCATAGTAAGAAATAAGAAAAAAAGATAAGTGTTTATCTTTGAAAGATAAGAATAAGGATATAGTGAGGGTGATGTCGATCCCAAAGAGATCGCTAGGTTTGTTAGGAAGTTCGAGAACTTTCTTAACCTTAGCGATGATAAGAAGTTTAAGAAGAAACTTAATAACTATAATGGACATGAGCGAAAGAATATGGATAACCCTAAGGATGTGGATGATCGGAATAAATGATTTGAATGCTAGGGGTTTGGGAATTATACACGTGAGTATATCACAAAATTAAGGAAGGAAGGCAAAGAGACTAATGAATAAAATTATACGCTTAGTGATAATGAGTCGATAAAGGAACTTTATTCCTCAAAAGAGTGTAATTACATTGCTTTCACGACCAACCATGTAATCTTAGATTATAAATCTTTTGACGTTGAAGATGACCATTTCCATGGCGTTTCTTTCGCTCTTGTGATTCCAAAGTGAGTAGTGATGATATGGAAGAAGACTTGGATAGAAAACATCTGTCTACGTTCCTTGAGTTTTGCACACAGTCGTTGAAGTTGAAAAATGCCAACTTGAAATTATAAGATAAGTTGTATGAACGTGCTGTAGGAAAAGGTGATATTAAATTGATTGCGAATTTAGGGGAACATGATAAGACTCTTAGGGAGAAGCTTTCACTTATATATATACACACTTCATGGATTGATGGAAAATACGAAGAACGGTTCCCAAATGTTTGAAAAGTCTAAAATTTTTAGAGAAGAGATTAAGAGACTCAAGTTATGTAATTTAGAATCTAGGTAGAACAAGTTGGATAAGATTTTAGGCACCATCAAAACCAAAAATGAAAATCTTGGAATTGGCTTCGATGATAAAAATACGTTCATTGCTAAAGCAAAGACAATTAATTTGAGAGAGCCAATCAAAGCTAAGGATGTTAGAAAAGGTCAACCCAATGGCAACACTATTCGCCGTGTCTACACTTAAACACATTGGGGGTAAGAAAGGTCACCTTAGTCATTTTTGTTATGATCATAGTAAATGTCCTAGAAAGTCTAAGTATAGTATCACCAAGGTTACCCAAACCCAAGATCATCAAGTTACACCTATGTGCATTAAGAAATCTGTATTCGAGGCGCTTAATATTATACTTGTCAACCCTTTCATGCTTACATATGATTATTCTCATGCTACATCAAATGATAGATTATTTCGCATATGTTTTATTCACAATATTTTATGCTTCATGTTATATGTTGTTGCTAGTTGTATGATGTTTTTATTTTTTATATTTGTTATTTCATTTATCGTGTTTTTATGAGAAAAAATATAAAAAGATTTTGTTTGTCTTTGGAGTCATTTTGAAAAATGTTTAAAACTCAAAAATATTTTTAGTTTATTTGTGTAGTTTGGTTTTACACACTTGGTGTGGCATATCAATGTGTTTGAATCCCATTGATTGCATGTTTCCATGTGTCTAGGACATTATATTATGGTTTACTTTGCTTTGAATTGTTCTTTATCATGCTTGCTTGGAATTGTTCGAAATTAATTTGCTTAATGGATTCACTTTGTATATGCCTCTTCACACACATGCACGAGCTCTTTTATTTTTTAACTATCTATGTTGCATGAGCTAAGTGAGGTGTTCTCATATCAATCTTGTCATACACGTATCTAATTAATTGGGGGATTTGTGCATATAAACACCATTACTCGAGAGCCTGTTTTAAATTAAAAATTATGAGGGTGTAATGGAAAAGGGATATGGATGGAGTAAATCTCCTTTATTTGATAGGCCACTATTACAAAGAGCCTAAAACATAATAGAGTAACATAAAAGAAAATATTATAAGGTCGTGTTTAGAAATTGATGCTTCAAAATTGTTATCTTTAAAAAGAGAGAAAATATTGAATATGTTTAAATTTCGAGGGTGTTAAGTTGAATATCAATGGGATTGCACAATTATTCCTAGTTAATCTTAAACATTTGGTGCTATTTATTTGAGAATAATAAATATTTTCTAGGCTAGTGTGCATTGCATATGTTTGTCCATTTTGAGTTCACATTATTTGTCACTTGAGGCTAAATCAAAGTTTGATAAATGAATTGCGATAAAAAAGAACTTCTTGAACTATCTAAATTTGTTAGGACATATTTCTCATATTTTCTAATTCACACCCCTTCACTTCGATCCACATTTGATTTACACACGTCTGTATGCTATGCGAGTGTGGAAAACTATGTGTTTTGTGTCTTTTGTGGTGTTTATACCTATATCTAAATGTGCGTTATTAGGGGGGGGGGTGTTTATATATATATATATATATATATATGTGTGTGTGTGTGTGTGTGTTATGAGTGCAAGAAATCATAATTAAATATTTCTAATTAGCACAAGGAGTGAAATGTGAAGTAACAGGTGCTACAGATAATATTTATATGGTTCAACAATGGCTTAATCCCAAAGTGTGGTTTCTCATTTTTATTAATGAGTTATAGGTTCATAATTACATTCCCCTTACCCTAGTGTGAGAGGTTGTATTTATAACAGCAGAAAGTAGTTGAGTTATACACAAACTCGCCCAACTTCTCATTGGCTCGCTAGTGATTCTTATTTATCTCTTCTGAGAATGTAGGTAACCAAAAGAGTCTTAAATTATCCACGTGATATACTTATTTATCCATGAAACACTGAATTTGACTGGGGTAGAATGTTGGGCCTACTTAGGATACCGAATATTGTGCCCTTATGGTTTTGCCCCTACAATTTCACCTAAAATTCTTTGCCCAAATTCTTTGCCAATGATGTTCCAAATAGTTTTACATTCATTATTATCCCAATATTAAACCCAAAATTTAAAATGCATGATCAAACACGCTCGTGATTATTTTAAAATGACAGGGGTACATTTGTCCATAGAGAAGAATGAATTGCCAAAACAAGTCTTGGGTGTTGTTCCTTATGATTGATCTCTTGAAACACGAATGTCACTTGTTTCAAACTCTTTACAATCATTTTATTTCTATTCATTCTCAAAAGACTTTCAAGCTCCTAGTCTCTTGGTTCACTCTGATTGTCTTCTTTGTCTCCTCTTGCTTTTCCATCTTCATAATTCCACCTTCGTATATTTACTGCGTATTCTTCTTTTACTCTCCTCTTTTGTGAGAACGGTGTATACTATCAATAAGAAAAACTTGGAAGATTTTTGAAAACATAATGAATTACTTATTTGGTTACAATCGAATATGCCCCAGTGCCCAAAAATTATATTGCGGTTGATGGTGGTCATTGAATACACATATTTTTAGTAGTTTAGGGGGATAATGTTTCCCCCAAACCAACTTTTTCTTGAGTTTTATGGATTCTTTTATGTCATTCCCTCCCAATGTGCTCCCAATACATTGCGGATTTTCAATGGGGTTCTCAGAATTAACAAACTATAAGAGACCAACCTAGGGATCCCAAAAATTAGGTTTTGTTACTCCTATTCTCGCAAATCGGATGGGATTTTGTGCTTGAAGGCGAGGAAGGATGATATGGTACTGGTAGTTAACCTTAATGATTTTAATAAACGATATTGGGATCAGGGATTTATTATTTGCAATTGGAAACATCCTCCTCTTCCAGAGGGAAAATAGTACCATGGGCTTCTGTGCCCAAAATGGGGGAGTTATATAGGTTAGTACTTTTCTTTTATGCCTTATATGAATTTTCTCTTGATTGAGTGGTGACTGATAATATTTCTTCTTTTCCTTATCTGAGCAGCTCAATCAAAGAAGAAAGAGACCTCTATTTCCCACATCAATAGGGAAGAGCTTCTAAAAGTCTAGAATTTGAGGGAACCCTTGGTTCCAAGTGGTGACCATTCTTGCTATGACTTTTTCTTAATTGACTATAAGAACTCTACCAGTAACTTCACAACTCGTCCAGTAGACAACATTCCTAATCTTCGACTTTCTTAACCAAGTGACGAAGCTTCAATCTCCTCCTTCTTTGAATGGTTATATGTCGAGTACATTCCTGTCGAGGAAGAAGATTCAATGGATGAGGAAAAGAATTATACTGATCGATAATGATTATGTCGGTGCCTCCTCCCCTAAGACCAAGTCCTTAACGAGGACTGAGCAAGAAAGCCCTTCGACTACTAACTCGAACTTAATAATTTGAGAAAAGAACAAGAAGGACCCCATACCCCCATAACCATCCAAGAAGGGTGAATCCCCCATATCTGTGAGGACCTCACAAGTGATGTCAGTTGCCAAGGATCCCTCATTGTCTTTCATTTTTTAAAAGGATCATTTCGCATCACTGATCGTTAGTAGATTAAATAGTTATCTTACAAGTAGCATTCATCCCATACCGCTCAGGCATTATCTCTAATAAGCTCATTTTTTTCTATTCAGGTCTGAAGTTGCTGGATACCTTTTTTGTGTTCTTAATAGGTTTCATTTTTATAAGTTTGTAGTTCATGGAAGATTTTGTCTCCATCCCGGATAATCGCTTGGATCAGTCCAAAATAAATGACGATCTACAGGTGGATTTACAAAAGTCTCGAGAATTCCTCACTTTTTCCAAGAGGGGTTATAATGAAGAGAAGAAATCAACTATTTATGACATGCACACACTGAAGAGAAATCATAATCAGTTGAAGGCCTCCAACAACTAGATAAAGGTTAAGCATGATCGCGAGAAGAAATAATGTGAAGAATTTTCTTCGGCCAAGGAGGCCAGTTATTATGAGGGCTACACTGAGGATTTTGAAGATACCAAGCTCCAGTTCTTATTTATTATATATCTAGTTTCAATAAGCGCTAGGATGCTGCTTTGGCTAACGACTGTCCTAGATGACTTATACCTCTTTGGCAAGCATCGCCCTAGTTCTCCATCAAAAGTTGATAATGAGGCAACCACATGTGATCCAACCGACCAAACCACTGATGCAATTACCAAGGGCAAGACCCCAGAGACTTAGGAGTATGTTATGTGCAAGGAAACATAGTTAAGGACGATTGGTTTATATGCTCTTGCACTTTCCCCTTGGTTTTGTATGTAAAGGCTTTGCCCATTTTGAGTATTATTAGTCAATGATCTTTGTGAATTTTAATTTCTTCTTAAGTTATTATTGAATGTTCCACCTTTGTTATTACTTTTTGTAGTATGCAAATGATGCCGATAACATTCCTTATCTTGCTGGTAACCTTGACGTCCTCCTTGGTCTGGATATAAGTGCCGAAGGTCGTTGAGCTTTTGTCTCTATTCATAAGGCCTTAAAAATGGTGGTTGGTTCCTACAAAAATAAGTTGCACTTAATGGCCAAGCTAAAAGATGATGTGGAGGATTTAGGAGATATAGGAACCCTCATAGAGAAGGAGGTGAATTCCTTGAAGGCCCAACTGGCTGGATAAAAATACATTGGAGATGTTAGGGCCCTTCTCCAAGTTGAGAATGATAATCTTAAGAAGAATATAATTAAATCATATGATCGCAGTCAAAGATCCCATGTTATGGTGATGGGTATTAGCCATGACATTATTAAGCTATGCTATCTGTGAAGAATAGGTCATCGAGCTGTGTAGTCGAATGGTTATAAGGAAGTTTGGGTGTATTCCCCAATTAAGTTAGAGGAGGTAAATAATGTATCTTATAAACGTTGTTGGTTGAAATCATTAGGGGTGTTTAAGGTTCCTAAAGACTCTCAACACTAGTATATGTACCGAGTTGAATGCTCTACTTTCCAACATCCTCCCTTTGGCAGTGAGGAAAGTTGGGTCCCTTTAGACGCTACTCCTCTGCAGCTGGCCAAGAGCTATTTGTCCTCTTATGATGATGAGTTCCGACCAAATCCTGACGACATTCGGCGAAGAGACATTGTTTCTATTCTTGGAAGCTCATCATAATTTTATACCTACCATCTTATTTTACACTTTTACTATTGTAAATGATATCTTTGTAACGTGTAAATTTTTGTAACAAGTTATTTATTTCATATCGTCCTCTCACATTTTCTGATGATGCTATAAACATCACCACCAATATAAGTTGTTGATAAGCTCAAACTAGTAGCTACAATGGCAGCATAAGAGAAATAAAATTTTAGAAAGAGATGAGGAGAAGAGCAAAAATACTTGTATTTAAGTGATTCAGCCAATTTGGCACACGTTCACTATGGGTGTGTGAGTGAATTTCACTATAACAAGGGAACTGATGGCCTATGATACAATATCTCACTTTCTCTCTCTACTGCGTATTTCTGCAAAGCTTCGTTAGGGTTTGCAATTCTAGATCCCTTTTCAAGGTAGGGGAAGACAAGTATATATAGTGCCTGGGGGTGTAGTGTACCCCCCAATCATGACATGAGCATGTTTTTGGTGATCAAACCAATCTGATACGGACACATGGTTGTGCCATATCTAGGTAATGATGATCGAATATTCTCACACGTGAGGGGAATGAGTTTATTATAACGGTTTAATTCACGTGTTCGAAGCCTCCCATGCGCTTGTGTATGCTCGGACATAGGATGTCATCCATTGTAACCTTGGGCCATCTGAGTATGATGTTGGTAAGTTCGAGGGTTGTCTTTATTTGCCAATTATAATAATGACCTTGGCTGATTGACCAACCGAGGTTAGGTATTAAGCATAGCTGCAGTGTCAGCTGAAACAAAGTACGATGGTGGGAGTAGCTTGAGCCCATAGGATGATGCTGACCTCGAGTGATGGCCATCCACGATTGGTCATTGTGGTGCCGACCTTCGGAAGGATGACCTCTCTGATTTCCATTGTGATCTTCATGTTGACTCAGCCATCATGTCAGCCGAGGTTGTTTACTCCGAGTACGAGGGTACATATCGGGCATATCAATCACCCCGAGCCCTTAGTCTCCTATGTGAGTAGGTGGCTGAGGGGTATATAAGTTAGTCTTATGAAGAGTCAGTTTTGATGTCTTGGGGTGTGGAGTGATTCCTTGGACACATGTCACTTTTAGGAGTGACTAGCGTTTTCCCCAAGATATGACTGTACTAACGATGCCTTTTAAGTTTTTTAGGGAAATGATGAGCGCCTTGAAAATTATGCCCCGTCATTAGAGAAGTTTAAATATCTTTTCCCTTTCCTCATTCTCTTTCCTCTCTCACTTTTCCTTCCTTAGAGCTCTTGCTGTAGAAATCTCCTCGAGCCTTCCATATCCAAAGTTTCACCCTCTCTCTGGTTCTCAGGTTTCCCTGTGTTTGTAACCCCTTACCTTCCATTCTTCATTGCTCGGGTTACCATCTTTCTCTTTTCTTATCTATTTTTTGGTTTCATTTCCAAACTTCCATATTTTCCGATCAGTTTTTCTATTTCCGGCAAGGAATACCACAACTATTTGGTTGTTTTAAGTGTGAGGCAATGGGCTTTAGGGATTATTTCAAGCCTACTTGTCCTATTGAGGTTAGTTTAGGTCAGAGTTTGGCATTTTGAATTTTCTGACTAGTCTTCGGTTATCTTCTCCGGTGGGCTGCTTTACACCTGTTGTTGGTGTTCTTACTGAAAAACCTTATGATTCTAAATTTTTGAGTTGTTTTCCTAAGTGTGAGAAATAATTCACCTATTTGTTTGTTTAGTTTGAACTTCTCCAAGTGTAGTATTATATGTCGAATGCTCAGACCTTTGAAGAAACTTGCTGAAGAGTTTCCCACTCTGTGCGAGGAGTGTTTTAAAAAAATCACACAGGTTGATTTAGCCCAGGCCGAGGCTCGTAAGGCCGAGACTTTTCCCCTCAGACCAATTTTTACTCCATAATTAGCTCTCATTTACTCTGAGCCTGCCGAGGTTCCTGTCTCTATGTCAGAATTGGCTTTTTCAAACCCAATGTCAACGTCTGAGACTGGTGAGTCCGTAGACTCCTTTGAAGAGGCTATGGATTACTCCAATAGGCAAAGTTAGGTTTTGGAGGATGCCGAGGTTTCAATATGTGCCTCGTCTCACCAAGGTGCTAGTACTTCTCGTGGGTCTCCATCAATAGAGATCTTAGAGCCTAGTGTGGGGATTCCTCCTTCCATTGATGCCATTCCTCTATCGGATGCCACCGGTGTTAAGTTTGCGAAGAGGTTTCCTAGTGGTGCTCCTACGGGTTCCCAAGTCGAGGTTGCTGGGGATGCCAATTATGATAAAGAAAGTGAGCTTGATACATCTCTAGCTACAAAGTATGAGAGTACTCTAAATGATTATGACCTTCTATCCTTGAGACACCTTTATTCCAAAGACTCCTCAATCATCCTGATGAAACCTCTTAAGGAAGAGAGGGGCTTTGATTGCCGATAGGGTGAACTCTGTGTTTATAAGCTGATGTTCTAGATAGGTTTTCGTCTTCCCATCCATCCAACAATCAGATCCCCTAATTCTTGGAGGGTTGTGATTAGGGAAATCATCCTTTGAAAGGATGTTCACCACGCGGACCTTCCAGTTAGAGTTGTTACTGCTTGCAATGTTCCCTCATCTGGTAAAAATCATACCGTCTACTACCACTTCGTAGACAGGAAAACCGAGAAGAAGATTCTCTTAGTTACCCAGAATTCCAACCATAATTGGAAACCTCGGTATTTCTTTGTATCGGGAGCTGGGCAATTTGGTTTGAGTGAGGCTGGTAGGACATCTGATCCATGAACACCTATGAGATGGGGTAAAGTCTCCATTTCGGCAAAAGACGACCTTGGTTTAAGCCAGGATAAATAAAAGAATATTGAGGACCTTCATAATGAAGGCGTGAATGGTCGTCTTGATAAGTATGAACATCTTATGACCCCCTATTACCTTTCTTAGACAGTTTTTGGGGGTAGTCCAATGGAAGAACTTTGTATGTTTCCAAAATTTTCATACCAAGTGATGTCTCGTACTTCTTATATTTCTGTAGAGTGACTTGTAAGAATTTCTGACGATTTTTGGGAGATGTCGTCCCCCAGCCTTACACATCTCATGGAAAAATGGGGCGATAAGAATGTACCCCCTCCAGCCCAGAGTGTCGACACTTCAAAGGCTGATGCTAGCAAGAAAAGCAAAGGGCCTAATGAACTAGTTCATATTAGGCCGAGCAAAGCTACTAAGGACTGTGTAATCCCTATTTCCACCGATGATGCTTTGGCTGGCCGCCTATCATAGCTCAAGGTAGGAGACAACATTATCGGCCATAGCCTGCAAGATGCCGATGCTATTGGCACCATCATGACTAAGGAGGATAAGTGATTTCTTCAAGCCTTATATGTCCCTTTATTGGCCGAGTTTACACTCCACAGGGTGATTCAAGTATAAATTTTTCATGTGTCTGATCTTCTTCTGCAGAGTGTGGTGTATCTTCACCGCCTCGTTGACTTGTCTTTGAAGAAGTTTCCCCTTATACAAAGGGCAAGGATGCTTAAAAAATTGAGGCCAACCTGAAGACCGAGGTTAAAAAGCTTATAGGAGTCATCAAGGAGAGGGACAATAATATTTCTCATCTTAAGGAGGATCACGGCAAGGCTCTAAAGGCAAAGGATCAGAGTGTTCAATCAAAGGTTGATGTTGTTGTGAAAGCTGCATTGGAAGATGCTACAGGGAAAATCATTGAGGAATTCAAAGTCTCTGATGAGTTTTTCATCTTTAGCTTTGAGTATTTAGATAGGGGCATTAGAGCTACCAACCGATGGGCCGAATTGAAGGAAGGTGAGTCTGGGAGCCTAACTACCGAGGATTTTGTTGGTCTCGGCTTTGGAGACTTTCGATTCACCCAATCTTTGAAGGAAATATAAGAAAGTGATGCTTCCCCGATCGAGATGGCTCCTCTTGAGGTCATAAAGACTGACGATGGTGCTCAGCATGATGACGATGTTGAAGTTATGAATCCCAGTCTTGACCCCATTAATCTAGTTACTGATCGGTCGACTCCTGCCGAGGGTCAAACTGAGCTCTGAGCGTCTATCCCTATTTGAAGAACTTTTTGTGAAGCATTGTGTAATTCTTGTTTTGATGAACTTTGGTTATTGCTTTTTAATATTTTGAATGTAACTCTGTAACCTCTTCATGTTACGAATATAAGCAGATTCACTTTTTCTGTTTTTATTGCTCTTTTATGATGTTTTGTTGTTCTATGATTGTGATGTTCCACATACTCACCACAAATTTCACCATAAGACTAGAAAAATAATAAAGATGTTAAGATTCTTGTAACACCCCGCCTAATTAAATACTGGGCGGCCAGTCCAATACCAAATTAAAACAGAATATACAGTTGGCTCATTCTTAGTATCACTGTCGAAAACATTAACCAATCACCTAATACCCAATTAAGCTGGTGCTAAAAACTTTCCAAATTTTAATTTCAACAAAATCCATTTTTAGTTTACGAATAACACAACACATATTATTCTACAACACTAATAACCGAACAACTAATACAAAATAATTTAAATGCAATTGGAATAAACATTCCCAAATAAATAACCAATACAGTAATCCCAATAATAATAAATGTACTAAAATGACACGACTACAAGAGTATATGACTCCGATAGAAAATAGATAATTGAGTTCCTTTAGTTGACATGCCCTAACTAAAAGAATACTGTGAATCAAATGAAGATAGGCATCTAAGCAATACTCCATAGCTCCATAGCTCATCTGAATTTGCTAAGGTTGGCGTCCCTATTGCTGGACACCTGATATAGAAGGTACAATAGAAAAGAAAATATGCAAGGAAACGGGTCAGAGCCCAATATGAAAATGATTTTTAAAACAACAAGTGTTTAACAAATGCAATAAAGCATTTATTATGTACATGTTAGTATCCAACTCTCACTTGCTATTCTCACCTCTCATCTAGAATGCACACTTAATGTTTCCTATTAACCTTCTAGTTAATGGTTCCTCTTCACTAGTTTCCATATTATGATTCCATCCTATATCATAACCCCGTATGTCCCAAATCATACGTCATATAGTCATTCATATACGTTTCTCATTAACATGAATCATTTCTCATTAATATTAATTAATCTCTTCAATAAATATTCATTAACTTATTTCAATTCTTTTCTCAATTCACAGTTATCTACAATTATCACACAATAGATGATTTAACCACAATATAACTATTCATTTAATTCATCATTATATATATATATATATATATATATATATATATATATATATATATATATATACATATATAATACGGAACTCCCAGTCAAAGCTGTGGTGTAATATATTACTCTGCTTTCATGTCCCATCATCGCTGGTCGCCGAATAGGGGACTAAAGGTTCGGTAAAGATTTCTCGAACCACAAACATCAACAAACAAATTGGAGGCGAACATAGTTCTCGTATCCATGGGTCACGCACATACCTACGTACCCACATTTAATGGACTTATCAACTCCCTGATAAGTCTTTTATAGATCTATGTTCTTGAGCGACAAATCAAAGATCCCATGGATTCATCAGGATATGACTTCCCTCATACGTAAACCTCCCCATCGATAGCAAGTAAGCTAGGTATGTCATACACATAATCATCAATCAATCAAAAAGGCGTTATCATACCCATAATATAATATCAACACCCATACATAGCATTATATCTCTTTAAATCCCACATATTAAAATATCATAACTTTACTCAAGGTTCAAATAGGTATTTCCTCAACATATTTATTCAGTAAAAAATCACTAATATCCTACTTCTCCATATCATCGTATCTCCTAAATTACTACGAATTAAAGCCTCCGTTAATTAGGGTTATAACCGATTGTTTCTAATCTCTTATAAACAAATCTTCTATCAACTAGGATTGAATACCATCCTCACATGACTCATAGTCTATAGTGTTCTATTCACACTATATGACTTATCAACAAAATCAACATCCTCGCATCCTATAACATCTCTCCACTCCCGACGTGGTTAAGGTTCATGCGCGGAACGTCTCGCAAAGCGAAATCCAAACAAGGAACCCCTCCAATACACTACTACTTAACTTTGTCGATCGTGGAGGTCCGTCAACTTTAAATACGCAATCGGAATAACATCATCCCCTCTTTTAACCAAATGTGGTCTAAACTCCCATCTCTATCCAGGAGCCATACCACTAAGCGCTTGTACTACCTTCAGTCCTTGCGCAATCAATAATGAGCTTAAACTCAGTCTTTGATATTCAAATTGTAACCTTAAGGCCACCCAAGTATTATATTAAATCTCCCCTACTGGACCTATCCTTAATCCTCAAGCATAAAAATTAGAATTCAACAAATAAATCGATCAACTGAAATCTCTTTAACTTTAATTATCATAATTCTAATCCATTAAATCCCAATCAAATTAATTCGAATCTTAACTAGAGCTTACTTCCAATTATTTCCAATTAATAATCACCAAAGATCTACCAAAGTTTTGGGATAAGAACCAACATTAAAAAGAAACAACTTTAACAATCCTATGGAGGTCGATCGATCGAAGGCAGGGGGTCGATCGATCGATCGCCCAGCTAACAACCCAGTTTTTCTGCATTTCTTTTACACGGGTTTAACCATTTTTGATCAATCAAACCTTCATATTAACAACCCAAATGACTTATAATCCTTATTACATGATATATCCACATATACAAATGATTTCTACTTCTCTAAACATCCAAAAATCATCAAGAGTTTGGATTAAAATCACATGTTCATCATATTTTTCCAGAAAATTATCAACATAATATCTTCAAAAACACATCCATGGTTTTCAGAATTTATTCAACAGATTTATGATTATTTCGTGGATTACTATCTACCTACAACATGAGTTTGATTTCCCCATATTTTAAGTTTCCATAATTCCATTAACAACTCTATCTTTTCATCTTCCAAACATGTAAAATCTTATTTTTATAACTATCCTAACATGGACAATATACAAACTTAGATTGTAATTATCAAACACTTGCCTCTAATGAAGATCTGATCCTTTGGAGTTGAATAATACAAGTGGTTCTCCCTTTCTCCGGCCAACTTTCGGTGGTGGTTGGTGGTGGTGACCTTTGGCCTTTAGTTCTCCTCCTTTCCAAGCAAACTTTCTTCTCCCAAGCAACCTTTCACTCTCTCTAAGAAGATGACTTCTCAATATTGTGTAGAAGTGATGAATGAAGCCACGTTGAACTAATCTCCAAATACTTATAATAGGAGAAAATCCGAAATCACTATTCACCCCCTTGTAAAAATTACTAAAATGCCCTTTTGGGTTATCTTTTCATTTCCAAATGACCCAAGACCCAAAACTAACATCCAAATAGACTTTTCTGACTATTTCAAACCTTCAGGACACAACGACGCAGTCGAAACGACTATAAGGTCGATATAAAAATAAGTTTCCTTTTTAATTTAACAAATTAGTCCCGACACGCCCCATACCGCGTCCGACGAAAAATCCAAATTACTGAATTAACAACTTACAACAATATCAATAACATCCCATTCATATATTACCTAAATATCTTTAAGTAATATACCGAATCATACATTTTAATATCCACAATTCGGATAAAACCCAAATGAATTAATTTTTCATAAAATCTAATTAATCCATTAATTTAAAATATAACACATTTTAAAAGTCGTTAAAATCACGGGGTATTACAAGTCTGAGGTTACCAAATTATGGTGTTTATCCTCATAATTTCACAAAACCAAATTAATGATGTTTAACCTCATATTTTCACCAAATTAATGATGTTAAAGGTCTGAGGTCACTAAATTAATCCTGTTTAACCTCATATTTTCACCAAATTAAGGATGTTAAAGGTCTGAGGTCACCAAATTAGTGATGTTTAACCCCATATTTTCACCAAATTTATGCTGTTAAAGGTCTGAGATCACCAAATTAATGATGTTTAACCTCATAATTTCACAAAATTGATGATGTTAAAGGTCTTAGGTCACCAAATTAATGATGTTTAACCTCTTATTTTCACCAAATTAATGATGTCTGAGGTCACCAAATTAATGATGTTAAACCTTATATTTTCACCAAATCAATGATGTTTAAGGTCCGAGGTCACCAAATTAATGATGTTTAACCTCATATTTTCACAAAATTATTGATGCTAAAGGTCTGAGGTCACCAAGTTAATGATGTTTTACCTCATAATTAACAAAACTAATGATGTTAAAGGTACGAGGCCACCAAATTAATGATTTTTAACCTCATATTTTTACCAAATTAATGATGTTTAAGGTTTGACTTCACGAAATTAATGATGTTTAACCTCATATTTTCACCAAATTAATGATGATTAAGGTCTGAGGTCACCAAGTTAATGATGTTTTACCTCATAATTCACCAAACTAATGATGTCAAGGGTTCGAGGTCACCTAGTTAATTGTGTTTAACCTCATAATTTCACTAAATGAATGATGTTAAAGGTCTGAGGTCACCAAGTTAATGATGTTTTACCTCTTAATTCAGAAATTAAATTATGTTTAAGCATATATATTGGAACAAAAGTTGTTAATAGAACTTTGATGTTTCTCATTCACACTTTCTTTAATATCTTCTGTATAAATTGATGCATGTATTTCAAAAAGATAAAATAGTTGAAACATCATAAGTAATATTTCTTCAAGTGGTCTCCATTCCAAGGGTTTGAGGAAGGCTCCCCTTCTAAATTTTGTAGCCAATAGGTACTAAGTACAATCTCATTAATTACCCTGTAAGGACCATGTCAACTCGAATGGAGTTTATTAGGTTTCTTCCACGTCTTCTTCAGGAGCAAGTCTCCCAAAGCTATCGGCCTTAATTTTACCATCTGATTGTAGAAACTCGTAGTTCTTTACTGATAGGCTTCTTGTCTTATCTCAGCATCTTCTCTTCTTTCCTCAATTAAATTAAGATCTAGTCTTCTCTCTTCCCCATTCTTCTGAGGGTCATACGTCGAAATTCTATGATTAGGAAGCCCTATCTCTGTTGGGATGACAGCCTTTGAGCCATGGGCTAACATAAATGGATTTTCCCCTCTGGGTGCTCTCACTGTCATCTTGTAAGCCCAAAACACAGCATATGCCTCTTCTATCCCTATTCCTTTGTACTTTTCCAACTATTTTTTTATTCCATCAAGGATTGTTCGATTTGTGACCTCAGTCTGACCATTTCCTGGGGTCGTCCAGGGGAAGAGAAGAATTTCTTGATTCCTACTCTTTCGTAGTACTTTTCTAAAGGAAGAATTCTTGAATTGGGTTCCATTATATGAGATGAGGGTGTTTAGAAGGCCATACCTACATATGATTTTCTTCCAAATGAACTGGAATGTGTTCTGCTCAGTGATTGTGATAATTGTCTTGGCTTCTACCCAATTAGAAAAATAATCAATCGTCACAATTAAGTACTGATAGTTGTTTATAGCCGTTGGCAAGGGTCCTACCAAATCGATGCCCCATACTGCAAATGGCCAAGGGGAGATGATAGAAGTCAAAGGTTGATGAGGCTAATGGGGAATGATGGAGAACCTCTAACACTTATAACATCTCTTCACATACGCATCTCCATGTTTGGCTAAGGTCGGCCACGAGTACCCATGAGTGATTATCCTCTAAGACAACGACGTTCCTCCAATTTTTCTTGAACAAGAACCCCCATGTACATCTTGGAAGATGCATGGAACCTCTGAAGGATGAACATGTCTGAGAAGATGGAGTAGGAATCCCTTTTTGTACATGACATCTCCCACAATATAGAATTTAGCAGCACTGAACCTTAGTTTTCTCCTCTCTAACTTTGATTCTGGAAATTTTTCCTCTCTAATGAATCTAATAAGAGGGTCCATCCATGAGGCCCCCATATTCAGATTTAGGTAAGGTCTAGAAGCCTCTTCCTCTTCGATGGTCATCTTGAGGAGAATCTCAACTCGTACTATTATACTTTTATTGGTTCTTATTACTGAAGCCAACCTCGTGAGTGCATCAGTTCGGCTATTGTCCAGCTTCAGTATCCTCTTAATCTTTACCTCTTTGAAGCCTTCTAGCATCAATCTTACCCTCTTTAGATATCTATCCATCCTTTAATATTTTTCTTCGTACACCCCCAGGATCTGGTTCACGATCAATCTTGAGTCACTATGGACTAGGAGTTATCCGACACTTAAGGCTCTTGCTAAAGAAAGACCCCCTATCAATGCCTAATACTCTGACTCATTGTTGGAGTCTTTGAAGCTGAATCTCAGTGCATAATCAATATCTATACCATCTGGTGCCGGCATTATTAGCCCTGCTCTACTCCCATTTTCACAGGACAACTCATTAACAAAGAGGTTCCAGATGATTTCATTTTGAATGAATTTGATACCAATTTTAGAATCGAAATCGCTAGATAATCATGAAACAACCAGCTAAATATGATCAACAAAAGAAAATCAGTAGCTAGTAAACCAATGAATCACACAAAGAGTGTTGCAATCAAATCAGGTGTGATAAACGGGCTATATGCAAGAAATCAATTTAGAACCAATAAAACCCACATATAAACCAATCGGTCCAGAAAAACTTCCAGCAGTACCAAAAAATACCAAATTAACCCAGAGGACTGCAAACCAATCAGAAGCTCCAAAATAGCCTGTCGTTCGAACTAGCCAGGGACATCGCTCAAACGAGTTGAGGATGTCGCTCAAACGAAGTACAACTGTCATTCGCGCGAGATGGATATGTCGTTTGAACGACTTCGCGCGACTTGCCAGAATTTACTAGCTCCCCGAAATATTATATAATATTGCCCAGTGAAAAAATTTCGACAAAAAAATTCCAAGAAGGGCCTGACAGAAACAAAATAGTGTTAAAACAGTAGGCTTTTAACACTAAATGCAAAAACTCATAAAAACTAAAAATGCGAGTTACATGCAAACATAGTATCGATGTGCTCAAACATGGATATGGAATGAATGGATGTGAAACTAAAAACAAATGAGTCACAATTCCAATACATCGAAATGAGCAAGAAGCTCTAATTGATAGCGATAAATCATCACACTTAATCATAGCCATATGACAATTAAAGTGTCACCTTAATGAACTAAACATACTACATGCACACAAATCCAGAATTTTGACGATTCTATAAAAAATAGCGTCAAATTACAATGTTTTAACATTAAGATTAGTTGTGCAAACTCGTTTAAATTTTTAATCCATCCAAACTCCCTCAAAAATATCATATTTTCTTTGGAATGAACTGGACTAATTTGGCCCTTTTGTTAGCATATTGCATTTTCTTTTGGGCTCTTTTAAACGGTGGCTTTCATGATGAGTCAATTTTGAACTCTCGCAACCCTTTACCATGAATCAGTCATCATTTTTACCAATTTAAATACTCACGGTAAATGGTTCTTACATGTACACTTCTACTTAAGTGTCCTTATGCATAGATGACAAGATTGAGATAAGAACGCCGCACCAAATTCAAATATGCAAGAGAAGTCAAACATCCATATAAACTCGTGCATGTGTGCAATGTTGGTATATATATAAAGTCGAATCAAAATGAATATCAAAATTGAAACAACCCCATATAAACAATGGTTAAGATTATTCTAAGCATCGATAATAATGACCAAATGTCCTAGCCACATGGATACTGAAAAGATGTGGGGGGTGGGGGGACCAAGCACACCAATATGCCACATCAAACATGTAAACTCAAAAATAAAAACCAGAAATCTTTTTGGCTTTTCATATTTTGACTCAAATAAAAGAAAAATCTTTTAGGGTTTTCAAAAGTTTTCTCAAAAACAAAATCTTTTTGTATTTTTTCAATTGGACTTAAACACATGAAAACTATAATACAAAATGATACACATGTCATTATACTGACAATGAATATATCATGAAGAAAACTAGTATATGACAAACATGGTAACACTATCATCCTTTAGATTTAGCATGGGAAGAAGAAGTTCACCAAAAGGAGAATCCTGAAGTTTAATTTCTAAAGCCACTAAATTCGATTTTCTAACCCAAGTAGCTGTAAAATAATGCAAGGGGGTTTTGGGAACTAGGGAAACTTTATTCATAAACTTCCTAGGAACTTGTCTAAAGTCGTATCAATACTGCCTAAGGTGACCTTTCATACCACAAAACGTGCAAATGAAGTGATGGTTGGAATGATTACCTATATATGGACATTTTCTAACCTTCCTAGTGTTTCCCACACGTGGGGGGGGGGGGGGGGGGGGGGGGGGGGATGGGAACAACTCTCTCACAAAAATCTATACCTCCCCTATCTCCCTTAATTTGTACGGTGCCTAGGATCTTATCTAGCTTCTTCGACCTAGCCTCCAAAATCAAACTTGACTCTAGGCGAGTCTCTCAATCTCTCCTCCAACTCGTGAATCCTAGACTTGAGCAAACGCCTAGACTCCTTAAAATCTAAAATCTCCTTTTTCAAGGACTCCATCAAACCACAACGATTATCTCTCTCTTTCTCCACAAACTCTAGTTTATACCTAAACTTCTTCTCTCGTTCCCTAAGATCCTCAATCAAACTATCATTATTTTCTATGGCACGCTCATTCAACATAGCTTGCAATTTTGCATTTTCCTTTTTCACCTTAACCGTCTCGGCATACAACTCATTAAATTAAACTTGCAATTCTTTCACATCTATCTCGTCCTCGTCACTCTCCTCACCCTCACGAACATGGTATACACTCAAAACCTCCTCGAAAGTGTCATGCACATGAGAATCGTCGTCGCGCACCTGACATGCCATAAACGCAACAAAGTTACGATCAATGGGGGAAATCTCTCCCTCTTACGGGCACTATCACTTAAGGTGGCATTATAGACAATGGGTTGCTTTTCGTTTTTCTTAAGTGTAGTGGGACACCCCTTAATTTTGTGACCGTACTCCTCACACCCAAAACATTTATCCGACTCAACTCTCTTAGGCTTCTGATCGAATCAAAAACCTAGCGTCCGTGCAATACGCTAGTCGTTGTTATCGGCTTCCAACCTCAATACAAAAAAACCTAAACTTGCAAATACACTTCTTAAGATGTATAGTGGTGAGTCTGGGTATCGAATCCACAGGGAATGGTAGATAGAATTTAATTGATTTATTACTTCTAAAGAAAAAGTGAAAAATATGATGATGGTTGAAAAGGGAAAAAATAGGTAAATAAAGAAATTAAATTAATTAAGATGAATGAGAAAATAGGGTGGAGTGCAATCCCTCAAATCTTAGTGAATTACCGTAGAGAATCCTAGACTTGTAAATTGAAATTTTGACTAAATCCAATCTTTATAGATCCTAAGCATTGCATATATGAGGGAACTAGCCCGCATCATATGAAATAAAATGTAAATACAAAGTGGTGAATGGACAAATTACACTTTACATAGCGTTCTTAAACATCTCAAGTACCTAGGGCAAGAGAGATTAAAAGATTGTCAATATTCATGCAATTTCCCTCCACGATTCGGTCAATATTTAATTTACCCTCTATTTTCCACATGGGTAATTTACCTCGGAATGAGTTAATGTACACCAACCCTTGAAAATTTATCTAGACATGGTTTTATGAGAAATCAATTTCATAATAATGCATGTAATTATGAATCTAAGAAACATTCTTAACAAATTACAATACTAGTGAGAATTGAAAATAGAATTGAGACTAAATAAGAGAATGGAATTTGATACTTGAATTGAATTGAAGAAATGATACTTGAAATCTGCACTAGATGAACTTTAATACTACTTGTTCTTCAAACTTACAAACCAGGGTTTTTCTAAGAATATGAAAACCTAAAAAGGCTTTCTAAAAAATGACTTTATCTAACTAATTTGAGTCTACTCTCTAGAATTCGACTCCCTTTGAAATGAGGTAGGGCTTGGTCTTTTATAGCACCAAGTAGCACGAATTTGACCGCTATAATCGCTTGTTGCGCAAGTTTTCACCAGCTAATCACCTCAAAATCCGAGGTTGTTTTCCCATTTTGAGTTTTTCCTCGTACATCCCGCGTTGTGAGTATTCTTTATTTTATTTTACTTGATTTAATCACTAGATGCATGTTTAGGATTAATCAAGATAAAATTGGTTTAAAGTAAGAATTGGTTTTTTCAGAATTTGGTTTGGTGCGTAATTAAAAGTTGGATAATTTTCAGAGAAAAATTGGTTTTGTTTAAAACACACATATTGGGAAACCACTCTTCACATTTGAAGAGAGGTTTAACTTTATCAAGGTCCCTTATTTAAAGAGGTATTTCTCTTCTTCATTCTCAACTGCCTTTTTTCTTGTTGTACTTATCTCGGCCTCATCTACTGCTCGGTCAATGTTCCTATCCACTTGCTCATTTACAGCTCCAGGACTATTTCCAACCACGGCCTTAACCCAGGTAAACTCGACCACAAAATCTGTGAGCATTTGTCCTTTTATGGAAACCATGGGTTCATAAACAGTATCATACTCTCCCAACTCAATTGTCAAGGTCATTAGCCTTCCTGACTTCTCAGGCTTATGGAGGACCTGTCTGAGTGGGGAATCAGTGAGGATAACCATGAAATAAGCCAGGAAGTATGGCTTCATTTTCATATAAGCATGTATAAAGTCATATGCCAACTTTTCCATATTGGGGTACTTCTTCTCAGACCCTTGGAGTTCCTTGCTATTAAAATACACTGGTCTCTGTACTCCATCCTCTTCTTTTACTATTACAATGTTAATGGCTGTCTCTAAGATAACTAAATATACATACAACTTTTCACCCTAAATTGGCCGTGATAGGAGTAGAGGGGATCCGAGGTAGGACTTAAGATCTTTAAAATATTTATCACATTCTTCATTCTATTTGAAGGCTTTTCTAAGAACTTTAAAAAGGAAGACATTTATCTGTCGCTCTAGAGATCAATGTATTAAGCGCAGATACTCGTCTGGTTAGCCTCCGAATCTCTTTGATAGTTCTGGGTGTCTTCATTTCTAGTAAATCCTTTACGTTTTATGGGTTAGCTTATATCCCCCCTGGTTTATAATGAAACCCAAAATCTTTATAGCTCCGACCCCAAAGATACACTTGGCCGGGTTAAGCTTCATTTTGTATTTATCCATGGTATCAAAAGTTCTTTCAAGATTGTCCACATGAGTGTTAGCCTTCAGACTCTTCATCATCATTTCATCCACCTAAACCTCCATGGACATGCCTATATGATCCTTAAATATCTTATTTACAAGAAATTGGTATGTAGCCCCTACGTTCTTCAGGACGAAGGGAATAACCTTGTAGCAATAGGTCCCCTTATCCGTAATAAAGGTTATCTTCTCTAAGTCATTCAGATCCATAAAGATTTTATTATACCCAAAATAGGCATCCATGAAGCTCATAAGCTCATGCATTGCTGTAGCTTCCACCATATGATTTATACGAGGAAGAGGGAAGCTATCTTTAGGACACAACTTGTTCAAGTCAGTAAAATCTATGCATATTCTCCACTTCCCATTTTCTTTCGAAACTATGAGAACATTGGACATCCACTCTCGATATATGACCTTTCTAATGAACTCGACCTCTTTAAGTTTTCGAACCTCATATCTGATGACTTCAAACTTTTCTCTTTAGTAGATCCTTCTTCTCTACTTAATGTGATTGGCATTATCTATAACATTAAGTTTATGATATATGATCTCAGGGTCAATACATGGCATATCTGCATGACTCCAGGCAAAGATACTATGTCTTTTCCTTAGCAGTTTGATTAGCTCATCCTTGATCTCAGGCTTTAGGGCCTTGCCAACTTGGATCATTTTTTTCTTCGTGTCCTCATTTAGGATGATGGATTCTACCTCCTATGCAACCTCTCCCTTTTTTAGCATTATTTCATCTCTAGGATCAAGGGTGTCAATGTTGTAAGTGGTGGTTTCACTCTTGTGAGTCTCTCTCTCTTCTACAGAGTTAAAGTAGCATTCATATACCGATGTTTGGTCACCTTGAACTTCCCCTACTCCATAAGGAGTCATAAATTTTATCATCTGATGGACTATTGAAGGCACAACCTCAAATTCTTTGAGGGCAAATCATCCCATTATGAGGTTGTAGGTTGAGAAGACATTTTCATCCATCATAAAGAAGTTGATTTTTCTAGTCAACCTTTTAGGCCATTCATCTCCCATTCTCACATCTATTTTTTTCATTCTGAATGGATGGAATTTCTCTATACTAAAGCTGATCAAGGGGTGATGATAAGGGAAAAACCTTGCTCGGTCGAGACCCAAGCTCTTGAAACAGGGACAAAACATAATGTCTGTTGAACTCCCCCCATCAATAAGAATCCTTTTAACTTAAAATCCATGTATCCTTGTAATGATGAATATAGGGTCATCATGGGGAGATAAAACACCTTTGAAATCAAGTCATAAGAAGCCGACTACGAGTGTGTCCATGTATATCGTCTTTCTTTTCTCAGGTTTAATCTCTGTTGAAGCCAAGTTCACAACCTCAGCTTTGGTCACTGTTTTTGCCTCTGCCTTATGAGACTTGCGATCAACTACCTATTAACCACCTCCTACTATTCCCCCACAGATAGTGCTTACACCAAAAGAGATCATATTGACCCTCTTTATTGGGACATTATCGTCCTTTTGTGGGAGGTCAAGGTCATCGTTATCATCATCTAAGGAATTATCTTTCTCGTTGGCGATGTCTTCCCTACATTTATCTTTTCTTTTCTTTTTAGAGTCAGCTCGGCCACTCTTTGAGGTTCTAGTATCCACGTACTTTCTAAGCTTTCCACACTTCAGCATTTTCAATCTCATCCTTCAGGGCGAAATATTTATCAGTTAGATGGTCGTGATATTAATGGAACTGACACTATAAGTTTTTATTTCTCTTATGTGGAGGAGCCCTCAACTTCTCTGGCCATCTTAGAGTCATATAATTCTTTATCTCATCGAGGATGTGTTCAAAGCTCATAATTAAAGGAGTATGGTCTGCAAACTTATTATCCGCAGTCCTCTTTTTTCCATCATTTTTTCTAAAACTTCCCACTGCTACTTACATTATCTTCCTCATATTTCACAGCCATTGGTTCTTCTTCGTTTATGACCTTTCCAGTTATTGCCAACAACTCGGCCATAGACTTAGGAGGGTCTTTACCTTCTGAACTCCTCCAATGAGGGTTGTCATGGATATACTCTCTTCATAGTACTCCACCTCCAACTTTTCCTTGTTGAACCTCCCTATATAGTCTCTGAGTCTTTCATTCTTTCCTTGCCTTACATAAAGCAAATGGGTCGTCTTCTTATGAGGACTTACCCAAAAAAAAAAATTATGAATGAATTTCTCGGCTAACTGTCTAAAGTTTTCTATCGAATTTTTAGGAAGAGAGGTAAACCACACATGTGCTTCCCCAGTCAAAGTGCTCGAGAAAGGTCGGCACCTCATCTCATCAGGGATGGAGTAGATGTTCGCGGCAGACATGTAAACCTCAATATGGTGGCCTGGGTTGGTACTTCCATCGTACTTAGGAGATACCACTAGAGGTTTGAATTTGGTCATGGTTGGAAAGCTGACAATCCTTGCCACAAAAGGTGAACCCTCTGAGTACCCCCTATGCAAGGGGTCTAGGCTTTTTATGAGATCTCCAATCTTGTTTTCCAACCTTTGTATAGAGTTATTCCACCATTTAGCAACGTCATCCTAGACGAGGTTGTCCCTAGCCACCTTCAAAGGGTGAACCGAGGGTTCCCTAGATACAACATAATGTCGACTGTTGACCTCCCCCTGACCACTATCTCTATCGTGCGGGGTCGACCATTATGGGTCCGATAGTTTCCACCCTCTCTTTTGGAGCCAACAATACTTCTTGACCTGAATAACCTGTCCCTCAGGTCATTAACTGGACCGATCCTTTCAAAGGACGACCCTCTACTTAATTGATCAAAATACGAACCTCTTTGTTGAGCATCACAATATCATCTTTCACCCTGACCTTGGTTATGCTGAATATGCCTTACAGTGTTGTTTGAGATCTCATACCACTTCCAACAGTCCGCTGGAGCATCCTCAACCTCTATATCGTCATACCTATCCTATGGGAAAGGGTTTCCTTGCCTTCCCAGGTGCAAATGCCTAGGGTCAGTAATATCCCTCCACCATTGAGGATGAGGTAGGTCTTTTCGTGGTTCCTAGGGTGGTCCCCTAGCCTCATGTGGTCCATGATTAGATGTTGTAGTAATCATCTCCGAAGAGACCCCAGGTGGTTTCATTATCATGTTCTATCTTAACTTGGCAAATTATTCCTGCATTGCTTGTTGAGTAGCATCTAAGGACATCAAGGTTTCCTCCACCTTAGCCATCTCGGACTTAGGTGGTTCTTGGATGGAATAGGGTCCCCCACATCCAGTGGGTGGATATGGTAACTCTAGTGCCATATAGAAAGACTAGAGATCTTGTAATTAAAATACTAGAGAGCTTGAGACCTTAAAGGACCTCTTTAAATGGTTAAATAGCTCCACACAAGAGGGAAGGTCGATTCACCACCAGATTCTTCGGAGAGGTCAAGCAAAAAAGGAGGAAGAGATGAATCCTCTTGTTCCCATAGATGGTGCCAAAATGATGATGTTGTAAATAGAACGACTAATATGAGGTATTATTAAGATCGAACTAGTAGCTACAATTGCAGCATAAAAGTAATAAACTAGTATAAGGAGATGAGGAGACGAGGAGAAACACTTGTATTTAAGTGGTTGAGCCAATTTGACCTACTTTCAATGCGAGTCTCTGATTAAATTTCACTATAGAAAGGGCACTGATGTCCTGTGATACAATCTCTCACTTTCTCTCTCTGCTTTATATTTTTGCAGATCTTCGATAGGGTTTTCAATTCTGGATCCCTTTATAAGGTAGGAGAAGATAATTATATATAGTGCCTGTGGGGTGTAGTGTACCCCCTAAGCATGCCATGTGCATGTGTGTGGTGATCAAACCAATATGATGCGGATACCTGGATGTTCCATATGTATGTAATGATGATTGAATATTCCCACACGTGAGGAGAATGAGTTGGTTATAACGGTTCAGTCCACGTGTTCCATGTCTCCCATGTTCTTGCATATGCTAGGACCTATAATGTCATCCATTGTAACCTCGTCTCAGTCGAGTACGATGTTGGTAAGTCCGAGGGTTATCTTGATCTGCCAATCATAAGTATGACCTCGGCCTGATTGACCAGTCGAGGTTAAGTATTAAGCATAGTTGCAGTGTCGACTGAAGTAGAGTTCCACGGTAGCAGTCGCTTGATACCATAAGATGATGTTGACCTCTACTGATGGCCAACCAAGGTTGGTCATTGCGGTGCCAACCTTCGGAAGGACGACCTCTCTAATGGCCGTTGTGAGCATCCTATTGACTCAATTGTTATGTCATTCGAGGTTGTTGACTCCGAGTACGAGGGTACATATCGGGCATATAATTTTCCATTCCATTATACCGAGCATGTGTTTTGTTATCACACTACCTTAGGCCTAGAACATACTATGGAAAAAATGCACTTGGTATGAGGGCCATCCACCTGTTTAGTATTTTATTCGACTAAGGTAGGGTTCGTTCATTGCCTAGGGATCCCCCTTAGGTTTTTGTTTACTTGGACAATTCGTGAGGCCTTTATGTTTTTAATCACAAAGACCTAGAGTCCTTAGGATTAATTGTAATTAACCAATTCATAATTGTATGTGAGATAAGGTAATGATGAGCGACACTTCAAACGTTAATTTAAAATGCAGGCCTTCCATTTTGGAACAATGTTAAGCACTTAACTAAATCACTTGGACGTTTATTAAAAATGCTAAATCAAATCACGAGCATCGTAAGGTCCAAAATAAAAATTTATAAAAACCAAGTATACTATATAACTTAGGTAAGTGTGCATTTAAAAGTTAAACTTCTTGATATTAGATGTATTCTAAGATCTAGGTATCTCACTGCCCTCCATTATTTTCAAATGATACGCTCCATGCTTGTCATCTCTGACCACCTTGAATAGTCCCTCCTAGTTAGGTTCCATATTACCATCTGAATGTTTTTTGGTGTTGTTGGGGACTTTTCAGAGGACATAGTCACCGACATGTAATTTTCTCGGATTGACGCCCTTGTTCTACTGCTTGGATAACTGTTCCTGGTAAGAGGTTAGTTTTATCATGGCATGTTCCCTTCGTACTTCTTCTAGGTCAAGTTCATTGCTCATAGCTTTGTCATGAAATCCTTGCTCAATAATATTGGACCTTATGATTTGTAGACCAAATTATAGGGGAATTACACCTTCCATTATTACATTTTCCATCCCATAAGTTAGAGAGAAGGGCGTTTCCCCAGTGGGTCTCCTCGACGTAGTACAACACGCCTAGAGAATATGGGGAAGCTCATCCACCCAAGATCCTTTTGCTCTTTCTTACCATTTCTTTAAGCCGCTGAACATTATTTTTTTAGAAGCCTATATTTGGCCAATGATTTGGGGGGAGGTAACAGAACTGCAATAATGATTGATTCCATGGTAAGTGTAGAAACCTTAGAAAGGTCCACTGTCAAATCGTATCATTGTCTGTGATGATTTCTATGGTACCCCAAAATGTGTTATGACGTTCATCCATAAGAATTTAATCATATTAGTGTCTCTAATATTCTTCAATATATATACTTTGATCCACTTTGTGAAATAATCTGTGGTGACTGATAAGTATTTGTAATTTCCTATCACAGTTGGGAGTTTCCCTACAATATCCAATCCCCACTAGGCAAATCGTCACGGACTAGTTAGTGACAGTCACTGACTGGTTGGTGAAGCATGGGGGGAAACTTTGGACACCTTTCGCATTCGTGGGTGTAAGTCTTTGTATCTTTTTCATGTATGGCCACCTTAGCCTTCCTTCAATGCTTAAAAATCAATAGAGCTTCCTCCCGTGTGGCTCCTATAAATCCTATCGTGTAGCTCATATAGAACTTGGTCGACGTCTTTCGGATGCACGCATTGAAGTTAAAGGCCTATGAAGGATATTTTATACAGTTTCCCCCAGGTCTAAGGTAGAATCATGGATCTTATACCCTAACTTGTTGATCTTATTATTTTTTGATCTCCAACATATTATTCTATAGATAAGAAATTATCGGATCCATCCAGCTCGGACTCTCTTTCACAGTGAGAACTTGCTTGGAGACCAATGTCTTCATAATGTTAGGTTTGTCTAAGAATTCCACTTAAATTATTCTCCTTACATTTGAGTCCACTGCTGAGCTTAGATCTGCTAAGGCGTTGACGTGGCTGTTATGCCCCCAAAAGAACTATTGGATGTGGACTTCCTCAAATTTTGATATCAAATAACAAACCACCTATAGGTATGCTACCTTCCTCTCATCCTTCGCTTTAAAGTCTCCAGTGATTTAGTTAGATACCAACATTAGATCATAATACACTTTAAGGTGATTTTAATTACCCTACACGAGAGCATTATGTAGTCTTGTTATAAGGACTTCATACTCGACTTTGTTATTAGAGGATTCAAAGCCCGACCTGATTTCCTTCTTGGACATATCATTTTTTGGTCTAACAAGCACAATTCCTACTCCATCTCTTTGTTAGTTGGTAGAAACATCCATATAATATATCCATTTCCTAGACAGATCAAGTCGAAGATCTATCAACTGGTTAACAACTTGTTAGTCAAGATATGATTCTTCTCTGATAAATTCAGCTATAAAATCAACCAACACTTGTCCCTTGATTTCTTTTCTTGGATAATAGTGTATATCAGACCTCCCGAGTTCGAATAACCATTTGGATATATGTCCAGATAGGTTGACGTTATGCAGAATAGCTTTAAAGGGGAAGGATGTGATGATGGTGATGGAATGAGCCTTAAAGTAATGCATTAACTTTTGGGACACGGTGACTAATGAGTAGGCTAGCTTCTTCAGTGGAAGATAGAACTGCTTGGTATTTAGAAACATCTTTCTGACATAGTAAATGGGGAACAAACTAAGGCTGAACTGACTGTGTGGCTTAAAACTGCTAGGTAGAGGTAGAGAGGGTTCCCTGGATCTGGAATGGCTCATATATAGGAGGTTTTCTTAGGTAAGTATATATTTCTTTGAGGGCTTTTGAGCATTCATCCTTTTAAATGAGGCATTTCTCCTTTTTTAGTAGCTAAAAAGTGGTCTGCAACACTTGCATGACTTAGAGATTAAACGGTTCAAAGTTGTCAGCATTCTAGTTATTTCTTGAAGTTCTTATAACGTCTTCGATAGGTTGACATTATTGATCATAACTATCTGGTCAAGGTTTGCTTCAATCCCCATTTTGCTGACCAGGTACTCGAGGAACTTTTCATACTAGACTTAAAGGAGCATTTTCTCACATTGAGCTTCCTCCTATAGTGCTTGAGGTTTCAAAAAGTTTCCGCTAAGTCCTAGTGGAGTGAAAAATGAAGTCTATTTTTATCAGGGCCTAATAGTGGAATCTATTGGTACCCCGAGTAAGCATCTAGGAAGATTATTCGCTCATGGGTTGTAGTGGAATCTACCAACTAATCTATTTTCGATAAAGGGAAGTTGACCTTGGGTCAGGCTTTATTGAGGTAACTAAATCTACACAAACTCTTCCACTATCTTTGCTTTTTTGGATCACTACTGGGTTTGAGAGACATTTTGGGAATTTAAATTCTTTGATGGACCTTGCCTTCAGACGTTTCCTTACCTACTTTTCCACTCCCTTTGTCTTCTCTGGAGCAGTATGATGAGCCTTCTCGGTGACCATCGAAAATGTTGGGTCAGTGTGGAGTTGAAAGCAAGTGACTATGGGATCAATCCCTGGTGTGTCATATGGATCCCATGTAAGAGCATCTATGTTCTGTTTCACAAAATTTATTAAATCTTTCCTCTCCTAGTTGGATAAAGTGGTGCCAATTAGAAACTTCCTCTCTCGTCGACTTCAATAAAAGCTACCTCCTCCAGTTTCTCCACAACTCCGTTTGCGAGGTTAATTTTTGTCTCTTTTACCCCTAATCTTACATACTTTAGTTGGTAGTTCGATGGATTGACTCTATCCTAAGTTATTTACAGGATGACTTACTTTTATTTCTTCTTCTATTTCTTAGTCCTGATGCCAATGAGTTATCATTTACAAAAGGTGTCTTGATTTCCTATCATCTCAATTATTCCCCACTTTGTAATGCATTTGAGTTTTTAATGGTAGGTCGAGGTAACTACCAACATGGCTTGCAACTACCCTCTCCCGAGGATGGCGTGGTAAGGTTACTCAATGTCCACTACTAAAAGCTTAATGACTTTAAATATATTCCCTGCCCTTACAGGAAGGACTACTTTTCCCAATGTCATGGTCATCTTTTCACCCTACCTAACCAGTGGAACATTCACTTCCTTCAAGTATGTTATCATGAGTTTGAGCTTGTGAAAGAGATCTAGGTACATTACCTCTGAATAACTACCTTGATCCACTAGTAGCTAATCAGCATCCCAGTTTGCAATCCTAATACTTATTACTAGGGCATCATGGCCTGGGGTTCTTACCCCGATCAAATCATTTTTCGTGAAGACTATGTGCTTGTTATAATGAAAATCTTCTGGTCGCCTGTGTTTGCTATCTTGGATTTTTCCAAGATCAATTTATAAGGCTTCCATTACTATTGTGACCTTTTTGAGTTCCATGTGAACTGCATTGAAATGTATCTTCTTGGGGTTAGAGTCCCCATGAATAACAATACATTTGTGACCTACTTCGTTATCCAACATATTATTAGGTTCTGGATCACCATTGATTGTGACCTGATTAACTTTCTTCTCAATATATTCATTCAGATTCCTTGTTTGTGCTAACTCCTCTAGGTGGGTTCTCAGGTCCTTGTAATTTTATTTCTTCTGTCCACTCTCCTTATGGTAAGTGAACCTGAGTGCATTTTTTTTCTTGTTCGAATCACCTTTTATCTTCTTTAGCTACTTGAAGAATTGTTGGTCGCTGATCTTGCCTAAGATCTTATAAATTGGTTCCTTTAAACATGTGTTAATGATTTGGAATGCCTTGGATGAGTCTTCCTTGCCCCCATTCTTGGTTAATCCATCCTACTATTTTCTCCCCTTCTTCGGGGTATTTTCTTTTTCATTTCCTTTGATCGTCTTTGCACGACCCGTTTATCCTTGACTAAGGTTGACCATGTCCTTCACCTTAGCATACTTTTCAATATGTGATATAAGATCGTTAATGGTTTCTGTTGCCTTCTCGGTGAGAGACTAATGTGATATGGAGCTAGGGGCCAACCGAATATTCAATGATGATACGTCCACCTACTCCAAGAAAATCTTCCACCTCGTTAAAGTTTTCTCAATATCATAATATCTAATGTGGTTTCTTCTTCATGGTGAGGAGAGAGTCCAACCTTTCTAGATGTGAGCTACTGGTTATAAAGAAAGCTGTCAATGCTTCTCCAAGGGACTTGAAGCTTTTGTTTGACTTATGAGGCAGCCTTTCGAACCACTTCTTGGCAATATCTCCTAATCTGGATTGTAATATTCAAAGCGTAAATGCGTCATTGTGTCCCCATAGAGTCATTGATTTCATGTATTAACGAACATGGTCTATGGTTTTAGTCTTCCCACCGTATATCTTGAACCTTGAGGTTGTGAACTTCGTGGGTTCCTCCTTCTCAATTTCCCTTGAGAAGGGGGACTGCATCTGCATGATGAGAGACCTTTTTGCCATCTCTTTTTTGGATATATCTCCACGATGTGCTAGGTATTGGTCTATCTCTCTTCAGACAAAACTTCTTATATCCTTCTTATAAGGCTCATTATCCCTGTTTCGTCTCATTAGATGACTCCCATGCTCGGAACAATCCTTCTCCCAACCAGTACTCCTTCTTCATCTACGAGTTTTGCTCACTTGTGGGCTAGGGGTCCATCTTCTCCAATCGTCGCTGGAGACGCGCATTTAACTCCATTTGGAGGAGATTTACCTCCTCTTTTCGGTGGAGTCATTCTTCATAAGCGTAGACCAACCGCGATATCTATGTTTATTTAGGATGCTCATTTCTCGGCTCAAAAAACTGCTCTATTGGACAAAATTTAGGATTTCCATCTTGATGCACCTCAGATCTAACTCTAAGCATGGTTAGATTGGCTGGTCCTTTGCCAATGAGGGGTGCACTATTTCAGCAATGAGACATCACGTCCACTCATTGGTTCCAAGTTTCTTTCTAGAAAAGAGAATAATTCTCATAGACGATGCCAATTGTGAGTGAAAGATATCACAATTAAATATTTTTACATAGTACGAGGAGTAAAAGAGTTAAATAACTTCAGCAATAAAAAATATTTACGTGTTTGGACAATTTCCTACGTCCACAGAGGGGTTTCTCTATTTCTAATAATGCATCAAAGGTTCAAAATTACATTCCCCTTGTCCCGGGGTGACATGTAGTATTTTTAATAGCAAAAAAATAGTTGAGTTATACACGAACTCCCCCATCTTCTCACTAGATCGCTGGTGATTCATGTTTATCTCCTCCAAAACTATAGGTACCCAATTAGTTTTCAATTATCCATGTGATATACTAATTTATCCAACAACATTGAATTTGACTGGGGCAACATGTTGGGCATACTTGGGATATAAAAAATTGGGCTCTTATTGTTTTGCCCCCCATATATATATATATGAGTGTGTGTGTCTGTGTGTGTGTGTGTGTGTGTGTGTGTGTTTTAGTTTTTGCATTACAATTAATCCACGGTTGTCATTTTCTTTACAGTCATATCACATTGACATCATACACGATCATATTGGTATATTTGTTTCATAGTTTGGATTATTTATGATTGTATTGCCGAGTGTGTTAGTCATTTCGTTTCACTTCAAATAATCGCATAATATTCCTTGTTTGTTTCTTTAATGTGTTACATTTCAAGGGAGAAGATGTTTTATATTGTGCTACTTTACCTTTGTATATTCTCGAACAAAAAGGGCTATAAGTCTAACCGACGAGGGATGCATACTCTATGGTGGGTTCAACAAAGGGAGAGTTTTTCTTTCATATGCAGTTTATAAATTATTATATTCTCTTTGAATTTATAAAATGTGTTAATTGTACATATTTAAAGAGACTATGTGACAAATCTTCGCAAGAGAAAAGATACTCATGTTTGTGTAAGTGAAGTGTTTGTACTTTTTCCTTTTAGGGTTGGGTTTGAGTCTTTATTCAGCTTGACGTCTCAATAGGTTTTTGTTTTTGTGTTTTTTCCAGGAATAGACAAAAGGAAAGATATCGAAGAGAAAATTTTTGATCGAGTCAATTTGTATGTATATTGGATTTATTCGATTTGGACAAAACTTGTTTGAGTCCTAGGTTAGGATTTGAGTTGTCTCTCCTTCAAGACTATAATGTGTGATTGAAGACCGTAGTGGCCATGTTAAAGCGACATCAATAACATGCCGAGTTTCATCTTCAACGTCCAAGAGATGTCAATATGTATGAATGCGTATTTATGTTCAATCCATTGATACATATTTTGGGTTTTTATTTTCAAAATATTTTTGAGGAATTTTTCATAGACTATGTTAGAGTTAAAATATTTTTTTAGATTTATTTTGTTCAAATGAGATTGCACAACTCGTTCGAACCAGTTTGCCTTGACTTTTGTGTCGCCTCATTTTTCATGTTTTCTATAAATATAAGGGATGTCATTAATTTTTATGAAGGGGTTTTGCAAAAAAACGAATTTTTAAGATAAATTAACGAGCCTCTAAATTATAAATTACACCTAAAGTTTGAGATCCAAGTTTCACATAAATATGTTTTTGAGATCTCCCGTGTGCTGCACCAAATTTGTTTTCTCTTCACATTGAGAGCATTTCGAAGCAGTGGAGATCGTGTTTTCATTGGACAATGACTAGAACCACTCAAGAATCAAATAATATTGATGGGATACTGAGATATGGGAGACACCTACATTGTGTTGGCCAGTGGAAGGCATCAAGTGGTGTCTATAAAGAAGGAAGCGCATTAAGGATTGAAAGCATCGAGTGGTTGAGTAAGTCTAAGTTGTTCTTGTATGTAGACCCATATCATAGTGGACTTGTGTGGATGGATAATTTGAGGTTTCTCCCTTTTTTGGTTTTCCTCGTACATCATTGTGTTGTGGTTTGCCTTTTTTTTATTATTACTTAAATTACCTAGATGCATACTTAGTTTTAGATAAAATTAGTAAAATTGTTTCCACAAAACTTTTATTTGGTGCAAAATTTCAATTAATTTAACTAATTTGAAAAAAATTAAATTTATATTTTCTATATAACCCTAGGGCACTGGAGCCTAATCAAAACATGTCAAACTAATCAGACCATAAAGTATTTTATTAATTGGAAAACTCACGATAAATCAATGTTGATGCTTCTAATTTAGAATTGGTCATTTCATTATCACGCCCATTGAGCCAAGCTAAAGAAGATTGGTTTTATATTTTTCCTTGATTTCTAATTTTATGTAAGTTGTTATTCCAATTTGATTAGATGAAAATAATTTTTGGAATATGTCATGTGTCCCTTTGAGTGTGTTTGGGTTTAATTTAGGCCCAAATGCACCCATTTTCAACTTAGTAGGCCGACATATATTGACCAAACTCATCAACACCAGCTTTCGAACATATATTTCCAGGCATACACATGTTCCCAATTTTAAATACTATTGTTACATGTTACGTAAGATTTATTTACGAACATCATGGACCAAAAAACATAAGGCCAAAATTGACGACCGAGAGGTCATCACTCAGAGACTTTATGGCTAAATCATATCATCGGACCCATGATTCATCCATGAGACTTGCAAGAAACTTTATCAACTTGCATAAACAACATCAAAATATTGGTTTCCGTAACTTGGGACCATATCCACCATATCTGATAGTGAGCAATACTTTGAAAATATGAAAATAAATATTGTAAAAATAAATCTAAATGAAACCATTTCATAATATTTGGGGAATTTCTGTGGAACGCCTCCAGCATAGTATATTTCCACGGCTAGTATTTGTTTTGATGACCTTAAACCTACACACGAACAAGTCCTTTAGACTCCCCCATGCGATCTAAAAATGAGGCAATATACCAAAGCCATTATTCATTGGGAAGTTTCGAATCTTATACCAACAGTAATTATCCGAGTCTATCAAGTCCGCTAGTTATCACTGGGACAATTGGGTGGATTTTTTCACTATTTTTATTGTACAACAACTCAAGTTAAGTTTTTTATTTTATTCTAAGTCATATCCAGTATTATTTCTTAGTTACATGATACGCAACCTTCTCATATCGTGTAATACCCTTATTCTAACAAATTTACCTTTACCGTCAACATATTTGTTATTTGATTTTTTGCATAACATTAAATAGAATCGAAACCATCTATTGAAAAATACGTTCGATAATTTTGCCTTGAGTATCTTTCAACTGAAATTGTTTTCAATAATTTTTTCATGACCATCATGAGGATCGTTAGACATCTTATTCTAGCTTGAATGTTTGATAAGGGAATATCTACATAAGTTCTAGTAGTGAATATCCACTAGCGAACAACACACCGGTCAACAAATAATGCCAACGAAACACTCTAAAAATACAATGCTAAATTAATGACAACATGCTTCTAGTTAATTAATACTTAAAAGATAAATTCTTAACCTGATGAGATGAACAACAAAGGCATACTTAATGTATTGGTTTGCCTATATTACGCTAAAAAATACAATGACATCAAGGCTACCTTGGCTAAATCCGATAACACCGATGACACTCGACGTCTCTAGTTAAATACTATAACAGAGATAACTCCCACTGCAGCTAAATATAATAAATTGATGATGATGGACTCCTGTGAATAAATCCGATAGTACCAATGACGCCAAATCCTACTGTTAAAATCGATAAAAGTGATGATCCCAACTCTTGCGGCTAAATATGGTAACACCGTTGACTCTCGACTACTACAGTAAAATCCAGTAACACCGATGACGCTGGACTCCTATGGCTAAATCAAATAACATTAATATAAAATAACCATCGTGACTAAATCTGACAAAATCAATTATGCCTAGTAAGAAAATGTCGCTGGTTTTCCCAACTAATTTTTCTGTAAATTCTTAATTAAATAGTAAAAACAAACAAAATGACCCGATTAATGCTAAACATGGGATGCTATCCCAGAAGATTTACTATGGACTCATAACTCCCAAAAAATTAAACATTGGATAATATTCAAGATGCCTTTTCTAGAATTACAATAGTCTTAAAACAAATTTAGTTGATCACAAAGATATCTAGTAAACCCATTAGATTTGATCCATCTGACCGATGTGGTTTAGTTTATGAGAAATTAATATGTAAAAATTCTAAGTCGATCACTAAGTTGATCAATTTTAAGGGGCATATACCATGTGGGAATTTATTGGTCTCATGTCACAAATCCAATCAACGATAATTGGTCTTGACTTATTGATGCTAGGTTAATACTGAACACCTTAGTCAAGTCACTTGCTTACTGACATTCAGTTAACACTGGATAGATCATCCTAGTTAACCTTCAATATTGTATTGACTTACTAGCATCCAATTAGACACCGAACACCTTAGCCTAGTTCCCCTTCAAGATTTTATTGATAAACTGATAACCGGTTAAACACCGAACACCTAAGCTTATTCATTCTTCAAAGGTTACTCGATTTATTATTGGTCGGTCAACTGATCACCTCAACCTTGGTTATTCAAAGATAATAGTCATACAATGAATGATGACCACTTAAAAAATTATGAAAGATCAAGTTATGATCTCGAGGCCTCGGTCGCTTAAGCCCTGGTTTATAAACCTCACATTCAATAACCCTTCGGATACTTCAAAAACCTATTGAATTATGTACCAATTTTAAATAAATGAAGTAAAAAAATTAAAGTCTCAATGTTAATTTTCTTTATATACCATTCGGATACCTCACAGAAAGCTGAAGGAATTAAGACTCATGATATATCATGTGCCCATTACATGAAGCGATATATTTACACCTCATCTATTTCAAAAGATAATGGCTTTAGGATTCTTTGTTATCATCCATTCAACCATTTTTTCAAAGCGAAGGCTATTGGAGTCTAATTGCATACATCATAAATAAAAAATGAATTACAGTTCGTATTATCTCATCAAACCCCCATTAATTAAGGACTTTGGGGGCTATGAAAAGGCATTAGGTTTTCTCAAAGACTGGTTAATTTTCCTCCGGCTCATCAAAAGCCTCACTGGGACTTCAATAATGTTCTTAGGTAATGTAAAAGTTTAGACCTACACATTCCAAACATCACTTTAGCCTCACATGTAGATGTATCAAGCACAGGAACAACCGAACATCAAACGGTATGTTAGGGCTTTTTTAAAAATTACAAGTCACTATCAATTAAAGTTCGATCATTGTCAAAATCGATCATTTATCAAAACAAACATTGAAGAACAATAACATTGAGGCATTCATATGATATCACCCTTCGATTTTTACTTTAACGCCGAATAACTATGGGTATGGAACCTTCAAAAACGAAATACAGATGAAAAAAATGTTGGGTTCTAGGTAATATTCCTTCAGTTATTCTTAATCTTAAAATTCCCTTAGAAAATGAGGGGCTTACCGACGAGATAAAAATATCGCTTAATCTCGAACAATAAGAGACAAGAGGGATTAACACTAGGCTATCCATATTAAAAATGATGGGTCCAAGGTTGAAGACAACAACTGATGATTTTAATCACAAGTTACACATATGTATGTGTTGGGACCATGTATGACGGTCATCTTTTGGTAAATGAGTGTTAGTTCATTTTGCAATAAGAATCAAGGTTACAAGAATGCCTTACACTAGGTTTAAATATATTATAGATATGTCGATCAATAAATCTCATTAGAAATTCCACTGAGTTGGCTTCGAGTTGACCACTAGGAGATTATAATTTTGGTTTTAACCTTATTGGAATGTTCACAACCTAAATAGGGAGTTACCATGCTATCGAAGTTGTTACGGTGTAATATTAGTAGTTTATCTCAAACTATAAAAACATGTATGATGATTTGAGAACTTCTTTGATAGTTCGACAAAGGATTGTGACCGGTACATCCAATAACTGTATTGAACAGGGCCACCCATGAAATTTGATTCTAAGGTTTGTCTTGATTAGACTCGAGATATCTCAAAAAATTTACAAGGGGTGCATAGATTCATAATATTTAGAATTATAAGGATTTGAATGCTCGCATAAATGCCACTTTGATTGTTATAGGTGCGAACTAATTTTTATCGGGTTAAGTGATCTCCACATATTGGTTGACAATTGAGTGAGTACGTTTGAGATCATAATTCGGATGAATCTATATCCAGGAGATACCTTGGATTGTGATACCCCCTTTATAGACTTGTATGTTTTGTTTCCACTAAGTAAAACCATGTCAGGGGATTTTTTTTTAATTCTAGTTAAGTAGTAAATAAATTAAGTCTAAAAATTAAGGAATTTATTAGATGTTAGTTAAAGTTATTTAACTATAAATTGATTTAACAAAATGGGTATCGGACACTTAAATTGGGGAATCATACTACATATTAAAATCAATTTTGCCAATAGATAAGAACTCTTTATTCAAAAGTATTTAAAGATAATTAAATTAGAATGCAGTTGTGATTATTTAGTAGGGTTAATTAATAATTAAATAATGGAAGGAAATAAATTATGATAATTCTGGTTGAGACTTTTGAGTGTTTATTTGGCACTAATTTAATATCTTGGGTCCTTGGTGTAGTCCATATGCCCAAGTAGTCAGGACCGTACTATGAAGAAACCTAGTTTGATCGAAACCCACTTTTTGTACTTATATATAAAGGTGTGATAAGGGATTTTAGTCATTATTATTGATCATTAGGGTTTGAAAGGGGTGAGAGAAAATAATATTCATGATTTTGCGAAGATGCTTGGAGAGACAATCATAAATCACTCATAAGGAAGGGTTTTAATCTCAAACGTTGTCCACGCACCTACCTAACTTTGGTAATGATCATACACTAGAAGTTCCTATCGTGCATAAGGTTTAATCAAGTTTTCTCAAATACCTTGGAGTTGAACAAGGATTTCATCACCATCCACCCTTCTTTCCTCGTATAAATCACAACATGATTCGTAATTTTATGAAATCTTTGAAGCACTCCATATCTTTGACTCACTTGAGTCTATATTATATCGGTGCTCATCTAGTTTGGAAATAGTGACAAAAATGAATCATACCCTTTTCAACCAACAAGCCTTTATACTCTACATTCAATTTCCTTTCATAGTCCAAAGGTATAAACACCAATACCACATCTAGGATCATTTATTTGTTGCATATGTGATTACATTCTTCATAATATGTGTGTGTGCGTTGAATTCCTTTAAAATAATTTTTGGGATATTTTAAATAATTTCAAAGTTTTTTTTTAAAAAATTTTAGAAATTAAAAATTGATTTTTACAAAGTTTGTGGGCTAATTTGTAAATTCTTTAAGTGTTAAAACTTTCTTGGGTAGAAACTAAATGCGCTTGATAATTTTGTGGGTGCAAATCGTATTTTTGTAAGTTCTAAAACATGCATTTTATACGCCATCTCAGCCTTACAAGTGTTAAACTCACAATAACTGGAATTGAGTTTTCTTTCCCTCTCATACATATGTTTGATTGAAAACCCTTGGATCATTTTAATCTATGTCCTGCATGCATTCTTACATGATCCTTGTGTTTACATATAAACCAATAAGAGTCTACAATTTTTGTGCTTTGATAGCCATCAGATTTACCTTGATCTCTTAAGACTTAATTGTAACCATTCATTTTCTTCGAAGTTCCATAGGCTTCCATGGCTTATTACAACTAAATGCCATATGTGTTGCGATTACAATCTTTTGTTTTACCTCACTTTTGAGATAAAATAAAGAGAGAAGAGAGAGAAAGAGAAAGAACGAAGAGAGAAAAAGAAAACCCTAAACTAAACACCGAACAAATCTCACTAGAAAATCATTTGTGAGAGTGTGTTAGTTAGAGAGTTGTGAAGATCATTCCTCTTCTATCCTTATTCTCTTTTCCAACATAATCACAACAGTTTGATCTCATTTTCTTTCATAGAAAACTGAGATTGAAATTATGTGATACATTTTCACGTCTATATTTCTTAGATTTCATTTCTTGTTTCGAGAAATCATAGTTTTGTTGGGTGTTTTCAACTGTTATATTTTCGAACCCTATAACTAAAAAAAAGTTTATGATTTTAGTATCTTTGGACATTCAGACTCAGATTTAGTTTAATATCTTGATCGGGGATTTACACTTTCACATATTTCACATTTTGGGAAATAGTGTGTATATTTTCAAAATAAGAAAGTTCTTAGGATCTTGGCTCATGTATATTACAAGATTCCCTCTTGATCTGTGGATAGATTGAAAGATCCAAAGTCTGATAGTTTCGATTAAACTAATTTTAGAAATATTTACATATTTGTGATATGTTTGTAATTTGATTACCATATTGTCTGTAATTAAGTATGTATGAGAGAGAGTTGCATGCATATGATTTAGAGCACATCACCACTTACACCATCACACTACTACACTGAAAAGTGTTGGTATTGATATTTTAGAATTTTGAGATGACGTAAAGCTAAAAGAAGTGGAGTTACAAAGCTGAGAGAACATTAACAACATCAGAGCCTTAGGAGAAGTCAGAAAATCGAGGGGAGCTGGTAGATTTCTGAACTTAGAATTAGGTCTGATTGCGTGTCTTGATTGTTATATAGTTTTTAAATTGTTACTCTATTTTAGTGAATGTTTACTTTTGAGGTGTAGAGACCTCCATGGATGTTTCCTCAATTGGGTGGGGTTTTACCACATTAAAAATTGTACTTGTATACTTCCTCTTCCTCTGATCCCTTTCTAAATGTTTTGTTGATTTAATTTTTTTATAAGTTTTGGTTTTCAAAACTAGTAAACCTATACCTTAAATAACTCGTTCAGACTGTTTTACACATCTTGTGTTAAGAAATTTATTTTAAGAAAAGAGTTTCTTTAACAAACAGTTCAGAGCCATTTAGATAGTTTAATCTTGAATTAAATGACGTAAGTGGTACTTTTTCAATTGGTATCAGATCTTTGGTTTTTCAAAATCATTTAGATCTCGAGTTTCTGAAATTGCTTTCTCAAAACAAATTATGGACGAGAAATTTGACCTGTCCAAGACCCCTATCTTTGATGGAACCAATTTTCCTTACTAGAAGGTAAGGATGGTTGCTTTCATCCAAGGGACAGTAGGAGATGATGTATGGGAAGTTATTGAAAATGGTTATACTTTTCCTACTAAACTAGCCGCTGAAGGAAGTACTATGAGGATTAGAATGTTACTAAGTGAATTCACTAAAGAAGAGAAACATATTTCCCTTAACAATAACAAAGGAAAAAATGGCATATTCATGTCTATCAATGCGCGCGAATTTAAGAGGATATCATTTTTTACTACTTCTAAGGAAGCACGGGACACCTATAATATCCCGTATTTTTATGGCTTTTAATTATGAGATTAATTAAATAAAATTGCTTTTAATTATGGGATTAATTAAATTAATTTGGAATAGTTAATTGGAAATTAATTCAGATTTAAATATCTAGCGAGAGAGTTAGTATTTAAATATGATGAAAATGTTGAATATTACTGAGTGATTATGGTAATATGTGATTATTGAATTTATCAAAATTTTCGTGAGTTGAAAATACGACAGTTTCAGTAATTTAGTTGGGACACAAGTGTCAGTCGTGTCAGGACCCAATTTAATAAATTTTTAATTATTTTATTTTTATGTCATCTGTATGATCATTTTGAGTGTGACAACATGTTCGGAAGGGTCGAGATAGTCAGAAAACACTAGCGGGGGGTTTAGTTTGGGTCTCGGGGCACTTTTAGGCCTAACTAGCAACCCGGGAGGGTATTTTAGTCATTCCTATTTTTGGAGATATTTATCAGACAACACTTATGGTTATTAGGGACATTATTTATCAAACACAAGAGAGAGTAACATGAGAATAAAGAAAGGGGTTTCAGGAGAATTCCAAGGGTTTCCAAGGCAAAATTACCACCACCGGATAGATCGAAAAGTAAGGATCATTCCCATACCGTCTACTTCATCGGATCAGAATCCTCATTTAACAGGCAAGTCATTTAACTTGAAATAATTTAGTTCATATATCATCCATGTTAGGTTATAATTGGATAATAGCCTTGAATTGACTGGATTTGAAGAATTTAAATCATAATCTGAGTAGGTTTTGCATGTAATTTAACGTTTGAGATAATAGCAACCACAAAATTTTGATTCATGGGTAGAGAATTATAAAATTGTAATGAATTATATAGTGTTCTTGAGTAAAATAGGATAACTAGGGATTTATATGAAAATTATGTGAATTGATCCAAGAAATTGATTTTCCATTTGGATTTGATGCTTTTAAAACATTAAGAATTATGTATTTATGTTGGTATGATGTTGGGAATAGATATTTGGGAGTTTGGTACATTATAGTAGAGAATTTGATGGTTAAGTTTGATGAAACCCGTAGGCAAAATTATGCAGATTTGCAATACCTTCTTCATCGATCGATCGATCCAAGAATGTCGATCAATCGATGATCGATCGATCGATCCTTTTTGTCAATCGATCGACATCTCCTGATTCATGGCAATTGTTTTCCCTGAAGGTTTAATGAAAATACCAATGCTGATGATGATTCTTAGGGTGATTAATTTGATATGGTGGGACTTAGTTAAGGTCAGTAGGGTCTTAGTTGATGCCCGAAAAAATTGTTTACCTTATGGAATTGAATAGTATTGCTTACGAGGGACTACCGAGTGAGGTATGATTAGAAATCATTCGAATTGAAACTATAATGGGAATGAATGTGGATCTAAGGATAAGAACAGTAACGGAGGGACTTTAAGTTACTGAGATAACATTAGAAACTAATAGGAGACCTAGTAACCATTTGGGATAGGTTTAAGTACACAAATTGATACGACGAGTGAGTTATCAAGTTAAATATATATTACGTATGATCTTCGGGATAAACTTGCTATGTACGAGACTTACTATATGAAATGTGTGAATACCTATATTTAAATATGATTACTTAGTTTGTGTGAATGCCTAGTCTATGGATTTCTTATGTGTATGACATACCTACCATACTTGCTATCACGGGAGGTTGGTTTTCGAAAAAAGGGCCATCTTATCTTTGTGTGCCTTCAGGGGGATTTAAATTGGTACCTTAAGGACATAGGACTGTGAATCATTTATTTGTGAGTTGATAAGTCAGCAGACCATAAGTGCGTAGGTATGTACGTGCCCTATGGGTATGTGAACTATGTTCGCGTCCAATATGTGTGATTTGTATTGAAACGGTTCCTGAGTGATTCAGAACACGTGACTCTTACGTACGTTATGTACATGGATTTGATAGCAGAGTATGCATGCACCATAACCTAGCCTAGGGGTGCATCTATATGTATATATGTACTGAGAGTGATTTATATATATACTTGTGACTTGTTCACTGTTGCTTAGTAGATGTGATTAACTAAGATATTGTAATGGACTAAGAATGTGAGAATTTAATTAACACTTAAGATAAGTAATTGAATGAATGTGAATGTGGGTTATGAATATAACTTGTATCGGTGTTATGACTAGATACCCTGTGATAGAATGCGAAACCCATAGGGGTACAAACTAGTTAGTGAGCGGCATAACTCGGATGGGTTAAGGGAATACGTTAGGCGTGCACATTAGTTAAGAGGTAAGAAACTCATGTGAGAGTATGCAACTAACATGTTTATAAAATGTGTTATTTAATTATAATTTAAACACTTGCTGAACTTTTAAACTGTTTTCACCTCGGGCTCTGACCTGTTTTCTTCCAAATCTATTTTGTTTTGTAAAAATATTTTTTGGTGCCTAGCCGCAGGGATGCCAAGCATAGGAGTTCTATTACATTGACGTGTTGTAGCTTCTGTGAAAGTTATAGGGTCTCGGTATTAGACTCCTTCACATTTTGTACTTGATTCTACTCAGGGTTATTCATCTGTTAGGGCATGTCACCCATTTTCATTTAGAGATAGAACTATCAGACTTTTAGTTTTATTTTAGATGTTGGCTTATTTATTCAAACTCTTGTATCGGGATTTTATAATACTTTGGTATTATTAGTGGAGTGTTTACTTCGATTTCAGTTTATTTCATTTCGTTAGATTTTTACATGAGATTGTTTATGCGATTGATGGTTGGTGATTTAATTATTTGGTTATTGTTAATTTAATTAATAAAATTTGGCATCTCTGTTTTTAAATATTAGGTGGCTAGTAATAAATTAAATGTTTTCGACAGTGATGCTATGACTGAACCAACTTAATATTCTGTATTAATTTCATAAAGGAGTAGCTACCTGGTATTTAATTAGTCGGGGTGTTACACATGGTATCAGAGCATCAGGTTGTAGTGTCCTTTAGGATCTGTGCGACTTATTATGCTTCCAGCGTAGCTTTCTTTGAGATAATGACCTATGTTTAGGATTGTTGATTTCTTTGGTAAGATATCATTCTCCTGCTATAATGCATATGATAGTGAATTTTATTTGCATCCGGGTATATTCATGTGCCGAACAATGCAGTATGTCAGGCGAAGACAGTTGGGAGGACAGGAGGAGGCAAAGATCAGTTGAGGTTATTTGATTTATTAAAGAAGTATGACCGTAGTTGAGGTCACCCATATTATGGCACGGAAGGCCAGGACGGTAACGATGGCTAAGGCGCGACATATGACTTCCAGGTATCACCATAGTAGAAAGTGGGGTCAAATTAGACTCACCCAGCAAGGTTGGATTGGGAGAGAGTCAGACGAAACATTGAAGAGAACCAGTAGTGGAAATACTAGAAATGCGGAAATGGTGTGTGCTAGCCAACAGAGCTAAAATATCAAAAGGTTTGGGCATATATGGCTAATTGGGAGTGAAAATTTGGGTAATTTTTTTTCTTGGCACATAAGAGCGGAGTTACAATGGTGAGAGGCAACCACCACACTTAGAAGTGGAATGTTGTGTCAAGAGAAGGCGCATAAGTATGGTTTGACCATAAGTTCCTTTACCAGATGTTTAGGATAATATGTGAACGTTGTTCTGAACTCACACAAGAGGGTCGGACATTGGTCACTTTGTGAAAAGAAATTTAATTAATCTGCGAACCTTACACCGGATGAAGTAGGTGCAATGGAAAAGAGGACATTAAAGGGGAAAATTAACTTATAAGAACAATTGTTATCACTTCTGGGAAAGACTGATTGGACGGTCAATGCAGATGGTAACAATGTCGCGTTTTGCTAATATGGAAGTAAACACTTCCTTGTGTGGGGAGCAAATCGAAGAATTTAAATAGAGTAAGACTGGGGGAAACGGTGTTGGTGAAGCACCACAAGGGGTAGACCCATTAGCGGAACCGGTTAAATGATTCGAATAGCTGAATTGTTACCGAGCGATGATAATTTTAGTAAGAGTTGTTGAAGCCATTAGCGTGTTCCTTCGGGCCATCGAAGCTAAGGGAATAATATAGGTAGCCATTAGAGTCGAGACTACCAACATCCGAGAGAAGGACAACCCTAACATGGTTAGTGTGACTGGAGATAAGGGCAGTATGTGTAGAGGTATATTGTGTTCTCGAAGCAAGTATTTGGATAAGGGTATGGTGCCTAGCAAGGGCAATAGTTATTGAAATTTTTGATTTTGTAAGGACATGTATGTTAAGTCCAGGAACCATTTAAGCACCTAGGATGATTAGCAAGGTAGAATTATGAGATATACCCTCAGATGATGATGCTTGTGGTATGTGGCATGGAAGAGTTGCTACATTTGTTTTTATTGCTATTTTCGCTTGAGAGTCGAGGTTAGTGTGTATATCGACAATTTTATTATTTATGTGAATATTTTCCCTGGTATAGTGCGGTTACCTTTATTGTTAACCATGGAGGATCAATGGGTGTATCGATAGTGGTATATACTTTATTGAAATTATTCGTTTTAGTGTTGTGATATACGAGTATGATATTACACTAATTATAGTTTTATAATAATGTTTAAACCGATAGTGTGCGTTTATTGCAAGTCTATCGGGGTTACTACCTTGGTGTAGAATGTTTTGTTCTAGCGAGACTCCATCTGTGAGAGGGTCGGGCTCGTATTTATATATTTATATATATGTATATATATTATCGAGATTTTGAAAGGTATAATGTTCTCGGATAATTCATCCCAATATGCGTAGGGATTTAATTAATATGATTCAGGATATATTTGGTTTACTATTCAGTGGAAAGATTTAGTTGGTTATTATAATCAACGCTCAAGATATGGTAATAATAAGAGTGCATTGTTATATCAGCCTGTAGAGACATGGAAGTTAGCACTCATAGTTGTATGTCTAGGAAAAGGATTTTCAGAGCCCCAATTTTATCTGCATGATGTTTATGGAATGTGATTACCATCAATGTTAAGAGACAGTGTCTTTCGAAAGGGGCTCCTTGCTTAAGTGTAATTGCGGAAGTAGATGTAACCTTGTTGTCAAGAGACGGGAATATAGGGGTACATCTTATGGACTGAGGGACTAACGGATTCAGATGATCGATAATGCTAGGAAGTAGTGTATCGGGGGGTTCCTTATTTGGATTTCGCTTTGCGAGACACCCCACGCATGAAACCTAGCATAAAGTTAGTAGTAAGAGATGTTTGTCCATTCGTCCGTCATTTGGTTACATCGATCGTTATGGAAGTATGTAGTTATAACTGGAAGTTAAAGGGGTAAATTACGATATAAGGCCAGTAGAGACAGTTGTGTGGTGAGGAAGTACTGATAATTTTGTTTTATTATTGGCAGGTTGAAGGATGAAATGATGTTAAGGAGGATTTAGCATTTAAAATACGTGGATGATTGAGAACGCCCAAGTGGTATACCCACGTTGCAAATGCATGGATAATAGAGAGTTTGGAGTACTTATGATGCTTATGTGATGTTTAAACCCATATGCATGGGTTATAAGGGGTGTAGACACCCTTGTTTGCTGATGAGATAATCACCGAAAGAAGATACATAGAGATGGGTGAAATTTTTACTTGTGAGACTTATATGATGAAATCGAATTGGTAGAGTGGATTAAGCATCATGAGAAGGATGATAATCTATAGATTCATGTGCAATTATAGTATCACATCCAAAATTGGTTGAATGGAAGTGGGAAGACATTTAAAAAGGGGGTATGCCTTGAGAAGACAAATATTTAACTATTATGGACAATTTGGAGCGAAGTTCCACCCTATCGAATGTTAAGGGCGGCTTACGCATAAATAATTTGAGGATGACAATATGGTATAAAGAGTCCAGATATGCACAACGTGGTGAAAAGTGCACAGGTCAAAACTTTTGGTATACGCCGAGGGAAGAAAAGAGTAATTAAGTACAACTTAATGGGAGGAGTTATAAGTGGAAGTTAGTGTTCAGCGGGAAATAATTAGTAGCCCCCGCGTACACCACTTATAGATAGAAATTAGATGGAGTAAGGGTATCAAGCAGAAACTTGATGTCGAGCTGACAATTCCAGTAGAGGAAGAGTGAAGTTGGTAAATTTCTTTCATGGGTTGCAATCATAAAGATAAGTAACGAGTTCCTTCGAATGTGTGGAACGAGTTGTCAAGAAGGAAAGAAAATTGTTATGTCCTTGGGTGATTTACACTATTAGACAGTGATCGCGCCGGTATGTGGTCCTACCCAGTATTATTCTGAACTAGGATGAGATTCTTGAAACCCACCTTCAATATGGGGTATAAGGAAGTAGTGGAATAGTTTCATTTTGAGAAAGTTGTATCACCTATAGCCCGAGGAATAGGAACAAGGTGATTGACGACTGGTGGAACTGTATGAAAGTAAACTTTACCATTCTTCCTCTGGATGCTTAGAGGTGAGCAGATTATTAAAGTGTTGGTGCAGTCAGAAGTTAGAGTCCGATGACTATAATGGGATAACCATAAACCGTCTTAAGTGACTTTTTTCTTGTGTAAAAGTCACACCGCTAGGAACCTAGATTCAAAGAACATCCAAGAGGAGTCAGATGTTCTATGGTTTCTCCCCGGATGGGAGTTTTGTGTTTAAATAAACGCGGGAGTTGATACGAAGTGAGGTACGATCTCCCAATAATATTGAGATAATGCAGCCAATGATGTATAGGCTATTTTTATTCGACTGTTGTTTAGTGAGTGCACAACGTGAAGTGCATTCATTGAGGTGTAACCCTATAACTGATAGAGTGTCAAGAGTGTTCAACAAGATTGTTGTAAAGCGAGGGCTCTAGTGATTGAGCCTTTCTTTATATTTCATTTTGAGTACTGGAGAATACCTAATTTTTCTATTGATGCCTTACTTTCCAAATTTCGGGACGAAATTCCGTTATTTAGGGGGGAAGTATGTAATACCCCATATTTTTATGGATTTTAATTATGAGATTAATTAAATAAAATTGCTTTTAATTATGGGATTAGTTATATTAATTTGGGATAATTAATTGGAAATTAATTCGAATTTAAATATCTAGCGAGACGAGAGTTAGTATTTAAATATGATGATAATGTTGAATATTACTGAGTCATTATGTTAATATGTGATTATTGAATTTACCAAAATTGTCGTGAGTTGAAAATACGGAAGTTTCAATAATTTAGTTGGGACGCGCGTGTCAGGACCCAGTTTAATGGTTTTAAAATAATTTTATTATTATGAAATTCGTATGATCATTTTGAGTTCGTTAACGTGTATGGAAGGGTCGAGATAGTCAGAAAACACTAGCCGGGGGTTTAGTTTGGGTCCCGAGGCATTTTTAGGCGTAACCGACAACTTGGGAGGGTATTTTAGTCATTCCTGTTTTTGTTGAATAGTGACCCACAAAAATTAGGAGATATTTATCATCCAACACTTATGGTTATTAGGGGCATTATTTTTTAAACACAAGAGAGAGTAACGTGAGAAGAAAGAAAAGGGTTTCAGGAGAATTCCAAGGGTTTCTAAGGCAAAACAACCACCCCCGGATAGATCGAAAAGCAAGGATCATTCCCATACCGTCTACTTCATCGGATCAGAATCTTCATTTACCAGGAAAGTGATTTAACTTGCAATAATTTAGTTCATATATCATCCATGTTAGGTTAGAATCAGAGAATAACCTTGAATAATGATAATTGAATGGATTTGAAGAATTTAAATCATAATCTGGGTAGGTTTTGCATGTAGTTTAACGTTTGAGATAATAGCAACCACGAATTTTGATTCATGGGTAGAGAATTATAAAATTATAATGAATTAAATAGTGTTCTTGAGTAAAATAGGAGTACTAGGGATTTATATGAAAATTATGTGAATTGATGCAAGAAATTGATTTCCCATTTGGATTTGATGATTATAAAACGTTAGAAATTATGTACTTATGTTGGTATGATATTGGGAATAGATATTTGGGAGTTTGGGAAATTATAGTAGAGGATTTGAGGGTTATGTTTAATGAAATTCGTAGGAAAAATATGAAGATTTGCAATACCTTCTTGACCGATCGATCGATCGAAGAATGTCGATCGATCGACATCTCCTCAATTATGGCAATTGTTTTCCCTGAAGGTTTAATGAAAATCCCAAGGCCAATGACGATTCTTAGGGTGATTAATTTGATATTGTGGGACTTAGTTAAGGTTAGTAAGGTCTTAGTTAATGCCCGGAAAAATGGTTTACCTTATGGAATTGAATACTATTTCTTACGAGGGACTACCGAGAGAGGTACGGTTAGAAATCGTTCGAATTGAAAGTATAATGGGAATGAATGTTGATCTAAGGATAAGAATAGTAACGGAGCAAATTTAAGTTACTGAGATAACATTAGAAACTAATAAGAGACCTAGTAACCTTTCGGGATAGGTTTAGGTACTCAAATTGATACGACGAGTGAGTTATCAAGTTAAATATATATTACGTATGATGTTCGGGATAAACTTGATATGTGCGAGCCTTACTATATGGAATGTGTGAATACCTATATTGAAATAAGATTACTTAGGTTGTGTGATTTCCTAGTGTATGGATTTCTTATGTGTATGACATACGTACCATACTTGGTATCACGGGAGGTTGATTTTCAAAAAAAGGGCCATCTTATCTTTTTGTGCCTTCGAGGGGATTTAGATTGGTACCTTAAGGACATAGGACTGTGAATGATTTATTTGTGAGTTGATAAGTCCACTAACCATGGGAGCATAGGTAAGTGCGTGGCCCATGGGTATGTGAACGATGTTCGCCTCTAATATGTGTGATTTGTATTGAGACGATTTCTGAGTGATTCGAAACATGTGATTCTTACGTACGTGATGTGCACGGATTTGATAGCAGAGTATGCGTGCACCGCAGCTTAGCTTAGGGGTTACCTATATGTATATCGGTACTAAGAGTGATTTATATATATACTTGTGACTGGTTCACTGTTGCTTAGTAGATGTTATTAACTTAGATATTGTAATGGAGTAAGAATGTGAATTTAATTAACACTTGAGATAAGTAATTTAATGAATGTGAATATGGGTTATGAATATAACTTGTTTGGGTGTTACGAGTAGATACCCTATGATAGAATGCGAAAGTAGGAGGACTACAGACTAGTTAGTGAGCGTCATAACTAGGATGGGTTAAGGGAATACGTTAGGCATGCACATTAGTTGAGAGCTGAAAAACTCAAGTGAGAGTACGCAACTTCCATGTTTATAATATATGTTGTTTAATTATAATTTAAACAGTTGCTAAAATTTTAAACTGTTTTCACCTTGGGCTCTGACCCGTTTTCTTCCAAATCTATTTTGTTTTGTAAAAACATTTTTAGGTGCCCAGACACAGGGACACCAAGCATAGGAGTTCCATTACATTGACGTGCTGTAGATGTTGTGGAAGTTATAGGATCTCGATATTAGATGCCTTAACATTTTGTACTTTATTTTACTCAGGGTTACTCATCTGTTAGGGCATGTCTCCCATTTCCATTTACAGATAGGACTCTCGGACTTTTAGGTTTATTTCAGATGTTGGTTTATTTATTCAAACTCTTGTATCAAGATTTTATTTTACTCTGGTATTATTAGTGGAGTGTTTACTCCGATTTCAGTTTATTTCATTTCGTTAGATTGCTAATGGGATTGATGGTTGGTGATTTATTTATTTTGTTATTATTAGTTTAATTAATAAAATTTGGCATCTCTTTTTTTAAATATTAGGTGGCTAGTAATAAATTATATGTTTTCGACAGTGATGCTACGATTGAACAAACTTAATATTTTGTATTAATTTCATAAAGGAGTAGCTACCCGTTATTTAATTAGTTGGGGTGTTACAACACCCTAGTGAAGGCACATACGGGCGACACTAGAGTTAAAGCTGCTAAAACACAAATGTTAATCCAGCAGTACAACTCCTTGATCATGATTAAGCACTACATCAAAATGGCCAAATTATCACCTTTCAGCTAGCCACCCTTGTCACGGTCAATGACCGTGACAACAAACACGCATTTTGTGTCACGGTCATTGACCGTGACAAGATCGTGACAAAGTATTGTCACGGTAATGGACTGTGACACGACCGTGACAAGTGTTATTGTCACGGACTTATCATGGTCCATGACCGTGACAATACTTAAAATAATTGTCACGGTCACCGTTTTTGGTTTTTCCCTCTCTCTCTCTCTCTAAGTGATTTCGAGGTCTCTCTCTCTCTAAGGTATGTTTTTTACTCTCTTTCTCTATCATTTCTATATGTGTGTGTATGTGTGTGTATATATGTGTGTATATGTATGTGTATATGTATGTGTATATGTGTGTGTATATATGTGTGTGGTGGTGTGTGGTGGGGGAGGGGGCAGGGGGTGGTGGGGGTGGGGTGGGCTGTGTGTGTACGTGTGTGTGTGTGCAGGTGTTATGGGGGTGGGGGATGGGGGTGTGGTAGGGGGAGGGGGCAGGGGGTGTGGTGGGGTGGGTGTGTGTGTGTGTGTGCAGGTGTGTGTAGGGTTAGGATTGACGATTTCTTGACACGAACCCGAATATGACACGACCCACCAAAACGAATAATAAATGGGTTGGGTTAGTGTCAAACATGTATAACTAAAAAATGACACGAATAGACCCGTTTATCTCGTATTTTATGGAGAATATATTAGATAATTTATATATCTTGATAGAAATTCTATAAAACTCATGGAGAATTGGATGATAAATTATTTATGTGTTGCAAGAAGTTGAAATTAATTAAATTTAAGTTATTGTAGGCCTATAAGTGGTATGATTGGTTAAGAGAGAAGAAAAAAATTATTTTATATTTTACTTAATGTATAGCTTTAATTGTAATTTTAATTGTATAGTTTTAGATGAAAGTAAATTAATAATTAGTGCCCATTTCATATGAAAGTAGGAATGCCCCTCATTGTAAATTAGTAAATTAATAATTGTATACTTTAATTGTTAGTTTAATTGATGAAATGGATTAATTGAGTAAATGAATTAGAAGGAGTGCGTGATACACATTTGTTGTTGGTATTTCTGTTGGAATATAATGGATCGATGTTGGGTTGGTTAACAGTAAAAGTGGCATTACCACTGGATTATTGCCCATATGGGGGTGGGATTTTTTTAACTTTTTTTGTAAATTACTTTGTATATCGAACAATATATAATTATTAATAATTATTGGATTATTGTCCATATGGGGGTTGGCCAATGTGGGTTTTTAGTTGTATCTGGTGGGTATTCTTTAGACGTTAATTCTAGATATTATTAATAAAGATAAGTAGGGATATTTTGGTAGGAATGAAAATGGCTATATTATTAATAATTATTGTGTGTGTGGTGGGGGGAAGGGGGTGGTGTGTGTGCGTGTGTGTGGTGGGGGAGGGGGTGGGGTGGGGTGGGGGTCGGGGCAGGGTGGGGCAAGGTGGGAGGGAGGGGGCAGGGATGGGGGTGGGTGGTGGGGTAGGGGTGGGGGGATACGTGTGTGTCTATGTGTGTGTATGTGCGTAGTGTCCCTTGTACTAATTGTACATATTTACATTTCTTCTTCTAATTTTTTTTTATTTGTACTAATAACATATTTTTACAACAAATGTCTCCTTCAGGTATTAAGGCGAGGATGATGATGCTGGTGATGATGATGCCGTCTGGTCTCGGATGTAGCGGAGGCGACGAGGGCTCCTCGGCCCCTAGGCTCCCAAAATATGGAAAATTTAGGATTACCATCGAGAACAAGTCGGAGCTATTAGCGAGATCCCTCGAGCTAGTAGAGACGATCATCAGCCGGGGGTTCATGAGTTGGAAGGAGGTTCCATATGAGCTCAAGTTAGATGTTTGGACGGCACTACAGGTAATATATTTATATGAATATTTCAATTTCAATTTTGATTTCAATTTCATTTTATATTCATATTTATATTTATATTTATTCACAACTAACATTGTATTTGTTGGACAAGAACAATTCAACTTGGATCCAAAGCTACGCGATTCCGTCTTGGAGCAGTTGAGGGAGCAATACAAGACGTGGAACAAAAATATGCGGACAAGGTACTTTGGAAAAACACGAGAGTCCATTATCCAAAGGCGTGAATCTGTCCCGCCGAAGGAGCCAATCTCATTGGCACAATGGCAAAAGTTCATTAACAATGAGATCGGGGAGTGAAAATTGGCATCTCGCCAATCGGGGAGGGAAAATCGAACAAAAAAGAAAGACGTGCACTACTCCGGCCGGACGTCTTACGCCGAGGTGGAGCATAGGATGATGGTAAGATTTAATTTTTCTATCACTACAGAAATATATTATTCTGCATTATTTTACTTTGCGTGTCGATACTAATTTTACTTTATTTTATTTCAGGGGATAGGGAGTGGCCATGAGGGTAAAGCACATAGGCTCGATACTTATGTGGCTCTTCAGACGAAGAAGGGGAAGGACAAGGATGTGTTCCCGAACATCGCAACCACGATTGTAAGTAATCCGATAATTTACTTTTTGTTAATTACGTTATAATTTTTTAGTTTACTTATTTTACTAATCATGTGCTTTTTATTATTTCAGGCAAAGCTTAAGGAAATGCATGAGTCACAGTCTAATGCCGACAAGGCATCTTTGTCCGCAGACGCACTCAGCCAAGTGCTTGGCTATGATCGCAAGGGGAGGACAAGGGGGTGAGCTCGCGGGTGCCCAAATCTAGGATCATCAGATTGGAGACGAGCGACACTGGGTTGGCTCGAACGGTGGATTCACATGATGCGAAGCTTTCTCGTTTGGAGGCGATGGTCCAAAATATGTACTCATTCATAAAGCGTATGTTGGGAGGAGACCGTAAGGGGAAAGGGAAGGAGAAGACGGTGGAGGAGGAGGTGCGGGACGATGAGGCGCAGGATGACGAGGATGTGGACCTTGTTGCTTCATCACCGACACGTGCATACTTCGATGATCCACTTCCCTATTTGGATCCCTTTAACAGACCGATGTCGAAACTTGGTTGGCCGAGCGTGTTCATATTGGGCGTATTTGATGGCCAACGGATAGGGCGGGGGTTGAGGGACCCAAATATCATCCATGGTGGAATAGTTCATGGACGTGAGCTTCAAGAGATCGAGTGCAAAGTGCTCGTCACGCATGTGATACCCAAGAATTAGAACTCCCTATTGTGGTTGCGCGAACAATGAGGCACGATGTATATTAGTGGGTGTGTCAATTCGTATATCATGTGACCTACTCACGACATTATTTTTAAGTTGGTACATTTGAATTATATTTGGATTATATCGTCATGTATATTGTTTCAATTTTGAATATATATTTGCATTATCTTTAGTTTATTTGGATATCTGATGTTTGAACAGGTACAACGTTGCTATAATGGGTACAAATATATTGCTGGGCAGTGGTAGTGGACATACCGCCCAGTAGATTTTTTTTAAGTTCTGCCCAGAATTGTCATGGTCATTGACTGTAACATGTCCTTGAAAAATAAGATTGTCACGAACTTGTCACGGTCATTGACCATGATAATTATTTTTAAAAGGGTCAAGGCTTTGTCACAGTTATTAACCGTGACTAAACTTGTCACGGTCGTTGACCGTGACACGACCGTGACAATTCTAATGAACTTGTCACGGTCAATGACCGTGACAAGTCCATGACAAAAAAAATTATCTCATCCCAAATTGTCACGGTCATTGACATTGACAAGTTGAACTTGCCAAGGTCAATGACCGTGACAATTAGGCAGTTTTGGTGTAGTGGAGACTGAGTCATTTGATGACTTCTATACTAAATTGAGAGACATTGTTACCACACTTCTTGCCAATTGGATTGTTTATAATAGAAAGGAAATTGTGTCTAAAATACTAAGATCACTTTAAAAAAAATTGATAATAAGAGACATGCAATTGAGGAGATGGATGATGAAAATCTCACACCTGAACACCTCAGTAGAAAATTAAGAACTATGGAAATGGAATTAGAATTTAAGAAAAAATTAACATAGTCCTAAAAAAAATAGTCTACCTCCAATCTGGTTTTCTCATCTAAGTTGACCACACCTGAACTTTGAATGCCTAACATTGACTTAAACTCTGATGAGGACTGTAATTTAGATAGTTTGGATAATCAAATTTCCTTAATGTTTAAATAGTTTAAGAAATTTGTGAACTTTCGAAATAAAATAGCAAAAAGATAAGGCAAACCTACTTACCCAAACCAATCTAATAATTGGCTTCATGAGATAAGACAAGACAAACACCAAACTGATAATCATAAGAGACCTGAGAAACACCTTAAAAATGTTGAATGTTATAGATGTGGGAAGTTAGGACACATGGCTAGTTACTGTAGAGTTAACTTAGTCAAAATTCACAAACATAAGATGGCTAATATATTGAAGACTTGGTATGAGTGAAGTGAATTTGAAAATGATGAACCTTAGTCATCTAAATCTTTTGACCCTTGTATGTCATTCTTTGCTAAGATAATATACACTAATGATGAGGAATCTGATCATGCTATATTAACTGATACTATGCCTACTGGTTTATCTTTCTTATTTGTTGAGAATGTTGATAATCCTTCAAACGTTGTCTTTGTGAGTCAAAGAAAATGCTATATTGTTGATGTCAATGGGTGTGTGAGTCCTAAAAATGAAACGTTAGGGGACACTACACACTGGACACTTAGTTACTCCGACAACGATGACCTTCATGACATTCACACATTATACACAAAACTCTCAAGAAAATCACGAGACCTAAAATGATTGCGAATAATCTTACCTAGAAGATAGAAACCCTATGTCAGGTGATCAAATAGAATGCTGAAGAGTACACTACTCAATATCTAACTTAAGGAAATGAGACAAAAAATTGAAAGAGTTGTCCTACTCAAATGAAATTCTGGAAAAGAAATACAAAGGAACATTGTTAGAATTGGAACAAATAAAAGAAAAGACATCCACGATCTTAAATTTTTTTTCAAAATTTGAAAATAATTCTAAATGTTTTGAAGATTCTGTTACTGAAAGTAAAATCAATTATGATGACATAACTAGAATAGGTTTTTGACCCATCTCTAAGACCTAAACTAAAAACTTTAAATTAATAAAGTTTGTGTCTTGTGGCAAAAGACCTATTGAAACTTTTCCAGACTTTTAAAGTTTGAAAAATAAGTTTTATATATAACAACTGAGGTTAGACATTGGATAATCAAGTAACTCTAAGAATAATGTTGCACAAAAGGCTAAATATGTTTGGCCCCCTATTCGTCAAGATGATTTGTCATTTCATCCTGCGCCACTTACGAACAAGACTATAGCTTAAAACCTAGACAAGCCTTCGAATAATAATTTTCCTAAGGTTATGAGTTCTACGTGCCATCTTTAATGCTCCAATTGTGATGTCTATGGACATTCCCTTGATGGTTTCTATTACAAACTTCTATGTAATCTCATCTATAACTCTCCTGTTTATCATAACTTCAACTATTCTAGGAGAAGTCGAAACAAAAATGTCCTTCCCAGACAGACAGACAAGAGTTTTAACTATCGTAATAGAAGGAGAGGGACTAATACTAAAAGACCATCAATAAGAAGAAATACTAGATTCTTTTCTAAAACAATTGCTCAAATTGTTTATAATACTAATAAATATGCACAAAAATCTTTTAAAGAAAAGATAGAAGCTTGCAAGTTTGATCAAATACGAGCTAATAAGTGAAAATTAAAAACTAGATCAATTTGGGTCAAAACAGATGATCTATTACCCTAGTTGAAATGAAACATTGTGATCAGTGCTTTTAAAGCTGAACACACGACAACTGGATGGTGTTTAGACTCATGATGCTCTAAACATATGACCGGGGATGATTTCAAACTTTCAAACAAAACGAGCTTCTCTAGAGGAAAAGTCTTTTTTAGAGATGGTGTATCCACCCAGATCATTGGTAAAGGAACACTCCATGAAGAAGTATTACTCATTCTTGAAGATTTTCTCTTGGTAAAAGGTCTTAAAGACAATTTACTAAGTATATCATAGTTTTGTGACTCAAACCATATTGTCACTTTTTCAAAGAACAATTGCAAAATTTTAAATGAAAAAGGTAATTGCATTATTACAGGACTCCGTACTCCAGATAACTGTTACACAGTCAATCCAAGTACAGAGGTTTGTAACATTACCGGAATGGATGACAATTAGATATGGCATAATAGGTTGGGTCACATTAATTATAACAGTCTTACAAAATTATGCTCCCAAGAGATAGTTAGAGGTCTTCCTAAGATCAAACCAATTTAAAACATCGTATATGGTCCATGTCAAGAAGGAAAAATTTTCAAGCCTCCCCACAAGAAAGTTAAATAAGTTTTATCCACTAAACCTCTAGAACTCATCCATATGGACCTAATGGGTCCTTCTCGTACTGTTATTCTTTGCGGCATAAATTACATACTTGTTATGGTTGATGACTTCACTCGATTTACCTGGGTTGACTTTTTAAAACACAAATCAAAATCCTTTCGTAAGTTTTTGAAAATTTTAGTTCTTATAAAAAATGAAAAACATTCCCAAGTAGATAGAATTCATAGTGATAGAGGAGCAGAATTCATAGATTCAGGTGTCATCGAATATTGTGACCATAATGGTTATAAACATGCATTAGTGATCCTGAGACACCTCAACAAAATGGAGTTGCTGAGCGTAAAAATCAAACTCTTCAAGAAATGGCCCGTGTGATGATTCATGCGAAAAACCTACCCAAATAGTTTTGGGTAAAATACATTCATATAACCTGTCACATAATGAATAGAGTATACTTAATGAAAAATACCAAACAAACATCCTATAAGCTTTGGTGTGAAGAAAAGCCTAACTTAAAATACTTTAGAACCTTTTGTAGCAATTCTTATGTTTGTAAGGATAGAGAACATATGTCTAAATTCCAAACCAGAGGAGATAAAACCATTTTCTTAGGATATTCTCCAAATAGTAAATCCTACCGTGTCTACAATATTCGTACCAAAACCATGATGGAATCCATTAATATGGTTGTAAGTGACACTAATGTAGAAAGTAAGACCAAAGAACCAACTATTGTGGATGAGTTCGAAAACATATTAAATTATGACTTTCTAAAAATAGTTGAATCCTTACCAACTGAGACCCCTAAAGTAACTAACTGGGTTTCCAAAGATCATCCTTTAGGTAGTGTAGTTGGTAATCCTATTGAGCATGTTCGTACAAGATCTCAACTTCGTAACATTGCTCATTTTTCATGCTTTGTGTCTCTTATTAAGCTAAAGTCTATAAATGAAGCCTTGAATGACACTTTGTGGATAAGTTCGATGCAGGAGGAACTTCTTCAATTTTTCATTCATGATGTATGGTATCTTGTACCCAGACCTGAAAATAAAAGCGTTATCAGCACACGTTGGATTTTAAAAAATAAAATAGATGAATGTGGGATGATTATTCAAAATAAATCTAGATTAGTTTCCCAGGGCTACTCTCAAATTGAAGGAATAGATTTTAAGTAAACTTTTACTCCTGTCACTCACCTCGAATCTGTTTACTTACTTTTTACAAGATCTTGTCATTTGCACTTCACACTATATCAAATGGATGTTAAGTCAGCCTTCCTTATTGGAATTTTAATCGAGGAGACCTACGTAGAACAACCCAAAGGGTTCATTGACCCTCATCACCCAAATTATGTCTATCGTCTTAAAAAACTCTTTATGGGTTAAAACAAGCTCCTAGAGCTTGGTATGAGTGTTTATCCACCTTTATTTTAGACAACGATTTTAGGAGAGCAGGGAATGACCAAACCTTACTTGTCAAACATTTTGACAACAATATTACTATAGCCCAAGTTTATGTTGACGATATCATTTTTGGATCCAACTCCCCTTTAGAAGTTAAGACCTTCTCGGACATTATGCACAAAGAATTTCAAATGTCACTTATGGGGGGGTTACAATTCTTCTTTGGGCTTCAAGTTAAAAAAAAATTCATATGGATTATTTGTATCGCAATCTAAATACGCTTTAGAGATTGTCAAGAAGTTTGGCCTAAAAATAACTAAATAAGCTAAGACTCCTATGAGTACTTTAGTCAAACTTTAAAAAGATGATAATGGTAAAGCCGTTGATTCTACCTTATAACGTAGTATGATAAGAAGCTTACTTTACCTCACTACCTCCCGTCCTAATATCATGTAACCTGTCTGCGTGTGTGCTCGTTATCAAAACAATCCTAAAGAGAATCATATCTTATGCGTTAAAAGAATTATCAAATACATTAAAGTCACATTAAACTTAAGACTTTGGTACACTAAATACACTTCTAGTACGATAGTAGGTTACACCGATGCTGATTGGGTCGGGTGTACCGATGATAGTAAGAGTACTTTAGGAGCGTGTTACTATATTGGTAATAATTTAGTAGGATGGAGTAGTAAGAAACAAAACTGCACTTCCATGTCTACTGCCAAATCCGAATATATTGCCACATGAAGTTGTTGTGATCAATTACTTTGGCTAAAACAAATGCTAAAAGATTACGGTATAACTGAAGATAAGTTACATCTCTATTGTGACAATCAAAATGCGAGATAGTTCAAGACTCTCGTACGAAACATATTAAAATCATATATCATTTCATACGCGAGTTATTTGAATCTAAGGAGTTAGAAATTAATTACCTACCTACTGAATTGTAATTATCTGACCTATTTACTAAACCATTAGATTATCTTCGATTTGAATCTTTGCACAAATCTATTGGTATGGTTGTGGAAAAATATTGATTTGTTGTTTCATACTTATTTTTCTTTGCCCTTTGTTTTTTGAGATAAAATGGGGGAGAAATTTGAGGATTCTTCGACATCTTATTGCATTCCTAACTAAAGCGCTTCATCTTAGTTATCTTATTTTTAGGAATCAGTACCTTCATTGACAACATCATTTTGATAGTGTATTGGTCTGTATCTAGTTGATTTATGTAATTTTCTCTTTCTAGGATATTGGGTAGATATATTTTTTGTATAGGAATTGTTTTTTCTTTTTTCATTTGTATCCCTACGAGTCCTTGATGACTCAAAGGAGATTTTGTCTCATATTTCCACAGGGGGAGATTGAAGCACCCTATATATTTGACTCACTTGAGTCTATATTATATAGGTGCTTATCTAGTTTGGAAATAGTGACAAAATTGAGTCATGCCCTTTTCAACCAAAAAGCCTTCAGACTCTGCATTCAATTTCCTCTAATAGTCCAAAGGTATAAAAACCAACACCACACCTAGGACCATTTATGTGTTGCATATACATTGTATTCTTCATAATATGGGTGTGTGTGAGTTAAATCCTTTTAAAATATTTTTTCCATAATTTTTAGGATAAGTTAAATAATTTCTATGTTTTTTTAAATAATTTTTAGAAATTAAAAATTGGTTTTTACAAAGTTTGTGGGCTAATTTGTAAAATCTTTAAGTTGTTAAAACTTGCTTGGGTAGAAACCAAATGCTCTTGATAATCGTTTGGGTGAAAATTATATTTCTGTAAGTTCTAAAACACACGTTTTATACGCCATCTCACCCTTACAAGAGTTAGACACACAATGGCTAGATTTGTGTTTTCTTTCCCTCTCATACCTGTGTTTGATTATGAGCCCTTAGATCGCTTTAATCTATGGACTACATGCGTTCTTACCTAATCCTTCGGTGTAAATTTAAACCAATCAGAGTCATTATAACTTCAGTGCATTGGTAGCCATCAGATTTACCTCGATCTCTTAAGACTTAATCGTGACCATTCATTTGCTTCAAAGTTCCAGAGGCTTCCATGGCTTAGTATAAATATATGGTATATGTGTTGTGATTACAATATTTTTTTTTACCTCACTTCTGAGAGAGAAAAAAAGAGATAAGAGAAAGAGATAAAGAAAGAAGAGAGAAAAAGGAAACCCTAAACTAAACTCCGACCAAATATCACCAGAAAATAATTTCTGAGAGTGTGTTAGTTCGAGAGTTGTGAAGATCATTCCTCTTCTATCCTTAATCTCTTTTTCAACTTAATCACAACCGTTTGATCTCATTTTCTTTCATAGAAAACTGAGATTGAAATTATGTGATACATTTTCATGTCTATCTTTCTTAGATTTGATTTCTTGTTTCGAGAAATCATAGTTTTTTTGGTTATTTTCAAATGATATATTTTCAAACACTAAAACCAACATAATAGTTTCTTATTTCAGTATCTTTGAACATTCAAACTCAGATCTAGTTTAAGATTTTTATTGGGGATTTACACTTTCACATATTTCACATTTTGTGAAATAGTCTGTATATTTTCAAAATAACAAAGTGTCTAGAATCTTGGCTCGCGTATATAGCAAGATTCCCTCTTGATTTGTGGATATATTGAAAGATCCCAAGTCTGATAGTTTGGATTAAACTTATTTTGGAAATCTTTACATATTTTGTATATGTTTGTAATTTGATTGGCATCCTGTCTGTAATTAAGTGTGTGTGTGTGTGTGTGTGTGTGTGAGTTCCATGCATGTGATTTAGAGCACATCACCACTTACACCTTCACACCACTACACATAAAAGTTTTGATATTGATATTTTGGATTTTTTAGTCGACATAAAGCTAAAAGGAGTGGAGTTACAAAGTTTAGAGAGCATCAACAATATCAGAGCCTTGGAAGAAGTTAGAAAATCTAGAGGAGCTGGTACATTTCTGAACATAGAATTAGGTTTGATTATGTGTCTTGATTACTATATAGTTTGTAAAATGTTACTCTATTTTAGTTGATTTTTACTTTTGAGGTGTAGAGACTTGCATAGATGTTTCCCCGATTAGGCGGGGATTTACCACATTAAAAATCGTACTTGTATACTTCCTCTTCCTCTCATCCCTTTCTTGAGGATGTGTTTATTTAATTTTTTTATATGTTTAGGTTTTCCAAACTGGAAAATCTATGCCTTAAATAACTCATTCATACTGTTTTACACATCATGTGTTAAGAAATTTGTTTTAAGAAAAAAGTTTCTTCAACAAACTGTTCAGAGCCATTTAGATAGTTTAATCTTAAATTAAACGACTTAAATGGTACTTTTCAATCTTGAAACCCTAAGTTTAATCTTTAAACATAGTTCTTGTTGTCTATTCAATGCATTAAAACTAAAAAATCCATAGGGCTGAAATTATTTCACGTTTTAATGTCAATCACAAGTTATTTTTCCTAATAATTGGTATCGGATCCCAAATCGTGTATTGAAAAGGTCCATGTTGTCCATTAAAAAACCCTAGCTTTTGACATGTTGTAGGATTGTGTAATCTTGTGTATAGAATTTCACTATAATTATTTTGACGAGATTATATGTTTATATCCATTTTATAATGGTTAAATATGTTCATTTTGTTTGATTGGATCCAATGGTGGTTTATCCATATAAATGTTTCGCCCCTAGATTCGATATAGTTATAATAATTAGTTTTTTTTTAATTATTTCATTATTGATGTATTTGGAGGACTTTTAAAAGGGTTATAGTCTTTAATTATAGTTAGAATAATGTATTTACATGGTCTTGGGTGTTGGAAAAAGTTTCATGGAAAAATAAGAGGAATAAGACGGATGTCCTCGACAGGTCCGATAGATATGCCCGGGGAGGTCGATTGATCAACATCCCTTAGGCAAATTCAATTTTTGGAAGTTCTCGATGTTTGTTTAATTATTCTTTCTACGTTTCATCATTCCAATCATTCCTAAATGATGCAACGGATTTTTTTCAAAAGTAAAGATCAATAAGAACATATAATTATGATAAAGTCTACTTGATGTTGGACTCCATGTCAAACAGAAGTGTTCTGTATCAAGGATTCTTGGTCTTGAAGATTTATACTTCAAGAAAGAGTGTAGACCATGATGGATAAAGGCATTTTTGTCCTTATTATTTTATTTATTTTTTTCATATATTTATTTATGTTTTCGTATATGTCTCTTTATTATTATGGTTCATTATTCGGTGTGCTAATTAGATTAATTAGGAACATATATTTTATAGACAACATAGATTAATTTTGAGACCGATGTAGATCACCAGTTTTTGGGAAATCCTTTTTGTTTATTCTTATCTAAATTGAAATAAACTAGGGTAATTAATTTTTATAATATAAATTTAATTTTGATCTTTGAGGTTTATTTTAATTCTAAAATGGTTTTAGTTTTCGATAATTAAATTTATACAAGTGTATTGGAAATTACCAAGTATTTTAATTTGTGCTTTTAGAATTGAGTAAAAAAATTTTCAAAGCCCTCAAGTTTTTGAAATACTAAGTGAAAGAGGGGTTTCAATATAAACTCCACGATCTCCATATACATTTTAAAATTGTGATGTGATTAATTCCGCATGTCAACTTGATCTGCCCTCCCCCCAATAAAATGGTTTTAATCGCGATATTACATAAATTTTATAATTATTAAGTGATATTTATTAAAAATAAACGTGAGTGAGTTTGGTCCTCCCATCTAGGAAGTTCTACATGAACAGGTTTGATTTGGATAAATAAAATCAATGGTATACACTTAGACACAACTTATGATAGCCTTCCAATTGGAGTCACTGTCATTAGGGGAGGGACCAAAAGTCATCAGTTATTCATTATGTTATACAGAGGATCCTGAACTATTTGGATATAATAATGAAAGAGAAAGTATGTTTGGTTCAAGGAGGTGTGATTTAAGCTCCCATCAAGAAATATCACATCATAAGGGAACTAGAATGTCCGACGAATTAATTTTTTAAATTAAGAGTTGAGGGATGCCCATTTAAAATTTAATCAAATTAATTCTTGTGTTTTAAATTGGAAATTATTTTTTTTCAATTTCATGATTTTAAGATTTCAAAAATAAATTCAACCTTTTCTCACTCGTATTAGTCTTAAAGGCTTAACTGGAATATGTTTTAAGGAATCTAAATGTAATTGAACATTGTTCTAGCTTCAAGGGATAATAAAGTTATTTAATCAGTAATTACCAATAAAAATTTAAAATTGTGATGCAATTTTTACCTTATGTCAGCTTCATCTCCCTCCCCCAATCGGATGATTTTAATTACGAAATCGTGACATTTTAAAATAAATGGTAATTCTTTTCAATTAAGTGTATATGTGTTCAGTCCACCCATCAACGATGTTCGATATGTGCATCTTTGATTTTAAATAATTGACCGCTATGAATTTTTTAACAACTTTCTTGGTTGATGACAGACGAGTAATAATCATGTAATTGAAAATATTTCCATCATTGATTAAACTAATGATTCTTTAGATTAGACATGTTGAGGAAATCTGGTGCCATTTCATAATTTGGGAGTGAAGAGCATTGATGAAAAATATTGATGTTATTTGTTTGAGAAGAGCTTTACTTATTTCTTGAAAGGGAAGTAGGAGGATAAGGCTAAGTCGCAAGTACAACGTTTTGGGATTAAGGAAAGTTCAAATTCCGTGGTAGTCATGGAATAGACAATAGGTAGGTATTATCCCTGCAAGTAGTTAGAAATTTTAAAGCAACGTGTCCGATTTTTCTTTTTCTCTTAAAAGTAAATGAATGATTTATGGTAAAATATACGATAGCCTAGTATATAGACTTGGGAACCACAAATAAAGACTACCACTTGCAGTAAATGTTCCAGGTAACTGGATGATTACTTGAAAGAAAGATGTTCCTAGTTATGGACAATTAGAATAAGGCAACGGTATTAGCAGTGGGATATTGTTATGAATTTAGTATAGACATAAAGTTAGTGTAGCTAAATTATTTATTGTACCTGTGTTTTAGAAAATGTTGCTTTCGGTTTTATCAATTGGTTTTGAACAAATATTCGATTGATTTTATGAAATTATTTTATCAAAATTGGATTTGTTTTAAATGTTCTATTACATTGAAAAATAATTTATACATTATAAGGTTTATCTCACCAATAATGCTAAATACTAGTATTCATAATTTTAATGGAAAAATTAATTAAAGAGAAAGTTTCCTTCTAGAACCAAACACAATTTTGGCACGCTTAGGTTATTTTATTATTAATAAAATTTGAAGACTGGTTTAGAATGAAAAATTGAATTCACTATAAGGGGGGGCACTTCTAGTCTTGAATGAACTTAGAAGGTAAAATAATCAGAGGGCCTTCACGACACAAATCTAAGGAGAGAAAAATATCCTGGGAATGGTTCACTTCGATTAGTGTGATTCGATGACTATTCGGTAAAAAAGTGGTTATGAGTTCTTCATGAATTTCATTGATGATCTCATGCATGTATTGATGTGTTTACCTACTGCATCGCAAGTATGAAACCTTTAATTAGTTCAAATTCTGCAAGGACAATGTGGATCATGGGTGAGGTAAACTAATCCAAATTCTACCCTCTAATCATAGAGGTGTTTACCTTTCGGGGTAGTTAAGGGATCATTAATCAGAGGTGTGGGACTTTATCCTAACAATCTACATCCGATATTCCACTTCAACATAGTGTAGATGATAATAAGAAATAAGTCTCTTCTGAATATGATATGGTCCCTAGTAGGTTATTCAGGAAATTAAAATTATTATTGGGATTTTTATGTAAGAGACGGACATGTGGATTCTAGTTTAGTTTCTTCTTAACTAGTCTCTTAAACTCTCATTGGATATTAGACTGAGCCCAAACCCATTCCAAGGTATGTTCAGTTTTGGGGGTGTCTGGCACTCATGATGTTGAATGAGCCAAGGAAGTTCAGATTAAGATAAAGGTATGTCTCTATTTGTTATCTTGAAGTAGAAAAGGTAGTTTAAAAATTTCCTAAGTACAAGTAGATCATTGATTGCATAAATGACAGGTTCTTGTAAGAGGATTTTAAAATAAACCACATGCCCAAGTGAAAGTTCAACTTACAAGATATAATCAGACATAATATTATGACTAAGACAAGGACTTTTGATTTGACTTATGACTATTGATGGTGTATGTGACACCTCGCGTATTAAAATAAGAGGTGGCCAGCCCGATACTCCAATAATTACAGGAGTCATAGATGGTCCATTCTTAGCATCAACATATTGCAATAAGCATACGATATAACCACGAATTATTTTAGAAAATGGATTGTCAAAATTTTATTTTGTAAGTTAATGAAAAACATTTAAATAATCTATTTGAAAAGAAGGTGGATAGAGATAAAGACGGATAATAAAACAACAACCATATACAACAAAATAACCGAATAAGCTGTCGATTAATATACCCGAACAAATAGGTTACACCGAGTATTAGAGTACAATATCAGATTATATAACACAAGTACAAAACTTGGGCAACAAGCCCGAATGTGTAACCGATCATAACTAGAATACAAAAATGGAAATGAATAAATCAAATATCCCGTAACATACACAAAGTGTTACAACTCCAGGACACTGGGATAGAAAAGTCAATACGGGCATCCTTGCGACGGAACACCTGGGCGAATATAAGATTCAAGCAAAAAAAAAATTAATAGAAAAGGGTGAGGGCCCGATTTAATATGATTACCAAGTAAATAAAGTGCATGATAGTTATGAATATGTAATCATCATGAATAAGATTATTTCATTCACCATACTTAAAGATAAGAAATCTATCCTCACAATCTAAAAGCATAACCTAACACAATAAGGATGACAACGATCACAATTCTTTTGGGGGGGGGGGGGGGGGGGGAGAATATAGATAAAATCTTACTTAACAAGATTCCATTTCCTTTTTACACAATTTCCTTTCACCGTTCCTTCTTCTCACTGGGAAACATATTCAAAGTAATTTACTTCATAAAGTGCCGTATATCAATAAAATCCCATTTTAATAAGAAGAGTCATATTTCATAACATATAATGATTCTAAGACCGTCCTTTCGGGTTTCCCCACTAGATGCGCCCCTAAATAGCTATCATCTTCCAGGGCCTATCACCAAGACAACTTGGGCATCCTACATCGCGTGATGTCGGGAAGCGGCCATATACCTTCGACAATGAGTCATAATCACACTCAAAATTACCTCACTTCGAATAATATTCACACAATATATAATAACCGGTCCTATGGACGAGGACTATATTCACCCTGCAATAACTAGCCAAGGGACTTCACCTCATGCGCGTAGCCTCCCCTATGATAAAATTTAGAGAGGTGTGTATAATCAATTTATCATTCACCAGTTATTACCATTTTAAAATATACATTAAGTATTTATCCGAAGCCATAAGTGTTTAATGTCATCGTTATAAACTTCAACGTTTAATAAACCCCCAATTTAGTCTCTGAGAAATAATGATGTTACTATAAGCCACCAAGTACATTATACCTCATTCATGTCATAAAATTTAGGCGTACCATGCCAAAAGATATGTGGATACTTTTCTCGCATATCGTCCTCACGCTCCCACGTTGACACCTCGGCATTGTGATGCCCCCATTGGACCCGAACCAAGGGCACCACCCCATATCTTAGCCTATGCTCCCGGTTGAAGAACCTTGTCCTCTTGACTCACTTGAGTCTACATTGTATAAGTGCTCATCTAGTTTGGAAACAGTGACAAAATTGAGTCCCTCCCCTAGATACCAAAGAGTCTCAGATCTTCAATTCAATTCATTCCTCTTATTTGAATGATCAAAGATATATTCACAAACACTCACACACATTAGGATTACATACATTGTTCATTGTTTGCATTAAATTATTTGTGTATGTGTGTTAATTTTACTTAAAACATTTTTTAATAATATTTTTGGGAATTTCTCATGATTTTTAAACATTTTTTTCTTAAATAAAATTGGAATTAAAAAGTTTTGGGGTCATTCTATAATTTCTGGCTGTTGGTTTTATCTCTGTTAAGTTCACTTGGGTAGAAACCAAAAGCGCTGGAGACTGTAAGGGTGTCTATGTAATTAGTTTGAGACGTGAGTTTGTGGTCCGTTATTTGTCTTAAACTTGTCACACTCCTATTGGTTAATTGTGTGTTTCTTTTAAGAGACAAAACCAGTGTTTATTATCTGCCCTTGGATTAAAATTAATCAACGCTCTGCATGCGTCCTCGTCCTAATCCCTGTGAACCTCTATCCTCCAATAAGAAGCAACTTAACTCACTGCTTATCTTTTACCATTGGATGGAAGTCAATATGAGAATACTAAATCCCAGCCCTTGATTTCGAACCTCCTTCTCGATCCTTCTCATCCCTATATTTAAAGAGGCTATCCCTCAGCCGGAAGAAGACTTTTTTTCACCTTGTCATTTTAAGTGTGAAGAGAGAAGAGAGAGGAAAGAGAGAGAAAACAGAGAGAGAGAAAATAAACCCTATTCGTCGAAACACCTCTTAAAACCCTAACCATTTTAGGAAAAAACAGTTGAAACTAAACACCAACCCTGAGTGTTTGAGAGTTTTTGAGTGTTGGTTTGAAAGTTGTTTCCTGCTGTAACCTCTTTGTTTTAAGATCTTGTGTCCAACTTAAACATTAGGTTAAATCTGTATTTCAGTTTCATAGAAATCATAGATTTGGTCATTTTATGTATATTACACCTAGATCTGCATTCTTAGTTTCTCGTCTTGAGAAATCTTTTGTTGATTATTTTCTGTAAATGTTTTCATATTTAAAGTCAACAAAATCATATTATGTTTCTAGTTATTTTGAAATAAGACCTATGTCCTAGTTTGAATCACACTTAGCGGTTTTAAATTTCAAAAACATTTTCAAAACCCTGAAATTGATTAAGATCTTAAAACGTCTTTCGATCAAGATAGCCAAGGATTCTGGGTTTATTTTTAAGGTCAAATAAGGTTTAAGTTTTCTAAGAAGAGAGAAAATGAAAATCACAGCATATAGATCTAATTTGTAATTTGTTAGGACTGTTTGTAAAAATAAGCGTGAGTGTGTGGATGCATGTGTTAGAGAACCATCAAAAATACTTACACACTACAACACTGAAAGTGTTGGTAATAAGATCTTGAAACAAGAGTCGACGTAAACACTGGAACAAAGTAGAAGTCAGCAAACTGGGAGAACCACATGAGCAATAAAAAATGCAAAAAAGTTAGAAGAACACCAGTGGGTACATTCCTAAACTTGTATAGGACGGATTTGTGTGCATGTGTGTTATATAGTTTGTAACTGATATATTTTGTTTTAGTGGATTTTCGGTTTGTGAATTAGAAGTCATCGTGGATGTTTCCTCAGTTGGGTGAGGTTTTACCACGTTAAAAATCTCTTGTCATTAATCTTTGTACATCTCCTCATCTCATTTTTACTGGTGTACTGATTTAATCTTTTAAGTTTTATTTTTCAAAACTTGTTAGAAATCTTGAACTGATCTTGTGCATGTTTTATTAAACACATCTTGTGATTAAAACTGATTTGATTTAAAGAAAATACATTCCTTAAAAAACTGTTCGGAGTTACTTAAATAGTTTAATCTTGTATTAAACGGCTTTAGTAATAGTTTTTCAATTGGTATCAGAGCTTTGGTAATCATTTTAAAAGATCTTGTGTTTCTGAAATTATTTTCTTGAAATCAAAACAATGGACGAGAAAAATGAAAGATTTGGCAACTTGACCAGACCCTCTCTCTTTGATGGAAACAACTTTGCTTACTGGAAGGTAAGAATGGTTGCTTTCCTACAAGGAACCTTGGGAGATGATGTCTGGGATATTGTTGAAAATGGATACACTTATACTACTAAACCAGCCACCGAAAGAAGTAATGAGAGGATTAAGAAAGCATTAAGTGAATTCACTAAAGAAGAGAAGCAAACTTCTCTAAATAATAACACGGGCAAGAATGCCATCTTTATGTACATAAATGAACATGAGTTAAAAAAGGTCTCATCTTGTGCCACTTCTAAGGAATCTTGGGATACACTGATCACTGCACATGAAGGTGACACTAGAGTTGAGGCTGCTAAAACTCAAATGTTGGTCTAGTAGTATAACTCCCTAATTATGTCAAATTCTGAAGCCTTTGATGATTTTTACATGAAATTGACTGACATTATGACCAAACTGCATGCTAATGGGATAACATATGACCGACATGAAATTGTATCTAAAATTCTAAGATCATTTCCAATGAAATTTGACAACAAAAAATATGCTATTGAGGAAATGTGTGATCAAAATCTCACTCCTAAATTACTTAGTAGTAAAGTACAAACTGTGGAAATGGAATTAGAATTTTGGAAACAAATGACCCAGTCCCATAGGAAACATACTAGTTCCAACTTGAGTTTTTCCTCTATGTTGATGAAACCTGATTTCACTATTCCCACTAATGATTCTGATGAGGAATGTGATATAGATAGTTTGGATTATCAAATTTCCTTGATGTCAAAACAATTTAAGAAAATTGTCAAATTTAGAAATCAATTGGCAAATAGAAAAGGCAAGCCAAATTATCCAACTCGGTCCAACTACAAACCTCACGAGAAAGGTCAAGACAAACATCACAAGGACATGAGACCAAACAAAAACTTCAAGAAAATTGAATGTTTTAGATATTGAAAACTAGGACACATAGCACAAGACTGTAGAGTGAAACTGAACATTGCCAATAAACATACTAGTGCCAACATTTCCAAAACATGGGATGATTCAAGCGATTCTGAAAATGATGAACCTGAATCTTCTCTTGTTTTTTATCCTTGCATGTCTTTATTTGCTAAGATACTCTACAATGATGATATGCCAATATATGAGAATGATGATAATATCTCAACTTCTGATGTTATGAATCATGCAGCTACTAGTTTAGATGTTTTAATTTATGAGAATATTGCAAGTTCTACCACAGGATGTGTGAGTGAAAGGGAATGCGATAATGACGATGTCAATGGGTGCGTGAGTTCAAGAACTGAATCCTTAGGGGTCATTTCACACACAACACTTAGTGACTCAGACACTAAAGACCTCCTTGACATTCCCACACTTTATGCGAAAACCCTCAAGAAAAGCACTAGACTAGAGAAGATAGTGAAAGATCTCACTAAGAAATTAGAAGACTTAAGTCTAATGGTTAAACTTAATGCTGAAGAGTATACTACCCAATGTCTAGCTCATGAAAATGAAGTAAAAAATTTTGATAAAAAATTGAAGAATTTGATTCAAGAAAATGAAAAACTGGAGAAGAAATATAAAGGGATATTATTAGAATTGGAACAATCCAAAGAGAAGACAACAAAAATTTTCAAAAAATTTGCAAAATATAAAAATAATTCATACTGTTTTGATGGTTTTGTTGCTAATTCAAAAACCAATGATCGAACTAGAATAGGGTTTTGCCCAAATTTGAAAACATAAACTAAAAACCTTTAACCAATCAAGTTTGTGTCAGGAGGTAAAATACCTATAGAAACTTGTTCAAATTTTCATTCTCTGAAAAATGAGTTTGATGAAAAATAATCAAAGTTTGATATTAGGGAATCTAGTTACTCTAAGTGTAAAAGTCCACCTAAGGTTAAATATGTCTGCCCCCGATTAGGAAGAATGACTCTTCCTTTCAAACTAAACTCCCTAGGAATAAGGTTCAATTCCAAAATGTCATGGAGCCTATGTTAAGAGACTTTCCTAAGGAGATTCCATCCTTGAGCAATTTAAATTCCTCTTACTATGACTTATATGGTCATTACTTTGAAGGTTGTTACTCTAGACGCTTATTCAACCCTATCTACAATACTCCTGTGTACCAAAACTTTAACTATTCTAGGAGAAGCCATAACAATTATGTTCTTCCTAGACAACCAGATAAAAACTCTAACTATAGAAAGATAAAGACCAAACCTAAAAGATCATTTCCAAGAAGGATTCCTAGACACTTTCCTAAGCCAAATTCTCATGTTGATCATAAAATTCAACCTCATGCGCAAAACATCTTTCAACAAAAATCTAATGTTCGCAAATTTTACCAAATGAGAGCAAATAAGCGCAAAATGAAAATAGGATCTGTTTGGGTTAGAAAAGGTGAGCCATTACCCCAGATGAAGTGTAATATTGTGATTACTGCTTTAAAAGCTGAACACACTCCCTCTGATTGGTATTTAGACTCTGTATGTTCAAAGCACATGAATGGGGATGATACCAAACTTAAAAAAAAAACTAGTTTTGGTAGAGGAAAAGTTATGTTGAATGATGGTGTATCATCTTAAATCATTAGTAAAGGAAATCTACAAGAAGAAGGAGTACTACCTTTACTTGAAAATCTTCTTCTAGTAAAAGGTCTTAAGGCCAACCTACTTAGTATCTCGTAATTTTGTGACTCAAATCATACTGTCACCTTTTCAAAGAATAATTACAAAATTTTAAATGAAAAAGGTGAGTGCATAGTTACAGGACTCCGAAAAATTGTTATACTGTCCAGAACATTACTGAGGTCTGTAACATTGCCAGAATGGATGACAATGAGATATGGCATAATCGTATGGTTCACATAAATTATGAAAATCTTATTAGATTATGTTCAGAGGAAATAGTTGGAGGTATTCCCAAGATCACACCTCTTTCTAATATTGTCTTTGGTTATTATCAAGAAGGAAAAATTATTAAGGCGCCTCATAAGAAATTCAAAGATATCCTTACCTCTAAACCCTTAGAGCTCATCCATATGGACCTAATGGGTCCTTCTCGAACTGTTAGTCTCCGTGGACACAGTTATATTCTTATTATGGTTGATGACTTCACCAGATTTTCTTGGGTATCTTTCTTAAAACAAAAGTCTGACACTTTCCAAACCTTTTTAAAGATTTTACTTCGAAAATTAAAAATGAGAAAGACACTCAAGTAAATAGAATTTGTAGTGATACAAGTGGAGAATTCTTAGATACAGGTGTTATAGAGTATTATGACTACAATGGTTACAAACATGAATTTGGTGCTCCTAAGACTCCTCAACAAAATGGTATTGATGAGAGAAAGAATCGTACCCTTCAAGAGATGGCACGTGTTATGATTCATGCCAAATCCTTACCTAAGTATTTTTGGGTAGAATCTATTCGTACTGCGTGTCACATTATCAATAGGGTTTATCTTAGAAAGAATTCTAAACAAACTCCTTATGAACTATGGTATGGGAAGAAGCCCAATCTTAAGTATCTTAGAACCTTTGGTAGTACGTGTTATGTATGCAAAGATAGAGAACACTTATCCAAATTTGAGACTCGTGGAAATAAATCCATCTTTCTAGGATATTCTCCTAACAGTAGATCATTCCGTTTCTATAATCTTTGCATTAAGGCCTTAATAGAATCCATAAACGTTATTGTAAGCGACACTACTATAGAGAGTAAGACTGGAGAACCAACTATTGTGGAAAAGTCTTAAAATGTTTTAGAAAATAAATCTCCATAAATAGATGATTCTTTACCAATTGATACACCTGAAGTACCTAACTGGGTTTATAAAGACCATCCCATTGATAACGTTGTTGATAACCCTAGTGAACATGTACGTACAAGATCTTAATTAAGAAACTATGCTCATTATGCATGTTTTGTTTTCCTTGTGGAACCAAATAATGTAAATGATGCATTGAATGATTCTCATTGGATTTTTGCAATGAAGGAAGAACTTCTTCAATTTGTCATTCATGATGTTTGGTATCTTGTACCTAGGCCTAATCACAAAAAGGTTATTGGCACATGTTGGGTATTTAAAAATAAATCTGATGAAAGTGGGATAGTCATTAGAAACAAAGCCAGATTAGTTGCTCAAGGATACTCTCAAATTGAAGGAATAGATTTTAACGAGACTTTTGCTCCTGTTACTCGCTTAGAATCTGTTCGTCTTCTCTTTGACATAGCTTGCTACATACATTTTACGCTTTACCAAATGGATGTCAAATCTGCCTTCTTTAATGGAATATTGACTGAGGAGAACTATGCAGAACAACGAAAAGGGTTCATTGACCCTAAATATCCAAATCATGTCTTTCATCTTAAAAAGGCTTTCTATGGCCTAAAACAAGCGTCAATAGCCTGGTATGAGCGCCGTTACAATTTTCTCTTAGACAAAGGTTTTAAGAGAGGTGGAAATGATCAAACCCTTTTTGTCAAACATTTTGACAAACATGTCATTATAGCTCATGTTTATGTTGATGAAATCATCTTTGGATTAACTTCCCCATCAGAAGTTAAATCTTTTTCTGAAATTATGCATATAAATAATTTCAAATGTCTCTTATGGGGGAGTTACAATTTTTCTTAGGTCTTCAAGTCAAACAACACTCAGAAGGATTATTTGTTTTGCAATCAAAATACGCTTTAGAGATTATTAAAAATTTCTTCCTTGAAAGTGCAAAAGATGCTAAAACTCCCATGAGTACTACGGTAAAACTGTCTAAGGATGAAATTGGCAAATCCGTAGATCCAACTTTATATCGTAGTATGATAGGAACCTTGCTATATCTTACTGCCTCTCGTCCTGATATTATGTACGTTGTTTGTGTGTGTTTCCGTTATCAAAACAATCCTAAAGAGAGCCACTTAACTTGTGTTAAAAGAATTATAAAATACATTAAAGGCATTCTAAATTTAGGACTTTGGTACACCAATGATACTCCTAGCACTATAATAGGATACATTGATGCGGATTGGATAGGGTGTACTGATGATAGTAAGAGCATGTTACTATATTAGTAATAACTTTGTAGGTTGGAGTAGTAAGAAACAAAACAAAACTTCTTTATCAACAGCTGAATCTGAATACATAGCCCCTGAAAGCTGTTGTTCCCAATTACTTTGGCTTAAGTAAATGCTAAGTGATTATGGTATTAAAGAGGAATAATTACATCTCTATTATGATAATCAAAGCGCGATCAATATCTCAAAAAATCTTGTTCAACAGTCGCGAACTAAACACATAAAAATTAGGCATCACTTAATGCTCGAATTAGTTGAGACTAAGGAATTATAAATCAATTATCTTCCTACTGATTTGCAACTCGCAGATATGTGTACCAAACCTTTGGATTACAATAGGTTTATTTCTTTGCGTAAATCGATAGGAATTATTTGTGATGATTAAACTCTTTGGCTTACATATTTTTTTCTTTGTCCATTTGAGACAAAATGGGGGAGAAATTTGAGTCTTATGAGAGTTCATTTATTTTGTACATATTCTAAAAATCTTGATGTTAGTGATTATTTGCAGGATTCTGTATAGTTATTCTCAACAGATGTAATAGGGTAATGAATTGTAATTATTTGACTTATGTAATTTTCTTTTCTAGGAAATGGGTAGATAGAATTTTTGTATAGGAATAGGTTTTTCCTTCTCTATTTGTTTCCCTACGAGTCTAGGATGACTCAAAGGAGATTTTGTCTCATATTTCCAAAGGGGGAGATTGAAGTACCTTATACTCTTGACTCACTTGAGTCTACATTGTGTAAGTGCTCATCTAGTTTGGAAATAGTGACAAAATTGAGTCCCTCCCCAAGATACCAAAGAGCCTCAGATATTTAATTCAATTCATTCCTCTCGTTTGAATGATCAAAGGTATATTCAAAAACACTCACACACATTGGGATTGCATACATTGTTCATTTTTTGCATTAAATTGTTTGTGTGTGTGTTGTGTGTTTTAATTTCCCTTAAATTTTTTTTAATAATTTTGTTGGGAATTTCTAATGATTTTAAAACAATTTTTTCTTAAATAAAATTGCAATTAAAAAGTTTTGGGGTCATTCTATAATTTCTGGTTGTTGGTTTTATCTCTGTTAAGTTCACTTGGGTAAAAATCAAAAGCACTAGAGACTGTAAGGGTGTCTATGTAATTAGTTTGAGATGAGCGTTTGTGGTCCGTTATTTGCCTTACACCTGTCGCACTCCTATTGGATGGCTGTGTGTTTCTTTTCAGAGACAAAGCCACTATTTATTATCAGCCCTTGGATTAAATTTATCAACGCTCTGCATGCGTCCTTGTCCCAATCCCCGTGAACCTATATCCTCCAATAAGAAGCAACTTAACTCACCTCTTATCTTTAACCGTTGGAGGGAAGTCAATATGTCAAGACTAAATCCCAGCCCTTGATTTTGAACCTCCTTCTCGATCCTTCTCAGCCCTGTATTTAAAGAGGCTAACCCTCAGCCTGCCAAAGGCTTTTTGCCACTTCGTCATTTCAAGTGAGAAGAGAGAAGAGAGAGAAAAGAGAGAGAAACCATAGAGAGAGAAAAGAAACCCTATTCGTCCAAACACCTCTTCTAACCCTAACCATTTTTCTAAAAACCAGTTTATACCAAACATCAACCTTGAGTGTTTGAGTGTTTTTGAGTGTTGGTTTGAAAGTTGTTTCGTGCTGTAACCTCTTCGTTTTAAGATCTTGTGTCCAACTTAAACATTAGGTTAGATCTGTATTTATGTTTCATAGAAATCATATATCTGGTCATTTTATGTTAAATTACACGTAGAACTGCATTCTTAGTTTCTTGTCTTGAGAAATCTTTTGTTGATTATTTTTTGTAAATGTTTTAATCTTCAAAATCAACAAAATCATATTCTGTTCTAGTTCTTTTGAAGCAAGAGCTTTGACCTAGTTGGAATCAAACTCGACGATTTTCAATTTCAAAAATAATTTCAAAACCCTTAAATTGATTAAGATCTTGAAACGTCTTTCGAGTAAGATAGCCGTGGATTCTGGTTTATTTTAAAGGTCAAATAAGGTTTAAGTTTCCTAAGAAGAGAGAAACTAAAAATCATAGCATATAGATCTAATTTGTAATTTGTTAGGATTTTTTGTAAAAATAAACGTGAGTGTGTGCATGCATGTGTTAGACCACCATCACAAACACTACAACACTACCACACTGAAAGTGTTGGTAATAAGATCTTGAAACAAGAGTCGATGTAAAGACTGGAACAAAGTGAAAGTTAGCAAATTGGGAGAACCACAACAACAATCAGAACTGCAGAAAAATTAGAAGGACACCAGTGGGTACATTACTAAACTTGTATAGGATTGATTTGTGTGAATGTGTGTTGTATAGTTTGTAACTGATATATTTTGTTTCAGTGGATTTTTGGTTTGTGACTTAGAAGTCACCGTGGGTGTTTCCTCAGTTGGGTGAGGTTTTACCACGTTAAAAATCTCTTGTCATTAATCTTTCTACATCTCCTCATCTCATTCTTGCTGGTGTGCTGATTTAATCTTTTAAGTTTTATTTTTCAAAACTTTTTACCAATCTTGAACTGATCTCGTTCACATTTTATTAAACACATCTTGTGATTAAAACTAATTATATTTAAAGAAAATATTTTCCTCAAAAAACAGTTCGGAGTTACTTAAATAGTTTAATCTTGTATTAAATGGCTTTAGTAACAGTTTTTCACCCGTGATCTAAAATTGCAACTGGTTTTTCCTCATATGATATATCGGGCTGCAATTCAATATCATCTAAAGGAATGTGCCAATGATCTCCTTCACACCTCTTATACTTTTTCAGGGATGAAACATGAAACACATCATGAATCTGTTTCAAGTTCTCCGGTAAGGAAAGTTGATAAGCTATTGGGACTACCTTTGCAATAATGGGAAAAAGAGCTACGTAGCGCGGCGCAAGTTTTCCTTTTTCCCCAAATTGCATCACACCATAACTTGATCTCCAACCTCTAACTCCACGTTCCTTATATTCGCATCAGCATAAATCTTCTTACGATCTTGAGCAATTCGGATGTGATTGAGAATAAGTTCAATCTTTGAAGAAGTATCTTGGATCATTTTAGGTCCATAAAATTTATTATCCCCTACTTCCAACCAACATGTAGGTGGTCTACACGGTCGGTCGTAAAATGCTTCATAGGGTGTCATCCCGATAGTGAATTGGTACGAATTATTTAAAGCAAATTCGACCAATGGAAGGTATTATTCCCAATCTCCTTTGAAATTAACACACACATTCTGAGCATATCCTCTAACATTTGGTTGACTCTTTTCGTCTGCCCATCTATTTGAGGGTGATAGGAAGTACTCAACTTCAATTCGGTTCCCGTAGCATCTTGAAAACTTTGCCAAAAATGGGAAACAAAAAAAAATCTCGACCGGAGACTGTATTAATGGGCACCCTGTGGAGTCTAACAATATTCGCAATAAATAGCCGTGCATAACGAGTAGTGTTGTAGTGTGTACATACGGGTAGGAAGTGTGCTGACTTAGTTAAGCGATCCACGATAACCCAGATGGAATCATGACCGCTTTGTGAAATAGACAATCCCGTGATAAAATCCATCAAGATGCTTTCGCACTTCCACACCAGTATTTCCAAGGGTTGTAACAATCCCGTCAGTCACGGATGATCTACCTTCACTAGTTGACAAGTAGTACATTGGGAAACAAATTCAGAAATTTCCCGTTTCATACCCGCCCACCAATATTGATGGTGCATGTCTTGGTACATTTTGTCTCCACCAGGATGTATTGCAAACTTGGACCCATGAGATTCTGTCATTACGGCTCGTCTCAAATCCCTTTCGTCCGGGACAACAAGTCTCCCATGGAAACGTAATCCACCTTCAGAACTTATAGAGTAGGATTCCGCTACCTCGGTTAACAATTGGTGTATACTGGCCTGACAACCTTTGTCCCTTCCTTGAGCTTCAACAACCCTTGCCACTATCGTAGGCATAATGATCAACACCAACATAAATGCCTTTGTCACCATGTCCTCTTGAATGAGTTCTTTCCATTTAGCTTTCCATACCAGTGCTAACTCCCCCTTGAGTTTCTAACTCAACTCATCCGCCACTACATTAGCCTTACCCGGGTGATAGTGAATATCAAATTGGTAGTCTTTCACAAACTCCAACCACCGACACTATCGCAAATTAAAATCTTTTTACGAAAACAAATATTGCAACGATTTGTGGTCCGTGAAAAGACTAAACTTCTCTCCCAGGAGGCAATGCCTCCAAATCTTCAAGGCGAAAACCACTGCAGCAAGTTCCAAATCATAAACTGGATAATTATTCCTATGGGGATTTATCTTGCGAGAAGCATAAACAATAGCCTGATGCTCTTGATGTAACACACCTCACAACCCTTGTAGATATGCATCAGTAAAGACCAAATATTCCAATCCCAACCTTGGTAACGCAAGTACTATAGCAGAAGTCAACTTATCTTTCAACTCATTAAAAGTTAGTTGACAAGAATCATCCCAAACAAACCTCACTCCTTTTCGAGTTAAATTTATCAAAGGCCTAGCAATCTTGGAAAAACCATAGATAAACCTGCGGTAATAGCCAGCCAAACCCAAAAAGCTACGAATCTCTGTAGGTGTCGTGGGCTGAACCCATTCCCTCACCGCAATAAGTTTACTCGAATCTATGAAAATACCCTGAGCTGTCACAATGTGACCCAAAAACTGCACTTCCCGTAGCCAAAAACCACACTTCTCGAACTTGGCATACAATTGATGATCCCTCAACGTCTGCAGGACCAACCGTAAATGCTTAGCATGGTCAGATTCAGTTTGAGAATACACTATGATATCATCAATAAACATGATAACAAACTAGTCCAAGAAGTCTCGAAACACTCTATTCATAAGGTCCATAAACACTGCGGGAGAATTAGTTAGCCCGAAGGGCATAACCAGAAATTCATAGGACCCATATCTAGTTAAAAATTTAGGTTTGGACACATCCTATTCCCGTATCCGCAGCTGGTGATACCCATTCCTCAAATCTATTTTAGATAAGTACGACGATCCCCTAAGTTGATCGAACAAATCATCAATCCGAGGTAGTGGGTATTTGTTCCTGATGGTAACTTTATTCAATTCCCGATAATCAACACACAACCGGAGATAAACATCTCTTTTCTTTACAAACAGTACAGGAGCTCCCCATGGCGACGTACTACGCCTAATAAACCCATATTCTAACAACTTCTGAATATGATCTCTTAACTCCCTCATCTCAATGAGAGCCATACGGTACGAAACTCTAGAAAATCGGCCACGTTCCCACTACTAAATCTATAACAAACTCAATCTCCATACTTGGAGGTAAACTCGGTATCTCCCAAAAAACATCTTCGATGTATCTAACAATCGAAATTGAATCTAAGGAAATGACTATATCCCGATAAGTCTCCTCCTCAATGCAATAAAAATGAGTTCTAGAACCTCCATCTAAACGAAGCATAACCACTAAAAACATATCTTGCCCTGGAATGGAAAAGATTATACTATTCCCATAAAAAAAATATTATCGCACGATACTTCACTATTTAATCCATACCCAGGATAACATCATACCCAACCATATCACGGACGAGTAAATCAGCCTCAAAACACAAATTACCAAGATTTATTTCTATTATTTTACAAACAAAGAAAATGAGTGAACCATCGCCCATAGAGAACTCGACACTAGTGAAAGTAATTTTCAGAGATTTAATTAACTCTGTCGATTGAGCAAAACTTCTAGAAATAAATGACTGTGTCTTACCCATATCAAACAATACACGACCCACATTCCCATAAATGGGAAACTTACCCACGATAGCTGGCGGCGCTGGCGGGGCTAGTGGAAGCATAGCATCCTGTATATGGTAGACACGCCCAAACTGTAATTATCCCTGTTGTGGAAGGACGACTGGATTAGGCACTAGTGGCGGTAGTTGTGCCTGCTGATGCTGTGGAATTCTAGGAAACTGTCCCCTAATCAACTGCGGACACGCCTTCCTATAATGACCCGGCTCCTCACATTGAAAATAACGACCCACCATATTTTCCTGATTTTGTCCCCTATTATTTCTAAACTGCCTAGAGCCTTGACCCGGATGACCTCAACCCCCATTGTTACCCCGACCTGCCTTACCCGCCTAATGATGTTGCTAGGCACCCTGTCCGTGCCTAAAACCACTACCACCGAGATTAAATTGCCCAAAACGTTGTCTTTTGGACAAATCCCCTTGTTGGGTGTCCCTTTCCTTTTACTTACCTCCCGATGATTGGAACGAGGGTAGTGCTCCTCCTCCTACACCATTGCCTCTCGACTTTCCCGATTGTCCCATGATTATAACTTTCTTACTTCCTTATACATGCAACCGATGATCCTGACAATGAAGTAATGCGGCATTCATCACATCCCTGAAGGTTTGTAAAGCTGGATTTCCCAGCAAGTGTTGCCGTATCCTCTAGTGTAAGACCCTAATGAACTTTGATATTCTCTTCTCCTCTGGAGTTACCTCATCCGGTACAAAACTAGCCAAACTAGTGAACTCCTCCTCATTCTCTGCCACAGAACGTTCACCTTTAACTACATCTTGAATTTTCCTCCTCATCTCCTTGTGGACTGCTGGAGGAAAATAATTTCGATCAAACAAAACCCAAAAGTCGGTTATAGTCATAGTATCTCTTTCTTCTGGCGTGGTCATCGACTCCCACCAGTGTAAGGCTGCTCCAACTAGTTTAAAAGTAGGAAGGATTTACTTCCGTTCCTCCCTATAATCCGCCATGCGAAGATGGTGCTACATATCCTTTTTCTATTGGTTAGCTACTATCACGTCGGAACCACCCTGAAATTCTGGGGCATGACCCTTTAAGAAATATTCTCTGACTCTTTCCCATGGATAAGGTCCCGCGGGGGCTTCCACCTCCTGAACCTTCAGTTGTTAGTCTTGGGGAAATTACTGAACCACGGTAGTCATCGCAGCAATGACCGCTTGGGCCACAATATTGGCTACTTCAGTGGAATTTATAGTTCCTTTTTGTGGTGGTGGAGGACCTACATCATCTTCTAAAGCTCTATTTCTTCTCATAGGGTGGCCTCTCTTAGGTGGCATCTGAGATGAAGAAACAACTGAATTAGAATACTAATAAGAACAATTTATCTTAGCAGAATATCGCAAATATAGACAAGAAAAACAGTCCTAGCAATAAGGCTCTATATCAAAGAACGCTATAGTAGAACGTGACAAGTCCACATAGATCCTAAAGACTCTAGAACCTGATGCTTTGATACCATCTGTGACACCCCGCTTATTAAAATAAGAGGTTGACAGCCCGATACTCCAATAATTACACGAATCATAGATGGTCCATTCGTAGCATCAACATATTGCAATAAGCATATTAGATACCCACCAATTATTTTAGAAAATGGATTGTCAAAAAATTATTTTCTAAGTTAATGAAAAACATTTACACAATCCAGTTGAAAAGAAGGTGGATAGAGATAAAGACAGATAATAAAACAACAACCATACAAAACAAAATAATCGAATAAGCTATCAGTTAACAGACCCGTACAAATAGGTTACATCGAGTATTAGAGTACAATATCACATTATATAACACAAGTACAAAACTTGGGCAATACGCCTGAATGTGTAACCGATCATAACAAGAATACAAAAATGGAAACGTGTAAATCAAATATCCCGTAACATCCGCAAAGTGTTACAGCTACAGGACACTGGGATAGAAAAGTTAAAACGGGCATCCTTGCGGCGTAACGCCTGGGCGAATATAATATTCAAGCAAAACAAATAAATAGAAATTGGTCAGGTCCCGGTTTTGTATGATTACAAAGTGAATAAAGTGCATAACAGTTATGAATATGTAATCATCATGAATACGCTTATTTCGCTCACCATAATTAAAGATAAGGAATCTAAACTCACAATCTAAAAGCATAACCCAATGCAATAATGATGACAATGATCACAATTCTTTTATGCGGGAGAATATAGATAAAATATTACTTAATGGGATTCCATTTCCTTTTTACACAATTTCGTTTCACCGTTCCTTCTTCTCATTAGGAAACGTATTCAAAGAAATTTACTTCATAAAGTGTCATATATCACAAAAATCCCATTTTAATAAGAATAGTTATATTTCACAACATATAGCGATTCTAAGACCATCCTTCCGGGTTTCCCCACTGGATGCTTCCTTAAATAGCTATTATCTTCTAGGGCCTATCACCAAGACAACCTGGGCATCCTAAATCGCATGACATCGGGAAGCGGACATATACCTTCGACAGTGAGTCATAACCACACCCAAAATTACCTCACTTCGAACAATAATTACACAATATATAATAATCGGTCCCATGAGGACTGTATTCACACTGCAATCACTAGCCAGGGGACTTCATCTCATGCGCGTAACTTCCCATATGATAGCATTTAGAGATCTGTGTATAAGAAATTTATCATTCACCAATTATTCCCATTTTAAAATATACATCAAGTCTTTATCCGGAGCCATAAGTGTTTAATGTCATCATTATAAACTTTAACGTTTAATAAACCCCTATTTTAGTCTCCGAGAAATAATGACGTTACTATAAGCCACCATGTATATTTCTCTAATTTTCCCAAATTAGATAATCCTACTCTTCCCTCGTCTCAAACAAGTGTACACAAGAAAAAGCAACCCTAACGTCAATTAAATAATCCCGAAGATAGGCCCAAGTATCCCCGTTCAACTCTAGAGTAGTCATATACCTAATATAAGACCCTAGTACACTTTATTTCATCCTAAGAGAAAGTTCCTAGGTCCCAAACCTACAATAAATGGGTTACAAACCACGATAGAAAAATACCTTAAAACAACAAGAATTATGAATCGATTCGATCTTGAAAGCGAATTGATTCGGCTAGGTCGAATCAATTCGGTCAAGAGGACTTAAAATTTTGCATACTACCGAATCGATTTGGATAAGCCGAATCGATTCTCTCTTAACAGACAAGTAGCCTACCCCTTTAGTGAATCGATTCGCTAGGGGCGAATCCAATTTCGGCTATGGAGTTTATTTCCCTAACCCTCCCTAAAACTCATTTCCCCTCCATTTTTACCCACAACAACCACCATCGATCCAACCAAAACAATGCTACATAAATACTAACTAATATAATCACCACCATATGTATCTACAACATGATTTTAAGGGTTCAAACACTATAAATTCATAAAAACCCATAATTGTTCAAGGGTTCTAAATACACAACAATCACTAAATTTTATTCACCTTAAATCATATATTATCAAGTGATAAACTTGCCTTAAGGTTGTAATCTCATATTTTCTTCCGGTAGCAACGAATCTAATCTTTAATCTTCAATTCTCTTCCTTTTCTCTTCTTTTTCTCCACAATTCTCTTCTTCTCTCTTTCTCTATAGGTTTAGTAAGAATACACTTGAGAAATAGAAGGGGTTGTAAGACTCAATCGGTTGCTTAGCCTTAATTTCCATCTTTACATATTAATACATCATTAAAATGACTCCTAAATACATAATTGAGTCATAACCTGTCAAAAGTGCCCGAAACCCAAAAATATAATATGGCGCTTATTTTGACTATCTCGACTATTTCGGGACTAATCGCGCCCTCTAAGTTGGCATCCGGAATAATATAAATCATTTCAAGTTCCAACTTCAATTAAACCATAAATGTCTTTTAAAGCATAACGACACCATAAATCGTAACATAATGTTTTTTACATTCACATAATAGTAAATATGCAAAATCTAGTAAATATCATATTTTAAATCAGTTAAAATAATATTTACTCCATTATCCAATATTTTATATAATTAACTCACATGCTCAAATAATATAAAATTAATTTCTCAAAAGTAAGGGTTGTTACAGTGTAAAGATAAATTTTCGAATAGAGTCAATTTGTATGTTTTTTTTCTTATTTCGTGTTCAGACAAAACTCTTTGAGTCATAAGTTATGACTTGAATGTGTTGACTATTCAATCGTACGAAAGGTTTCTTAAAGACGTAGCGTCCAAGATAGAAGATCTATATCATTGTTCTGCATTTTTTTCTCATTTTCGTCTTCACGTTTTAAGGATTCCTCCGGTATGAATGGCGTAAATATTTTGATCCTTAGAGATTTTATATTTGGGTGTTAGGTTTTCATAAAATTATTTTTTAAATGTTTTAAAATGATTTTATCTCTTTTTAAATTTTTTGAGAAGAAAAATAATTTTTGTGAGGTCAGTAGATTGACTTTGGCTAGGTCGTTCAAACAAGTTTATGTACCTCGTTATATCATGTTCTAATGAAACTTCAGATAAGGCAATTTTTCCCTCGCTTGAATATCATTGGAATTATTGTTAGAAAGATGTTGTAACGAGATTCATGGCTTCGTTTAAATGAGCTGGACCTCGTTTGAATGTGCTTGCGAATTTTTTATAATTTGGATATTTTCCAAATTGCTTTTTATCCTTATCTAGATTTTGGAAAACCTTTTATAAATAGGTGTGTGGAGCAAAAATTTTATTTGAGACAAAATCTTAGGTTTTGAGTTCACAAACCCAATCAAAAATCTTTCCAAAATTATGGTTTACAACCAAGTTGTTTAGGATACTAGTGTTCATCAAATTTTGTCTTAAATATCCTTTTTTGTCCACCTTTGGTTTGTTCTCCTCATATTGCACAGAATTATTTCATCCGGTGGACTCTAGAGTTGTTGTTTACACATAGTTGACTCCATGGTGTTGTATTGCAATGAACAAGTGGTGGACTCTGTTGTTTGATCTGTAGAAAATTGCTGAGTTTTTTGATGAATATCGAGGCATATGTGGATTCACACATTGTGGAAATTTCATGGGGGGAATCTTGCATGTCGCTATGCGATCCTGCGAGAGCACCCATTTCATGTTGTTGGAAAATTATCGTGTCCTTTGTAATTCCATATATAGTGAATTTGTGAGGTTGGGCCATCTATGATTTTTTTCATTGTGGGTTGTTCTCGTACATCGGGCATTGTGAGATTGTTTATTTTACTTTGTCATGCTATAACCTATATGCATGTTTTAGGATAAAATAAAATTTGCTAAAACCGGTTTCCAAAACTTTCGCTTATAATTGGTGCTTAAGGTTAACTCTATTTAAGTTTAATATTTAATTTTATAAAATTAAAAACTGGCTTTTGATTAGACCATTACGTATATTGGAACACTAAGTCATTATATTAAATCTTTGTTTAAACATAAATTCTAGTTGTCTTTTATGGAGGGCTAGTCGTTTTTTAGACTACCTTTATTTAATTTGTCTAATTATGCGTACTAGAAAGCATGTATGAAATCACCACTTAAGTAGTTAAATCAACATGTATGGCAAGTGACAGTTAAGGGTTGGTTCCCCCCCCCCCCCCCAACATCCTTAGTAGGTGATTATAGAATTCCTAAATTCATTAAAACCTAGAGTGAAGATAAGCATAGGTTGTCCAACTATAGTTCATGTGGCTTAATTGCTTTTTTTTTTGCAATCACACCGGAGGATTTTGTGGTACGATGATATGTGAAACGTCTAAAGAAGATTGGGACATACACTAACTCATTTATGAGGGTAGTAGTGATGTTAAGGCTTACAAACTCCAAAACCTCGCCACTCATTTTGAAACCATTATGATGGAGGTTAGTGAATTCTTTGATGATTTTTACACTAGACTGTCAAATATCACGAACTCGCCGTTTAACTTGGGAGGGAGATAACCGAAATCCATATAGTAAAGAAAATCTTAAGGTCCTTGCCTAAAAGATTTAATATAAATGTGATAGTTTCAAATTTCATGGGTACTGTGGACATTACAAAGCTCAAAGATCTTCTAGGTGATATCCAACATATGAAATTAGCATATTTTCCTCTAAAAAAATTAAGGAGAATAAGGGCATTGCTTTCAAATCCCGAAATGAGGAAATATGTGTTTTGGAAGATGATCTTGACATTGATTATGAGGATATGACCATATTTGTGAAAAAGTTTAAGAAATTTTCATGTTTTAAAAATAATCGAAAGATGAAAATAAGTTTGAGAAAAGAAACTTTAATAAGGCTATAAATTCCCTACAAATCTTAATTATAATTTTAAGAGGGACGAGTTGGATAGATGTGTTGGGTGAGAAGGTTATAGACATGGGGAAGCTCAGTGTCCTACTACTCTAAGGAAAAAGGGAAAGAAGTAAAAGGTTTATAATGACACCTTTAGTGATAGTGATTTGGAAGAGGAACCCGATTCCCCCATTGAATGCAATTACATTATGTTCATGGTTAGTTATACGAACCTTTATGAAATCTTTCGATGAAGATAAATCTAAGCATGACACTTTCGAGTCCATTATATGTGGTTCCCAAATGTGTGATGGGGGAGAGAGTGGAAATGAAGAAGTATGTGAATAAAAGGAGGAGGTTAATGAAAGGGAAGATTCCTTCCATGAGTTGTATGTGAATATGATAAAATTGAAAAAGGCTAACTTAAATTTAGAAGCTAGGTTAAAACAATGTGTCTTAAGTGATGATGAGAGTACATTGCTTGATGATCATAGGTCATGTGGTAAGACTCTTAGGGAAAAGCTCTCATTTTTTTAGGGGGACCAAGATAGCCTTCATGGATTAATGGACATTTTAAATAAGGATTACCTAGTTTTTGATGAGTCTCATTGTTTTCTTAAGTCTATGATTGTGGAGTTAGAGTAGAGATAAAGATACTCGAGTAATGCCAAATTTGATTTGGAGTCTAGGATAAAAAAGTTTAATAAAATGTTAGGCATCGTCTGAATCAACGTTGACAAATCCAAATGATTTCATTATAAAAGATAAGATCTTGATTTTAAGGGATTCAGCCATTTCTAGGAACATTAGAAAAGGTTAACCCAAGAGCAACATTCCTTGTTTCTATATTTTGCACACATTTCGAGTAAGAAAGGTCATCATGGGAATTTTTTGCTTTGATTTTAAAATGCCCCTATGGTGTCTAAGTCTACAGTCACCGTGGTTCCCAAAACACAAAAGAATCATGTCACACCTACCTGGGTTACGAAAATAGATATGGAGGCTTTACATGTTAGAATTATTAATTCTATAACGCTTGCGCATGATACATCTCATGCTAAATCTAATAGTGAATTATGTTCGCATGTTTATATGCCCTAAATTTTGTACTTCATGTTATATGTGTTTACTAGTTGTATGTGGTTTGAGTCTTTTGTATTTTGAATTTTCATTTATTGGGTCTTAATGAAAAAAGAAAAATGATTTTGTTTGTATTTGGAGATTATTTTTATTTTGGTTTCATAAAATTTTTAAAAGCTCAAAATGATTTTTGATGTTTGTGTAGTTTAGGTTTTCACTTTTTTGTGGTATATTAGTTTTTTTGAATCCACTTTATTCCATATTTTAATGTAGCTAGAACATTTGATTATGATTTTAATGCTTTGATAGTTCTCAATCATGTTTTCATGGTGTAGTTTGAAAATGAATTCGGTAATGGATTCACTTTCCATAATCCTCTTCATGCACATGCACGAGCTCTTTTGTATTTTAAGTTCATATGTTACATGATCAAAGTGAGGTGTTCTCCTAACAATCTCGTGATTGCACATATATATTTGATTAGAAAATTTACGCATGTAAGAACCATTTCCCGTGAGTTTGCTTTTGTATTAAAAAATATGAGTGTCCACAGGAACGGATTACGAAGGGGAAAATCATCCTTGCATGAAAGGACACTGTTGGAAAGAGCCTAAAATAGTAATAGACAAAAGGAAATAAATATTGCGAAGGCCAATTTTGTTTCATTAATTCTTCAATTTAATTGGTATCTTCAAACCGAGCATTAAAAAATGATATATCTATAATTTTGATGGTGTTATAAGTTGAAGATCAATGGGTTTGCACAATGAGTACTAGTTATTTCATGTTTGACATTATATATTTGGGAAACATCAATATTTTCTAGTCTAGTGTACATTATATTTGTTTATCCATTATAAGTTCACTTCATGTGTCACACTGAGGCTAAATATTTATTGATAAAGTTAATGAGGTTAAATAGAACTCTTTAGAAATTTTTAAGTGATTAGGTCATAATTCTTTTATTTCCAATTGATGCCTCTTTAATCTATCCCACATGTTTAGACACATCGATACTATGCTAGTATATAAAACTTATCATGTTTGTCATTCTCACGCACACACACAGGCATGGGCATTCCGCTAGTATATATATATATATACTAGCGGAATTCCCGTGCCTGAAGGCACGACAAAAAATTCCAAAGTATATAATCGTAAAATGGGAAATTTTTCGTTCCTCGACAAAACAATGTCTAATTTTAAAAATATTGACTATAATTCATTTATTTATAAGACTATCTACCCTTCTTAACAAATAAAAAATAGTACAACAACATTCAAATAGTCTAAATTTACCCCCAATATTAGCACTTAAACTTACAACACGATGCCATCGCCAAGTGCCACAAACACACCAACTAAAAAAATATCCAAAACTGTTTGAATCTGTAAATAATTTGCACCATAAAATTTAATGCTAATACACATGTAGATAATAATCCCAATAAAAATTTCAATTTACATCATAAAATTTTAACAATACATATAGTCCACAACAACAATGCATCTCAATACATAAGAAATTCATCTCAATATAGGAGCAGAGTAAGACTCTTCTGCTTTCTGATAATCTTCATTCTCCAAGCTCAATATACAATGCACAGTTATGACCCTGTAAAAATAATAGTGACTATTATCCAATGTTGTAAAGAAAGGAAGGATTCGTGCCTTAGATTGTATAATAGAACTCTAGTAGAAAGAAGAAAACCCCAATTCAGATATCCAGTGGTAGATAACATAGAATAAAAAAGGACCACTCCATTATCAATACATTCATGAGCACATCATAAACACAACCTTTTAGATACTTAAATAAGAATATAATGTGATTGTATGTACTGTTTAAGGTACATTTAAGCCTAAAGGAAATGTACATTAAAACCAAGCTGTGAAAAAAAATTGCATCCCAAAATGTACATAACGAAACCAATCTTCAAAAAAGAAAATGATAATATAAAAATCAAGAAAAGAAGTTTGGAAAACAAAATATCGTCATCTGGGCCTTTACTCAAACACGGGATGAGATTTTCTCTCACACAAATGGTTTATTCAACATATGGAGAGTATTTTTTTTTTTGCAAAAGAAACTTGTTCTCACTGAGAAACTAGAGAAATATAAACCAAATAGTTATGTAGTAGACAATGGTTCAAACTCAAAGCATGAGAACAAATATAATTCATATCAATCAATACAAAATCCTCCAATGCAACATAAGCTTATACTTTACATCTTGATATATACTTACCAAAAGTGCAACCCATTAATTGAAGAAGTTTTCTGATGTCTCATATGATCTTTAAAGTTTGCTATATACTCACCAGCATTCTTATCAACCTCACCACAATCGGTGCTGAAATAAAAGATTACATTATCACGGATAATTGATGAGATAGTAATAGTTAACATTAAAAACAATTTTAGAGATCCATGTGAACCCTTCGTTTTCGAAAACATGACGGGTTCACATGGATCTCTAAACATGTTGTTAATGTTAACTATTACTGCTGAAAACATGATGTAATCTTTGAGTACAGCATTGATCTAAAACTATGAGCGCTATGCAAACACATCATAGTAATAGTTTTAGAGATTGTAATCACAGGGACTGTGATTACATTGGTGAGTATACACTATATTATGGGTTTGCATCTAATACTATTATTAATAATGTTAACTAGTACTATGATGGGTTCGCATCGATTGTAATCATAGGGACTCCTGCTGAAATCAAAGATTACATCATATGTACAAACTCTCATTCTGACATGTGATATTTTTGCTGAAATCAAAGATTACATCCTGTCTACCTGAATCTAAATATTTTTCTTCACGATATATTCTTCTTAACAAAATTGTTATATATGGAATAATAATGTCCTAGAATTGAGTCTGCATTTCAAAATCCACCAAAACATTTACCATAACATAAATCACTGTCAATATTATTATAGATGGAATATTAGTAAACATAAATCACTATTTATATGGCTACTGGAAAATCTACTTATGACCTTGACAAGTTATCTGATGAATCCACTGCGGCATTCACAATGTTCTAGCTCTAGAACATGTTTCCTTGTGCCACTGTGACTTGTTGAGTATCATTTTTGATAAATAACTGTTCAATAGATGTGTATGATAGGTTCCGAGTAGCTATTAGCATGATAAATAGATTGCAATAGATAATATGAACACGTATTGATTATAAACCGAATATTAAATATGACACATATTGCCTAATCTCGCAGATTATGAACATAATAAGAACACGTATTGATTATGAAAGAATATGGCGCATTATGAAGAGCAAAGGGATGAATATATGGAATCTTTCTAACTGGGGGTTAGAGTCAGCTGATCCAAATTCCTACTTTTGTTCACGATGGCCCCTGCATTCAAAATTGTAAAAATTATAAGAAGAATACCTATTATGGCACTTTCATTGACAAATAAATGTTAATACATTTCAATTAAATGAAGTAAATAATAATATGAACAAAAGGACATTGCTTTAAAGGCCTCACAGTTCAGTTTGTCTGATATGTTGAAATACTGTCCATTATAATCACCAAGACAAAATACTTGTTGATATTATAGGAGAGGGACTGGTCAACTACTTTTGCAGCCTTGTTACTTACATGACCAAATAAGGTGGATCCAAAAATACAAGAATTCTTCATAGGGCTTGAATAAGAAAAAAACCATGAGGCCTTCTTCTCCTCCAACCTAAAAAATGAGATAGTTTGACCATTACATAAACCCTTTTTTTTAAATAAAAAATGGGCTTCAAGACATTCAAGGAAACACATAAGGAAATGGGATGTATGTATCACCTTGTACAATAACTACAAAGTAAATTATGAATTTAATTATTATAAAGTAAAACAGAGTTGATTAAACTATATTGTGGAAATAGCTTCTTTATTGTACCCTAGAAAAATCAACTACTAAGTCAAGACATAAATTATAAGGGAATTCATATTCAATTTAATTATCATGGTATCCCATAATGAAACTTGATAAATTAGATGACATAATGCATATTTAGGGAGGATAGCAATTATAACATAAAATGTAGAAACTCGATGAAAAATCTAAACTTTGTGATAAATAGTTTTATTGAAGAACATGAACTAACTTTAAATCATATCAGCTAAATGCGACATAATACATACTCTAAATCATATCATCGAAACAGGACATACACGACATAATACGTAATATATTACGAAACAAGCCAAAACCCTAATGAGTAATGATACTACACAACATAATACATAGGATACGATGGCAACCATTTTAGTGCATATCTCGCAAAAAATTTGATATTTAAGGTAGTAATATTCGAGAAGGTTCAAAACAGATCAGGATACTTGATCAATTTTATATTGTGGACATGGACGATTCCGATGCTAAAATAATCTTTAAGGGAACGAGTAGGAGAAAGATTAACTGTATTAGTATCTTCAGTTATTGTCCACGAAAACTTTGCCATTGGATGCTTCTCATATAAAGGGCTCTTGATTTATCTAGCGCTGACAAAATACTTGATACTTAGAACATTGGGAATGCACTTACTGAGAAAAACATGGCCGCATACCTAGAGGGAAACATGGACATATTAGAATGTAAGGTTTACACACCAAGAACACTTTTCGGGATGCGTCCTCATTGAAGAATTTTTTCTTGCAAGCTCTTATTTTGTACAATAGTATGTTTTACTGCAGCTTCAGTGAAAGGTTACTAATAAGGGAAATATAAATGCTTCAAGATCATTCATTTTTTATTCTAAAAACTGCAAGTTAATAAATAAACTAACAGCAAATACTGAAATTATAGAACTACTAAAAGAACTAATATTATATGATAATATAATATCATTCCAGAAAATGAAAAGCGGAATATAAAGATAAAAAACTTAAAGGTACCTCCTGAAGAAAGTTTAATTAAGACTCGGATAATTCAGACTCACAATTTTCTTGGGGATGGCTCATGTTCTGGATTAAACTTCATTTGTGTACTCATGCTCTAAACCTAAAACAATTTTCTTAGCGATGGCTCATGCTCTGAACCTAAAACAAACACTTATATAAAGAAAATGAATCCAAAAATCATGTAGAGAGATAACACCGATCACAATGGGACTAGCATTCTAAATCACTCATATTATAAGTTCACTCTAGTCATAGATATGCTTTAACATATATACTTCAGTAATTCAAAAAGGCTTCTTGTGATGACAACTCAATTTTAATCAATTATTTGACGAGTCACAATTTTCTAGGGATAAGATCTTCATGTGGTCAAGCACATGATTCCCAAGAGCATACCTGGCATTGGAATGGCAGAAGCAAAAAACCCAATAAATACATCTAAAATAATAAATTCCTTAAAAAAATCCACTCTCGTCAAGTATTATGTAACAACCCAGGTTTTTGAGCGACTATTTTATACTATTTTGCCTGATGGGCTAATTTTATAAAATAGGGGATGTTGGAGTAAATATTATTTCCCGTGAGACTTAGGGATAATATTTACTATATTTTGTCTATTTACCGTTATGAGAAGGTAAATAGCGTCATATTGTGTATTATTGCGTCGTTATATGTAAAATGACGGTTATGACCTATATTTAAATTTGGGTATAATTAATGAAATAAAATGAAATTTGGAACGTAAAAATAGTTCAAACTTTCCCAAATGCCAAAATAGGGGGTGCGGTTGTCTTCAGAATAGTCGAGATAGTCGAAATAAGTGCCACGTTGTATTTTTGGGATTCGGGCATTTTTAAGGGGTTATGACTCAAATAAGTGGTTACGAGTCATTTTAGTGGTGTATTAGCAATTAAAGGTGGGGATTTATGTTTTAGAACCCGTATAAGTCCCCCACCCCCTTTATTTTTCTTCATTTTTGGGTGAGAAGCCAAAGGATAGAGAGAGAAGAGAGAGTTGGGAGAAAATGGAGAGAAAGAGAGAAATGGAAGATTTGGGCCGGATTCCGTCGCTACCGGAGGTGATCCGAGACTACGAACCTCGATGCAAGTTTCTTACTTGCTAGATGTTGATTTAATGTGATAAATTGCATGTTTAGTTAAGTTTTGGAGATTTAAACCATATATTGGTTTTTGTTGATTTTGATGATTAAACCCTAAATTCCTAGTTTTAATTTGATTTGAGGATAAATTAGTAGTTAGTAATGGTGTAGAAATGATTTGGGTTGATTGGTTGTTGTTGATGTTGCGAAAAATCAAGGGTTTGAGGGTTTTGGGGATTTAGGGTTCAAACAACCCGTAGCTTATACTTTGAAATTCTGCAGAACCGAATCGATTCGGCCCTAGCGAATCGATTCGGTAAGGGGGAAAGTGTGAGGTCTGGGTTGACCGAATCGATTCGGACCCTTTGAATCGATTCGGGGTTATGCAGAATGCCAGGTCTTCTTGACCGAATCGATTCGGGCTTACCGAATCGATTCTCTATGGGACCGAATCGATTCGGCCAGGGCGAATCGATTCTGAATTTCTGCATTTTAAGGATATTTTTCTAATTCAGTTTTTATCCTTTTTCTTTTAAGCCCAAGGTTTAGTAACCTTCCTTTGGGAAGTAATGGGGAGTTCTAGAGGGTTGTATTGGGTAGACTAATGTCCTAGGCTAAGAATGGGATATTTAGACTTACCCCGAGGGCTAGTTTGCGTAGGTTGATATCCGAATCATTTAGGAGATTAACCTAGAGATAAATTGGAGATAAAATGTTAAGGTTGAGACAATTGGGAGACTCTCCTTGAGGGAGATTCATTTTGATGGTTTAAAATATTATATGGAAGTCTTAGGGACTAATTTGAGGTTTATGGCACTTCAGGTCTTAAGTCATTAATAAAATATGACATTAAGCATGATAAATGCATAAAGATAAAATGTGGTACTAATAAATAAGTACAAATGATTTTGAGAATGTAAAATTGGATGTTTTGAAAAGGAAAAAGAAATGTTTTTCATAAATGTTAATTTATGGATACACACCTCTCTAAACCGCTATCATAAGAGAAGTTGCGCGCGTTGTGGTGAAGCCCCCTGGCTAATGAATGCAGGGTGGATATAGTCCCTAGGCCATGTGAGCGCTTGTGATTGTATATTTTTCTGCGATAGTTAGGAGATTCCGGGTGTGGTCTTGACTATCCCGCAGGCACATGGTCCCTTCCCGACGTTTTGATAGGATCCCAGGTTGTCTTGATGATAGGCCCTGGAAGATGATAGCCATTTAACGGCGCCCACAGTGGGGAAACCGGGACGGGCGGTCTTAGAATCGTTATATATATATATATGATTATAACTATTCTAAATCAAGTTGGACTTGATGTACGATGGGTGCCACAAAGAGCACAATGAAATGCCATAAAGAGCATGGGAAAGTGCCATAAAGAGCACGATGAAATGCCATAAAGAGCATATAATGATGATTATATTCCTGATATGGAAGAGATTTTTACAAAATGTGTAATTGAGATAAAATGCCACAAAGAGCATAAAAACTATGATTATAATTCCTGATAAGGAATAGAATTTAGAAATGAAATAGTATATGATGAAAGTAATTTGGTAAACATTTGATAAAATGTTGTACCATTTATATGTATATTCCTAAAGATGAATTAGGAATTGTGCCATTAGATGATGGATGGGTTTATTTTTATAATCCTTGAGTAGCTGTAGATGTGACCTCCCACACTTATGCACACACATACATTTATTAATTATTTTGTGCTAAGGATCTAATGGATCTCGACGATCAACCTTGCCTAAATAGTAGTGTATCGGGGGGGTTCCTTATTTGGATTTTGCTTTACGAGACACCCCACGCACGAATAGGGAATAGTGTTGAGACTGGGGAGAAGTTAGCCCTTAGTAATTAGGTTTAACTAGAACATCTCATAATATTGCGCTAGGTTGCTGCTAGATTGAGAGGTGAGAAATATTACTGTTATCTGCGAGAGAATTACGCACTTAACTGTCATGCATTTTAGTCACATGGTAATCATATCAAACCGGGCCCTGACCCGTATCTATATTTCTTTGTTTCTGCATATTCTTTGCCGTTACAGGTGCTCCACTGCATGGACACCCGTGTTTACATTTCCATTCCAGTTGTCATGGAGCTACAGCATATTGCGGATGTTGTAGGTTACTTGTATTAGACGCTTCTTTCTATTGCACTCTAGTTATGTTCAATATATTTATTCGGGCGTGTTTTGCCCAAGGTATTGTACTCATTCATTATATTGTAATTATTGAAATGTAATACTCTATGTAATTATTTGTATTATTCTGTTCACCGACAGCTTATTCGGTGATATTTATTATATTGTCATTCTTTATCCATTGATTTTTGGTATCCACCATTTTTGCAAATGGGATTGTCTAAGTGTTTTTCTTTTACTTTCAAATTTTTAATTTGACAGTCCGTTTTCTAAAATGATTGGTGGTTATCTCATACTATTATTTTAATCGACAATGATGCTGAGAATGGACCACCTATGATTCCTGTGATTATTAGAGTATTGGGCTGGCCACCTATTATTTTAGTAGGCGGGTTGTCACAGGTGGTATCAAAGCATTAGGATCTAGAGTCTTTAGGAATCTGTGTGAACGTTCTACGTCTTCTGCGTTTCTCTCTAATTGATGTAGAGCCTTAAGATTAAGATCATTGATTTCTCTAGTGAGATTCCGTTCTCCTGCTATGATACGAGAACCCCGAAGATCTTCTGTGCGTTCGTGTGAGACTTGTAAGTCTTCAGATGAAGGGCGTTGAGGGAGGCCATTGTGAAGGCATCATAGGATGGGATTACTATAAGCTGTGAACTGTAGTCGGGGATAAGGGCCGCTTTAGAGGTCTCTTCCTTTGTAGCATTATTCTATATTGCTGCCGTGACTACTAAGTACAGTGGAAATAGTTTTCCCAAGTACCGCTGCGATAGAGAGTGGTACTATGCTTGAGATTCCAAGCAATGTCAATTCGGAGTGGAGAGGTCCTTGACAAGGACCACATATTGAAGTTCGGTTGGATAGAGGAAGTGTAACCTCGTTCGGTGAGAACGTGAGGCCCGAGAGTTTTGGCATAAGAGATGGGTATAGAAGTGCCCAGGTGTGAGGGTTTGAAGAGAACCTTTCACCCATTGGAGTAAGTCTGAAGTGGCGGAAATGGTAGTCGCCTCTTTATGGTGGGGCAGAATGTTTTGCCAATTGGGGGGGGGGGGGGGGCTCTCATTGGAAATGTTAGGCTCGTAAGTAAGTGTTGGTAACACTTCTAGAGTAGTACTGTTCATGAGACCCCATTGGTGGACATCCACCCGGGGAAGACTCGTGGAACTAAGGCCGGGGAGGCTGGTAGAATGTCATCCTTGCTGAAGAGGTTAAGGGAGCTACGCATTCTGATCTTGTCGATTGAAGATAACCGACAAGGGTGGGACTCCTAGTTGGGACATTGATTGAAGTATTTTGGTTCGGATAAGACTAGAATGTCGTGTCTTGGAACAAGTGGTAGAGGCCAAGGAGATTGGCTAGCATGTTGGTGGGATTTTCCAACTCAGGTGCGAGGGGTGTATTTCTTAGATAAGATGGAGTAGTATGGGGATAACCCTAGATTCGGGTGTGTATATTGAGCTTGTGGTATTGTATCTATATGGCTTTCATGATAGGGAAGTTATGTATTTTCCTTTCACTCGTTATGGGGCGAGTGATGATATGTGTTGTATGTACTACTTGTATTATATGTATTATACGAGTATAGATATTCTTAGATTGGTGGGTGTGATAGCAAGCGAATAAATTGCTAGGATATCCTATTTCTAGTTCTAGAAGAAGGACTAGTTGTTCTATAATATCTCCCCTGGATACAAGTCGAGACTTTATAGAGGTGGTTTAAGGTATATAGATAGTTTTCATTCTTAATTTTGTTTTGCTTCGTTTGTTTTGTCTTATTATTTATTTCCTTTGCTTGTGTATGATGTGCCTTGTCTCCACGACCGGCTAGTTAAGGGGATTGTGTGGAGGGGTTCCTTGTTTGGATTTCACTTCGACGAGACGTCCCACGCATGAAACAGAGTTAATGTCGGAAGTCAGGAAAGGTCTTGGACACTGGCGATATATTTAGTGTTATACTTATACGACTAGATTAGATAGAATATAGATCGTCTTTAGTATTCTTAGGATGCTAGGCCCTTAGGGCATGCGACGTTATTTTAGTAAGGTGGTTGGGAGTTGACCACAATAGGTTTGTGGGTTAACTCTAGGTAGGATTCGATCCCTAGAACGAGAAGTAAAGGATCTCGAGAGGTTCGGGATGTTGGGCCAAAGGATATGAGGCCTTTCTTAGATAGAGTGTTACGTCGGTAACCTATGGAGGAGTTTAAGTATGAGTTGACTTTTTCTCCTGCACTCGGGTTGTTATGATCAAGAGTGGGTTTAATGAACGAGTCTTTTCCAGGAATGGGAAGTATTAATATAGGATCATGGACCCATTGTTCATGTGTCTCACACTTTTATGAAGTGTCATTCCCCGCTTGATTTAAAGTTCATAGTGGTAGTATTCACCTTAAAGAATTAGAGGCACTACTCCCTGGGCAGGAAATTGGGTCTTTTCACGAGCAACAAGTTCGTGATTGTGAAGGACTATCGATAGGATATTCCCTTTCACTAAGGAAATGCGAATGGGAGTATTATAGGCGCCGAGTACAAAACTTTCTGAGAGTTTAATCGTGGCATGGAATGCCAATGGAACGATTTTAACCGAGAGGGCTCTATTGTAAGAGAATTTATGTCCGTGATTGACCCTTTCACCTACTAGTATGTAGGGAGTAGTGTGGAACGAGGACGGGTATATCTGTGAACATCCTTATCGGATTGCCGATAATGCAACGGTCATGATCCTAGTTGAGAAAACTGTGGATCATTTGACAAATCGCGACTTACTCAATGGAAATGGGTGGACTAAGTACAGAAGTGTACGCCCAGCTCTTCTTAGTAGGAGTTCTAGAACTGTATGCGATTCCTCGCAATGGTGGTGAACCGAGAAGAGACATTCGTTTCAAGGTACTGGTAAAGTTTCCAGGAAGAAATGGGAACCGTGTGGATATGGGGTATATCCTACCACCCATAAATGGATGGGTGGGTTTGATTTTAAGGAAAGATCGGAGTAGTAGCTTTTATGGGTCTAATTTCCATACAACAGTTTGGGTCATTTCCTACGAGTATAATGCCGTGTGTCGCCTAGTATAGTTGGCAGTGTGCCTTGTCTGTTCGTTGGAATGGAAACAACGAATAGTATATTTTGGGCTTGGAGTAGTCCGCGAATATCTTTTTCACGATTGGGCTCATTGAGCAGTAGACTTTTGAGGGCTACGCCAACGCGAATAGGAGTTAGTAGTGTTGGGGTTAGCGATTGTAAGTTAGAGTAGTTATTCCCTGGTAAGGGTGTAATGTGTTTCGAAAAGTAAGGCGAATTTGTGCCGAGGCTGTGTAGGTATCTCCTCCCTTAGTAGAAGGGTGGGATCGATAGTTCATGAGGAATAATTTGGCGCTATGTTATAGCATGATGTCGTGGACTGAGATCGAATAGTAATGACCTTAGTCTGAGTCCTATGGGGACATTGCATTACAGAGGGGTTTGCTAGTATGGTAGCAAGGTTTTTGGTATAGTATACCCTTTATACGGTTATGGGTTACGCCTGAATATTGAGGGAAAAATTCCCCTTTATGGGGTATATTCCTGATAAGGAAGAGATTTTTACAAAATGTGTAATTGAGATAAAATGCCACAAAGAGCATAAAAACTATGATTATAATTTCTGATAAGGAATAGAATTTCAAAATGAAATAGTATATGATGAAAGTAATTTGGTAAACATTTGATAAAATGTTGTACCATTTATATGTATATTCCTAAAGATGAATTAGGAATTGTGCCATTAGATGATGGATGGGTTTATTTTTATAATCCTTGAGTAGTTGTAGATGTGACCTCCCACACTTATGAACACACATACATTTATTAATTATTTTGTGCTAAGGATCTAATGGATCTCGACGATCAACCTTGCCTAAATAGTAGTGTATCGGGGGGGTTCCTTGTTTGGATTTCTCTTTGCGAGACACCCCATGCACTAATAGGGCATAGTGTTGAGACTGGGGAGAAGTTAGCCCTTAGTAATTAGGTTTAACTAGAACATCTCATAATATTGCGCTAGGTTGCTGCTAGATTGAGAGGTGAGAAATATTACTGTTATCTGCGAGAGAATTACGCACTTAACTGTCATGCATTTTAGTCACATGGTAATCATATCAAACCGGGCCCTGACCCGTATCTATATTTCTTTGTTTTTGTATATTCATTGCCGTTACAGGTGCTCCACTGCATTGACACCCGTGTTTACATTTCCATTCCAGTTGTCATGGAGCTACAGCATATTGCGGATGTTGTAGGTTACTTGTATTAGACGCTTCTTTCTATTGCACTCTAGTTATGTTCAATATATTTATTCGGGCGTGTTTTGCCCAAGGTATTGCACTCATTCATTATATTGTAAATATTGAAATGTAATACTCTATGTAATTATTTGTATTATTCTGTTCATCGACAGCTTATTCGGTGATATTTATTATATTGTCATTCTTTATCCATTGATTTTTGGTATCCACCGTTTTTGCAAATGGGATTGTCTAAGTGTTTTTCTTTTACTTTCAAATTTTTAATTTGACAGTCCGTTTTCTAAAATGATTGGTGGTTATCTCATATTATTATTTTAATCGACAGTGATGCTGAGAATGGACCAGCTATCATTCCTGTGATTATTAGAGTATTGGGTTGGCCACCTATTATTTTAGTAGGCGGGTTGTCACATATTACATTCAATTCAAGAGAGAAAACTAAATGAAGTTGATCGTCACGGATAATACGAAGTTGCTAAAAATGGTGAAACTTACTTCGAAATAGATTGTTCTCCAAGAGCCTTTAGGCATAAACTCATACACTAAAATCCGGTTCTCACCTACTACCCTATAAGCTTTATGATGTAGTTGCCCAAGGGACTTAACTATTGTCTGCAAACAAATAATTTATCACTAAACATCGAAGTAAAGGCACTTGTCACAGCATATAATCAAAATAATAACTATGGTAACTTACAAGAAAGTGAAGAAACCCCATGAAGTATCATAATAGTTACGAATATCCCCTAAGATCCTAATTATTAACAATAAATCACCTAATGATTATGAATGTTAAAAATTTCCCCTCATATGTCACTAAAAATGGTTTTTAGCAAGACATGGAGTATATTGTGCAAGATCAATTGACTTCATGAAGTTTCTAGCACCGAATACTATATGAGTAAGGCCAAATAAACAGATATACCATATAAAAGTTGCAATGAACACGCCATGGTTGCAATGAACACGCCATGGCTATGTAATTAATAAAAATGAAAAATCACAATAAACAAAAAGTAAACACCAAAATAATATGGGTAATAACGTAATATGACATAACATGTGGAATAACATAATGTATCACACATACGTTTATAATATGTTTAATTAAACCATACATAACGTATCAAAGATTGTATATGAAAGATTGTATATGATTTTTTTTTATTTTATATTAAATTTGTTTATAATCTGTACATTTTTAATATGTTTGATTAAAATATACATAATGTATCATACATACGTCCATATATAAAAGATTTTATATGAAAATTATAATGATGAATGCATTCTATACACTTTACAACCAATGCAAAAATTATATATCAGATGAAATGCAATCTGTACACTTTAGAACCAATGCCAATATTGTATATCAGATGAAATTGTGCATTGCAATTGTGCAGATTTTATATCATTATTGAAATTCAGTTAAGAATTTGCATACAGTCGTGAAAGGGTACACTCATTGATAAGCTTGACTGATGAGTTATCAAACGGTTAAAAATAACCTCGGGGGTTTACCCACAAATTTACAATCGTAAATTTACAGATGAGGGAACTCAACTTTGAATTCGTAAAGCGACAATTGTGGTATGCTTAGAATGATCTGTTCCAGAAAGAATAAAAAATATGATAGGGAAAAACACAGAGGATTCATAGTAGGGAATAATGATTTATAAAATCATGATTAGGAATGGGTTTCAAAATAATGAAATTGTCAAACTAAATTTAAAATCATTAGAGTACCCGCAAATATCCGTTTTAGGCCAAAATGAGCCAAATTATAAATTATGAAATAAAATGGGAAAACCCTAGGAATAACTAATGTTGTGAATTGAGAAGAAAAATACAAAACATCAATTCAAACATTTCAATAAGTACATGTAAACCAATTAGAAAAATCATTAAAATAGATGGCATTGAGAAGTATAAAGGATTCAAAAATAATAGAAAGCGAACAATTCCTCTTCATTACACCTAGGAAAAATTAAAGCGAATGCTATGCATACAGTATGATGATAGAAAGAATATTGATATGCAATAATCAAGTAAACCTACACTAAATCAATTGCATAGTCTTGTTGTAATTAATTACAGGTTTAATGGAATATTTATATAATAAGGGAACAACCTTATAGTGAAACATGGATATGGAGAGAAAACATGCATGTTTAGAAAACTACATGTTTTAATTGACAAATTTATAAATCAATATAATAAAATCAAAAATCTAAGAAAATGGTACTTCTGATTCAGACATGGAAGAATAAAATCTTTGGAATCAAGTTCCGGAACAAAAAATGGACTTCTATCACCAACAAAAAAAATGAAGTAGACGTCACTCCGTAAACTTTCTACTTCAGTATCGTTCCTAATGATTTTCATTCAAGTCAACAATTTAGAAGCATAATCTCCCAAAAGTCAAACAAGAACAAAAAAATCCCTGCCATCTGAGAGTGTAATAAGGAGAAATTATCAAAGTGAAACTATTTTAAGTGTCTGAAGTAGGAGTTATTACTTTATAGTCTGCATATGAGGACCCAATGTTTGATAAGGATTACCAAGCAAATAAAAAAAAAGCCATACGAATACAAAATAACCCCAGAGCCAAGTCTATACCAGATGATGAGAGGATACTCCAGTTGCCACCATGTTTACTACTGATGGAGAAGTAGAAAAGGAGATGTGGACTCCTCTAACTTAAGACCTGAAGAATATCTCAATAAATTTGGAGTAGAAGATTTAAGAAAAAGGAAAAAAAGCATATGTCCAGAGATAAATGAAGTCCAAAGGTCTTTAAGAAATGACTAAAGCAACAATTAGCTATGGGCTCTAAAACAATGAAAATAAAAGGACCACCAGGTATAGATCTAAAGGATGTAAATTGAATCCTAACAATCTTAATGACCAAAACTCTACTAATAAGGGGTTTAGTCAATCAGATAATCATTGTAAGTTAATAAACAGAAAAAGTAATTTATATAGGAAGGATACCTTGTTCTAACTACCTTGGTTCTCTCAACAGTTTCTAACTTACGCAAAATAAGAGTTGATAGTTTATTTAATCTTTAACCTTGCAATTTCAACTATATTTGCCTTCAAACCAGTGTCATTGCGTCGTTGGTGGTCTATTAGAAATTTATCATGGATTAAACTTTGAAATCTCACGTCTCTCCAATTAGGGAGCACATGGTTGTTATTCTGAATAATCATCTACTTTAAATCATAAATCGCATCAGTATCATGCAGACTCAAGAATGTCGTGTCCACACATGTCTTCCCAGGATGCCCTGTTTGTCCAATCCAATGCATGGATCATCAAAGGCGCAACCTCAGTAAGAAAAGAAGTACTATATAACAAAATAATAATACAGGAATATTAATTAAGGGGGAAAAGAAATGAGAACCGAGTGGAAGATATATTAATTAGAAAGAATAAACCCAAGACCTTTTGTTTTAGAAGATTTCCGTCCCTCAATATCTTCACCGCATAAGAGATAATTTTGCATACCAACAATGTTAATCTCATATCAACATCATTATATCAAACAAAGAAAAGAAATTTGATCATCACAAAATGACCGTTTTCTAGCTAACAGATCCAGTAACACGACCACCATGGATAATATTTACCCAATCATAGAAAATTGAATCACTCGTTACTCTATAATGATTAAGGAAATGCAAAAAAACTCAACAAATACTTGAAGTGTCACTGGTGCAATTCTGCAAGGTTTTTCTTTTTCCATGGACCTATTACAATTAAATTAGATTGTGTATCACTTACATGAATAGGAAATTCAACAGTTTGGTTAGAAAATTAAAATATAAGTAGCCAATCATATATGTCACAGTTCTTATCAGGAAGAAGACATCGGATAAATTGTGGAGATCCATTAGGGAATTCGGGTTTTTGTTCAAACATTTTATCCACCCGAGTAGGTGGGGGTGCTCATCAGAACTGAGGATTCTCCTCAAAGACATTCATCGGGGTCTCAATTAATGGAAAAATAAAGCATCATAAAGGAATAAGATTATTGTTAACTATCAAAATAACTCAAAGACCAATTTTTATCGGCAGAAAAAATCAAGGGACACATTCGGAAAGAAATTGGACTACAAATGATGCGACTAAATCACAACACTTGAAGGTGTGAAATAAAAAAAATGTTACAACTTATGTGCTCGTTCTCATTCACATCTACGTGTTTGTTCTTGAATTCAAGTACAAATTGAATTCATGTTGCTATAGAACAATTACAAAGAAAAAAGAAAGAGAATCCAATTATAATAGTGATAAATCATGAAAATGGGAAAAAATACCGAGCAATGGGGTTGGTTCTCGTTCCATTAACGCCATACTTTCCCCCCTATGATGATCATCTTTGCAAATTAAAATGAGGTACATAATCAATATACATAGCTTATAGATTATAGAGTTCAATAGTTCCTAAACTATTTGAACAGAGCATTATCAAATGAACTTTTGCACACTTAAAATATAGCTATAGTGTGTTCAGAATGAAACGTCCCAAATAACTATAAAAGGATTTGTGGTCATTAAATGATGGTATGCTTTGAGAACACGCGACACTCGCACATCATATTTAAGGGTATTCAAGGGGTGAGCAATGGATTTGGTCGTTTAAAAATAATAGACGTGATGGGTTTCTCATCACAAACATTTTATCAAACATGTGAAGATTAACAACATTAGTACACCGTTATAACACATAATTAGCAGAAATAAAAAAATAAACTAACATGTGGAATTATGGCATGATACAGTGTGAGAAAAATGTAAAGATGATACAAACACAAGTCTAATCAAACAAACATAATATTCAAAATTTAAGACCCAAGAATCAGAGTTTTTTACACCAAATAGTTACCTTTATAATCATATCTAAAGAACACAATCTTATTCATATTATGGCATTCCGTTTTCATCACTATGGCACTTCACCAAAAGACACCGACCCAGTTTGGTTGCGCAAATTGTTCGATTATGTAAATTTCTTCGTTGTGAATTAGTGAATTGTAAATGAGTTAATTTTATATCAGTTAAATACAATTTTACACCATGTTTGGTAATTTGAAATTGATGTTAAGATTATATGAAAAAAAGGTAAAAACAAATCAAGAGAGAGAGGGAGGGAAAATAGAGGGGGAAAGGGGATATCCACTTTATGCGACTCCTATTTCAAATGGAGTCATTTCACATTTTATGTGAAATGATCCAATTTCAGATTTTGCACATGAGCTTAAATGGGGTAATTAATAAATAATTTCATTAATGAAACCAAACACAATTAATGGGTCAATTTGTAAATGGATCAATTTATTAATGATCCAATTTACAATTTTGGGACAACCAAACGGGGCCATAGTATGTAAACAACATCATACTTTCTCTACATTAATAAAAATATAAACCATCAAATAAAGATAAACCATTTTTTTAAAAGAACAACATGAACTTATACATAGAAATAGAATATTGTTCAACCAAGGTCCAAAATATTGTTTGGGAATGTGATTTCCTTCCATTTACATCTACAGAACTAAAGAAAAAAATAAGTCTCCATTTGAATCCAGTCAGGTATATACATAAATCCAACAAAGAACCCAAAATTGGAAAAAGCCCTAATTTAAAACAAATCAAAAGCTCCATTTGAAACATACAACTTAGCCCTAAAACTGAAACTAAATCATTTAAGAACACCATACTGAATCAAAAGCAAATCAAACCTAGAAAAAAGTAGCGATAAGTATACCCAAATCTTCAAACCCTAGATTTCCCCCAAAATCCATATTATCGATATGAGTGAGAGTGAGAGTGAGAGAGAGAGATAGAGAGAGCAAAGACCTGCTAATTTGAGAGAGAGGAGAGAGAGTTAAGAATCCGTCGACTGACAAAGAGAATGGGGTGTAGTTTGTGTGTGTGGTGGACCAAATGTGTAATTTCCTATTTTACCCGTGTTTTTGAATTTTGAGTGAGATGGGGAAAGGAAATCAATGGTTAAATATGAGGGGGAAATGAAATAATAAAGGGACAAAAGAGGAAAATATGGTCTTTAAATCTCCACCCTTCATTTCTTGCATTGATGTTTTATTCTCAACCTCTAATTAAGTTTTCAACTTATGGAATAATGCCAACTATTCTACTCCTTATTATATATATATATATATATATATATATATATATATATGTGTGTGTGTGTGTGTGTGTGATTTGTATATTTTGCATATTTATATATATGGTGACGTTTTGTTTTGACTCTTTGAATTTTCATCTAATTCAAGTTTTCCATTTGCTTTATCTTTGATTTAAATTGGCATGTTATATGACCATATTGCTCTCTCTTTTTACTAGTTTACATTGGTATCTTATGCTTCATTTATTGCATCAAATTTGGTATTGATTGATCATTGTTTTGATTATTTGTGCTTGTGTTGCCATTTTGTGTTTGTTGCACTTTACACCATTGCATGATAATTATTCATTAATTTATATTTTCAATTGGTATCACATGTTCTCTCATTTTAGGGGAGAAATATTTTATGGGGAAGAACTGGTTTATTATGTATTCTTTCTTTGTCTATTCCTGAAAATAGGGAGAAATGGCATCTTAAACTTTATTTTCAGGAGGGGATCTTTATTTTATGGGAGACTTCTTACCTAGGTGGGGATAATTAGACATTGGGGTAGTTTATTCTAATGCAGAATTTATATATTGTTATATTCTCTATGAATTTGAAGGTGTATTTATGTGTACAGGTTTGTAACATGATGCAGAGTTCAAGCGCGCAAAGCTACTCAAGGTTTATGAGTCAGCTAAGTTGTACCTTTTCCCTTTGGGGTTGGGGATTGAGTCTTAAATTAGTTTGACGACCTGCGGGAGATTTATTATGGGTTTTTTCCCAGAATAGCCAAAGGGGGAGATTTGTAAGGAAAATATTCCAAATAGATCCAATCTGTATGTTTTCAATTATTATGGGTTTTGACAAAAATATTTGAGTCATAGATTAGGACATGAGTGTGTGACAACCCGCATCACCAAAATAAGGGGTGGCCAGCCCGATACTCCAATAATAACAGGGATCATAGATGGATCATTCTCAACATCACGATAATACAATAAGTATACGGGATAACCACCCTATATTTCAGAAAAAACGGGTTGCCAAAATTTTATTTTATCAGTTAAAGAAAGTATTTAAACAACCCAAATTTAAAAAGAAAGTGGATGAAATCTACAGGAATAAAACTGAACAATACATATATACACAATAACCGAATAGTCTGTCGGTTAACACTCTCATATAACGTATTACAATAATTAAATTAAGTTACATAATACAGTACAATAAGCAAATACAAAATCTTGGGTCACACGCTCAAGTAAATGACCCGATCGTAACTAGAGTACAAAAATGGATGCGTCTACAACAAAATATCCCGCAACATCCGCAAGGTGTTGCATCTCCATGACACTGGAAAGGGAAAGTCAGTACGGGCGCTCTTGCGGCGGGCACCTGAGCGAATATAAGATTCATGCACAACAAGAAATATAAACGGGTCAAGGCCCAATTTTATATGATCACCAGATGAATAAAGAGTATGATAGTTATGAACATTTAATCATGATTGATAAAGATGAAAATCTACCTACACAATCTAAAAGCATAAACTAAGGCAATTAAGTGATCATAAGTTTAATTTAGTTATGCGAGAGGATATGAATGAATATCATTAATTAAAATCTCCATCATTTACACTGTTTCATTTCATCGTTCCATTTCTCATTATGAAACATAATCACAGTTATTTTCTCTTTATGGAAATTATCGTAATCAAGTCCCACTTGAATAAGAATAGTTATATTCATATATATATAACGATTCTAAGTCCGCCCGTCCGGGTTTCCCAATGTGCGCGCCCCTAAATGACTATCATCTTCCATGGCCTATCAACCAAGACAACCTTGGATCCTAACGCAACGTTGGTAAGTGGCCATATTACTACGAGTGAGACATAACCACACCCGGAGTTACCTCACTAGCGCAAAACAAATACAACATACATAATAACCGGTCATATGGCTGAGGACTATATTCACCCTGCATTCACTAGCCATGGGACTTCACCTCATGTGCGAACTTCCCTTATGATAGCATTTAGAGAGATGTGTTTAAGAAAATTATTATTTACCATTTTCATTTTCATTTTTATATATACATACCATTTTCTCCGGAGCCATACGCAATTCATGCCATCATTATAACCTCAATGAATGAATAAACTCTCAATTTATTCTCCAAACATTAATTTGTGGTGTTATTATAAACCACCAATTCTAGCGTCTCCCAATAATGTGACTAAAAACTCTTCAATTATTTATTTCTACATCCTAAAATATTAAATCAACTAATTAAGGGAAGAAATACCTTATCATCAATTTGGTAAACCCCAAAATAAGTCCTAACCTTCCCCTTATAACCTAAGAAAGTTGCCTACCCAATGTAAGACTCTAGGACACTAAGTTTACTTCATTCAAGAAGGTTCATAAGTCCTAAGCCTAAAAGAAAAGGACAAAAATTGAGTTGCAAAAATAACTCAAAACATCCTGATTTCGAATCGATTCGCCCTAGGGCCGAATTGATTCGCCCCAAGCAGCGAATCGATTCGGATGAAGAATCCAAGTTTCTACCTCAATCGAATCGATTCAGCCATAACCCAAATCGATTCGGGCTTGCAGACCTATAACCTGACCCCTTAGCGAATCGATTCGGTGGAAGGGCGAATCGATTTGCCCCTGCGATTTTGCTAAGAATGGGTTAAGGGTTATGAACCCTAGTTTTTCCCCATAACTCAAATCTCCACCATTTTTACACACATCCATCATCCTTAATCTACCCAAAACTATCCTATATGATTATCAACTACCATAATCCATAATATCATCAACATAAATTATGATTAGGGATTAAACACCATAAAATCCATATTTGTTCCATAAATTCCAATACACAACTATCAATACAAGTTATTCATCCTAAATCATATATTAGCAAGTAGAAAACTTGCCTTGAGGTATAAATCTTAGATTCTTGGAATATGGAAGCAAGTTCAATTCTCAAATCCACAATCTCTCTCTTTTCTCCTCTTTTCTCCACAATTTTCTTCCTCTCTCTCTTTCTCTAGGTTTAGTAAATGCACTTAAGAGAATAAAATGAGGTGCAAGACTAAATGGTGGATTTACTCTAAATTCCCAACTTAAATGGTTAATACTACATTAAAATGACTCATAACTACGCATTTAAGCCATAACTAGTCAAAAGTGCCCGAAACTCAAAAACACAATATGGAACTTATTTTTACTATCTCGCACATTTCGGGACTAACTATGCCCTCTAAATTGGCATCCGGAAATATTTAAGTCATTTTCATATCCCACTTCATTATAAACCACAATTATCATTTTAAGCATATGACATAATAAAATATAACACAATGGTATTTAAGTTCCAATAACAGTAAATATGCAACATTCTAGTAAATATGCTCAGTTATCTCATTTAGTTCATATTTACTCCATCATCCGTATTTTATATAATTACTTCATACAGTAAATTAATATAAAATAAATGTCTCAAAAGTGAGGGTTGTTACATACTCCCCCCTTTATGAGGTAGTTTTGCCTTCAAAATTCAGGCGTACCTTGCAAAAAGAGATGCATATACTTTTCCAGCATATCGTCCTCACGCTACCACGTTGATTCCTTGGCATTATGATGACTCCATTGAATTCTCACCAAGGGCACCACTAGAGATCTCAATCTACGCTCTCCATGCTCTAAAATTGCAACAGGTTGTTCTTCATACGAAATATCGGGTTGCAAATCGATATCCTCCAAAGGTATATGCCAAAGGGCTCCTTCACACCTCTTATACTTCTTCAAAGAGGAAACATGAAACACATCATGGATTTGTTGTAAGGGTTTAGGTAAGGAAAGTTGATACGCCACTGGGCCTACCTTAGCAATAATGGGGAAAGGGCCAACATAGCGCGGCGCAAGCTTTCCTTTCTTTCCAAAGCGCTTTATACCTTTCATTAGCAATACTCCCAATAAGACTTGATCTCCAACTTCCAACTCTATATGCCTTCTATTCGCATCAACATAACTCTTTTGGCGATCTTGAGCTATTCGGATGCGATTCTGGATAAGTTCAATCTTGGAAGAAGTATCCTGGATCATTTCAGGTCCAATAAATTTATTATCCACCACCTCCAACCAACAAGTGGGTGATCTACACGGCCTACCATAAAGTGCCTCATAGGGTGCCATTCCAATAGTAAATTGGTACGAATTATTATAAGCAAATTCGACCAAACGGAGATATTGCTCCAACAACCTTTGAAATAAAGTACACACATTCAAAGCATATCCTCCAACATTTGGTTGACTCTTTCTGTCTTCCCATCTGTTTGAGGGTGATAAGAGGTACTGAACTTCAATTCGGTTCCCATAGCTTCTTGAAAACTTTGCCAAAAGTGGGAAACAAAGACCTTATCTCTATGGGAGACTATATTTATGGGCACACCGTGGAGTCTAACAACCTTCACGATAAACAGCGGAGCATAACGAGCAGAATCATAATCTGTATGCACGAGTAGGAAATGTGTCGACTTAGTCAAGCGGTCGACAATCACCCAAATAGAATCATGACCGCTTAGAGACGTTGGTAAACCCATGATAAAGTCCATCGATATACTTTCCCATTTCCAAATAGGTATCTCCAATGGTTTTAACAAACCCGTTGATCTTTTATGATCTACTTTCACCAATTCACAAGTAGTATATTAGGAAACAAATTCAGAAATGTCCCGTTTCATGCCTGGCCACCAATATTGACGGCGCATGTCTTGGTACATCTTGTCCCCACCAGGATGCACAGAAAATTTAGACCCATGAGATTCTGCCATCACGGACCGTCTCAAATCCCCTTCGTCCGGGACAATGAGTCTCCCATGGAAACACACTCCACCCTCAGATCTTATAGAGTAGGATTATGCTCCCTCGGTCAACAATTAGCGTATACGGTCTTGACAGCCTTTGTCCCTTCCTTGAGCTTCCACCACCTTTGCCATAATAGTAGGCATAACAGTCAACATCGACATAAATGACCTAGTAACCTCATCCTGTTGCCCAAGCTCCTTCCATTTAGCCCTCCATACCGAGGCTAACTCCCCCTCAAGTTTCCGGCTCAAAGCATCCGCCACCACATTCGCCTTGCCCGAGTGATAGTGAATATCAAAATGATAGTCTTTCACAAACTCTAACCATCGTCGTTGTCGCATATTTAGATCTCTCTGGGAAAAAAAAATCTTCAAGGCAAAAACTATTATGTCAAGATCCAAATCGTGCACCGGATAATTCTTTTCATGGGGATTTAGCTTGCGAGAATCATAAGCAATAGCCCGCTGCTCTTGTTGGAGTACACCTCCCAACCCTTGTAGAGATGTGTCGGTAAAGACTAAATATTCCAACCCTGGCCTTGGTAATGCAAGGACTGGAGAAGAAGTCAACCTATCCTCGAGTTCGTCAAAAGCCCACTGACAAGAATCATCCCAAACAAACCTCACCCCTTTTCCAGGTTAAATTTATCAAAGGGCTAGCAATTTTAGAAAAACCCTTGATAAATCGGCGATAATAGCCTGCCAAACCCAGAAAACTACGAATGTTGATAGGTGTCGTGGGCTGACCCCACACCTTCACCGTAACAACTTTACTTGGGTCTACCGAAATACCCTGGTCTGTCACAATGTGACCTAGAAACTGTACTTCCTACAACTAAAAACTGCACTTTTCAAACTTGGAATACAATTGGTGATCCCTCAACGGCTGCAGAACCAATCGTAAATGAGTAGCATGATCGGATTCTATGTGAGAATACACCAGTATGTCATCAATGAACACGATAACAAATTGGTCCAGGAAGTCCTGAAACACCCTATTCATGAGGTCCATAAATACGACGGGGGCATTGGTTAGTCCGAAGGGAATAACCCAAAATTCGTAGGACCCATATCTCGTTAGGAAAGAGGTTTTGGACACATCTTGCTCTCATATCCGCAACTGGTGATACCCCGTCCTCAAATCTATCTTGGAGAAGTACGAGACTCCCCTAAGTTGATCAAACAAATCATCAATTCGAGGTAATGGGTATTTGTTCTGGATGGTGACTTTATTCAACTCTCTGTAGTCAACACATAACCGGAGAGAACCATCTCTTTTCTTCACAAATAACATCTAAGCGCCCCACGACGACGTACTTTGCCTAATAAACCCTTGTTCTAATAACTGTTGAATCTGGTCTCTTAACTTCCTCATCTCAACTGGATCCATACGATACAGAGCTCTCGCAATCGGTCGCGTTACCAACACTAAATTAGTTACGAACTCGATCTCCCTACTTAGAGGCAAACCCAGTATTTCCCAAAAAACATCTTCGAATTCCCTAACAACCAGAATTGAATCTAAGGGAATGACTACATCCCGAAAAGTCTCCTCTGCGATGTAGTACCAGTAAGTTCTAGTACCTCCTTCTAAATGAGGCATAACCACTAAAAACATTTCTTACCCCGGAATGGCAAAGACTATACTCTTCCCTAGCAATTAACTATCGCACGATACTTTACTAGCCAATCCATACCGAGGATTACATCATACTCGACCATATTATGTATGAGCAAATCAGCATCAAAACACAAATTACCAAGAGTTATTCCTACTTGTTTACAAACAAAGAAAATGAGTGAACCATCACCCATAAAAGATTCAACACTAGTGAAGGTACTCTCTGTAGATTTAATCAACTCAGTAGGCCGAGAAAAACTTCTAGAAATGAACGAGTGTGTCACACCCGTGTAAAATAATACGTGACCCGTGTGCCCCTGAATGATAAAATTACCCTCTATAGATGGCAGCGCGGGCGGAGCCGGAGGAAGCATAGAATCCTGAATGTGATAAACACGACCATATTGTAGTTGTCCCTGTTGTGGGGGGACAACCGGGTTAGGTACTTGTGGTGGTAACTGAGCCTATGGGTACTGTGGAACGCTAAGAAGTTGTCCCCCAATCAACTGAGGACACGTCCTCTTATAGTAACCCAACTTCCCACATTGAAAGCATCGACCCATCACATTCTCCTGATTTCTACCCCGATTATTTCTAAACTACCCAACGCCTTGGCCTGGATGGCCTCTACCCCCGTTACCACCCCGACCTGCTTGTTGCTGTTGTGGGCCACCTTGATCGTGCCTAACATTATTACCACCAGCATTGAATCCACCAAAACGCTGCCGTTTAGACAAGTCCCCTTGCTGGGGGTCTCTTTCTTTTTGTTTATTTCCCGAAGATTGGGACGAGGTAAATGCTCCTCCTCCTATCCCATTGCCTCCGGGTTTCCCATCTTGCCCCAAAGATGAAGCATTATTACCACTTTGAACATAGAACTGATGTTCTTGACAATAGAGTAACGCGGCATTCATCATATCCCCAAAAGTCTCCAAAGCTGGATTACCCAGTAAATCTTTTCGTATTCTCCAGTGCAAACCTCCAATAAATTTGGAGATCCTCCTCTCCTCTGAAGTCACCTCGTCAGGCACAAAACTTGCTAACCGAGTGAACTCCTCTTCATACTCCGTAACTGATCTCTCACCTTGTACCACATCTTGAAGCTTCCTTCTTATGTCCCTTGGAACTGCGGGAGGGAAATACTTCCGATCAAATAAAACCCAAAAATCGTTAATAGTCATGGTGTCTCTCTGCTCCGGCGTAGTCATTGACTCCCACCAATGTAATGCAGCTCCAACGAGTTTGAAAGTAGCATGGATTTGTTTCCTTTCCTCACTACACTCCACCATTCGTAGATGGCGCTGCATATCCTTCTTCCACTGATTAGCTACAATGACATCAGAACCTCCTTGAAATTCTGGGGGATGTCCCTTTAAAAAGGATTCCCTAACTCTCTCCCACGGAGAAGGTCCAGTAGGAGCTTGTACATCCTGAGCCCTTGGTTGTTCGGCTTATGGCAATTGCTGAACCACGACAGTCATAGCAGCATTTATAGTTCCGTATTGCGGAGGGGGAGGACGTACTTCCTCTTCTACAACTCTATTCCTTCTAGCGGGATGACCTCTCTTAGGCGACATCTGAGATGAAGAAATAATAGGGTTAGAATACTATTTAAAATAATCTATTTTACAGAAGGTCAGAAACATAGGCAACAAAACAGTCCTAACATTAAGCTATATATCAAAGAACGCTACTTTAGAATGTGACAAGTCCGCATATATCCTAAAGACTCTAAAACTTGAAGCTCTGATACCATCTGTGACAACCCGCATCACCAAAATAAGGGGTGGCCAGCCCGATACTCCAATAATAACAGGAATCATAGACAGATCATTCTCAGCATCACAATAATACAATAAGTATACCGGATAACCACCCTATATTTGAGAAAAATGGGTTGCCAAAATTTTATTTTATAACTTAAAGAAATTATTTAAACAAACCAAATTTAAAAAGAAGGTGGATGAAATCTACAGGAATAAAGCTGAACAATACATATATACACAATAACCGAATAGTCTGTCGGTTAACAGTCTCATATAACGTATTACAATAATAAAATTAAGTTACATAATACATTACAATAAGAAAATACAAAAGCTTGGGCCACAAGCCCGAGTAAATGACCCGATCGTAACTAGAGTACAAAAATTGATGCGTCTACAACAAAATATCCCATAACATCCGCAAGGTGTTGCAGCTCCATGACACTGGAAAGGGAAAGTCAGTACGGGCATCCTTGCGGTGGAGCACCTGAGCGAATACAAGATTCATGCACAACAAGAAATATGAACGGGTCAGGGCTCGATTTTATATGATCACCAGATGAATAAAGAGTATGACAGTTATGAACAGTTAATCATGATTGATAAAGATGAAAATCTACCTACACAATCTCAAAGCATAAACTAAGGCAATTAAGTGATCATAAGTAGTTATGCGAGAGGATATGAATGAATATCATTAAATAAAATCTCCATCATTTACATTGTTTCATTTCATCGTTCCATTTCTCATTATGAAACATAATCACAGTTATTTTCTCTTTATGAAAATTATCATAAATCAAGTCCCACTTGAATAAGAATAGTTATATTCATATATATATAACGATTCTAAGACCGCCCATCCAGGTTTCCCCACTGTGCGCACCCCAAAATGACTATCATCTTCCAGGGCCTATCAACCAAGACAACCTGGGATCCTAACGCAACGTCGGGAAGTGGCCATATACCTGCGAGTGAGTCATAACCACACACGGAATTACCTCACTAGCGCAAAACAAATACAACATACATAATAACCGGTCATATGGCCGAGGACTATATTCACTAGCTAGGGGACTTCACCTCATGCGTGAATTTCCCTTATGATAGCATTTAGGGAGGTGTGTTTAAGCAAATTATTATTTACCATTTTCATTTTCATTTTTATATATACATCCCATTTTATTCGGGGCCATACATAATTCATGCCATCATTATAACCTCAATGAATGAATAAACTCTCAATTTATATTCCAAACATTAATTTGTGGTGTTATTATAAACCACCAATTCTAGCATCTCCCAATAATGTGACTAAAAACTCTTCAATTATTTATTTCTACATCCTAAAATATAAGTTCAACTAATTAAGGAAAGAAATACCTAATCATCCATTTGGTAAACCCCAAAATAAGTCCTAACCTTCCCCTTCTAACCTAAGAAACTTGCCTACCTAATGTAAGACTCTAGGAAACTAAGTTTACTTCATTCAAAAAGGTTCCTAAGTCCTAAGCCTAAAAGAAAAGGATAAAAATTGAGTTGGAAAAATAACTCAAAACAACCTGATTTTGAATCGATTCTCGCTATGGCCGAATCGATTCGCCCCAAGCAGCGAATCGATTCGCCCAAAAGCCAATCGATTCAAATGAAGAATCCAAGTTTCTGCCTCAACCGAGTCAATTCGGGCTTGCAGACCTGGAACCTGACCCCTTAGCGAATCGATTCCGTGGAAGGGCAAATCGATTCCCCCCTGCGATTTTGCCAAGAATGGGTTACGGGTTATGAACCCTAGTTTTTCCACAAAACTCAAATCTCCTCCATTTTAACACACATCCATCAACCTTAATCTACCCAAAACTATCCTACATTATTATCAACTACCCTAATCCATAATATCATCAACATAATTATAATTAGGGATTAAACACGATAAAATCCATATTTGGTCCATAAATTACAATACACAACTATCAATACAAGTTATTCATCCTAAATCATATATTAGCAAGTAGAAAACTTGCATTGAGGTAGAAATCTCAGATTCTTGGAAGATGGAAGCAAGATCAATTCTCAAATCCACAATCTCTCTCTTTTCTCCTCTTTTCTCCACAATTTTCTTCCTCTCTCTCTTTCTCTAGGTTTACTAAACGCACTTAAGAGAATTAAATGAGGTGCAAGACTAAATCATGGCTTTAGTCTAAATTCCCAACTTAAATGGTTAATACTACATTAAAATGACTCATAACTACGCATTTAAGCCATAACTAGTCAAAAGTGCCTGAAACTCAAAAACACAATATGGCACTTATTTTGACTATCTCGAACATTTCGGGACTAACTATGCCCTCTAAATTGGCGTTCGGAAATATTTAAGTCATTTTCATATCCCATTTCATTATAAACCACAATTATCATTTTAAGCATATGACATAATAAAATGTAACACAATGCTATTTAAGTTCGAGTAACAGTAAACATGCAACATTCTAGTAAATATGCTCAATTATCTCATTTAGTTCATATTTACTCCATCATTCGTATTTTATATAATTGCTTCATACAGTAAATTAATATGAAATAAATGTCTCAAAAGTGAGGGTTGTTACAGAGTGTTATGACCTTTCTAGCCTATTATGTGATTTCTTGAAGATGTAGATGCCAAGTTACACGACCTACACCGTTGTGCCATATTTCATGCTCATTTTTGTCTGCATGTTTTGAGGATCTCTGGCATGAATGGAGTAAATATTTTGATCCGGCGAATTTTATATTTGGGAGTTACGTTTTCATAACATTAATTTTTGAAATATTTTAAATTGATTTTATCTCTTTTAAAAAAAATATAAGAAAAATATTTTTTCTGAGGTCATTAGAACGACATTAAGTAGGTCGTTCAAACAAGTCTATGTACCTCATGAGGTCATTTTCTGATAAAAAATTAATTGATACATTTTTCACTTCGTTGTAATCTTATCGGAAGTAACGTTAGAAAGATGTTCGAATGAGATGCATTACTTTGTTTAGCCGAGCCTACGATGTTTTGATAATTTTGAGATTTTCCAAATTACTTTTCATCCTTATCTAGATTTTGTAAAACCTCCTATAAATAAGAGTGCATATTAGTAGTTTTATTTGAGATAAAAATTATGTTTTAAGTTCTCAAAATCTATAAAAAAAATCTCTCAAAAAGCCTAGTTTACACCCAAGTTGTTTAGGATACATGCATTAATCTCATCAAGCTTTAAATATTATATTTTGGCACCTTTGGTTTATTCTCTTCATCTTGTTGATAATCATTTCATTCGGTTGACTCTGTATTTGCTATTTACACACGGTGAAGTCCATGGTGTGATGATGCAGTGAAGAAGCGGTGGACTTTGTTATTCGATCCATAGGTTTTGAGTTGTTCGGTGGATATCAAGGCATGTGCAGACTCACAAATTGTAGCACTTGCGCTACTGAAATCCTACTGTCTCTATGTGGAGGTTGAGAAATGTAAAGTGTCAAATCTTGAGAGGGCATCGAGTCCATGTTGTAGAAAATTATCATCTCCTTTGTAATTCCATACATACTGAATTTGTGTGGCTAGGCTATCCAGGATTTTTCCCATTGTGGATTTTTCTCGAACATCGGGCATTATGTGATTGTTTATTTTACTCTATCCTTCTATCACCTAGATGCATGTTTTAGGATGGAACAAAATTGACTAAAATTGGTTTAAAAACTGTCATTTATAATTGGTGCTTAGGGTTAAATCTGTTTAAGTTTAATATTTAATATTTAATTTTAAAAAATAAAAAAGTGGCTTTTATTTAGACCATTCCATATACTAGTATTTTTAGGTACCAAAAAGGATTCGATGTGTTCGAATAGAGTATTGAGACTTGTAAACTTATTTATGGGATAAACCCATCACGCGCAAGTTTTCCTACAAGAAGTTAAAATATATATGGATGGAAAGGTTCATCCTCTAAGGCAAAGCTTGCCAAAAGGTTTAGTCACAAAATTAGGGATTGACTATGAGAAATCCTTCTTGCGATACCCATCATGAAGTTTTTCAATAATGGTTTAACATAAAGACTACATTCGTGAACTACTATCTTCACAAATACATATTAAGATGTCGAGAAAAGAAAAGTAATGAATCTTGTGACATTCATTTTATGGATTTAAACTAACATCATGGTCTTAGGTCATTCGGTTTGATCAGGTAATCAAGTTATGATTTTGATCAAAGCCCGAATAATACTTGTTATCATAAGAAGCATGATAGAATCATGGTGGTATTTATAAGTACATTTTATGGATAATATTTTCCTAAATGGGAACGAGTGAGAGTATTGTCTTATATAGGAGTGTGATCATCAAGATTTTATATATAAAGGACTTAGGACAAGCCAGCCACATCTTTATAATCAAGATTTCATTGGATCACTTATAAAGGACTTTGGTATTATCCCAAGTCGATTATATATATGTTATATACACAGGATTAACATATCCATCAAAACAGTTTCTTTTAAGTGCGAAATCATTACATCATGGAATCAATGTCTTAGGACACTTGATTACATGTAATAAATGCAGAATATACCTAATGCTTTAGTGGTATAAAACCCCCAAAATGATATATACTGTGTGCAAAGACAAAAATATGTTATGCCTTGGGCACGGTTAACATATTTCAGTCTAATTTATTTGTATCCTTTAGGCACAAATATTGGTTGTTTAGTCAGATGAGTATTCTAAGTTTTCTTCATCGGAATATGTATTTACCCAACGAATATTGATCTATAAGTTAGAGGAGTGTGAATGCATTTTGGATTGTTTACTTTATTGGGGAGGCCAAAGTTGTTACCACTTTAGAGGAAACTAAAGAGGTTATACAACTCGGTTACTTCCTAAGTAAACGGGGTTAAATTCCATTTCAGTGAAATAGTTTATTGTTCAAGGGAACCCGTAACCCATAAGAGGGTTAAGCACATTGATCTAGATATCACCTATCTTGAGAAATTGAACAAGAAGGTGATAAGTTTATCACAAGGTACTATCTAATAACACTCGGTTAATCCTCTACCGATAGATAACAAAATTTCGTGTATATGGGTTGAGATTTGCTTACCTTGATATAAGACTAATTGGGAGATTTTTGGGGTTTTATTCTTAAAACCATATATGTCTATCCTCTTTTGGAAAAGGAGTGTCCGTTCATTCCAGCATAATAATCATGGTTACGACAATGCCTTATATTTTGTTTAAATATATTGTGTAGATGTCAGTCAATAAAGCTCAGTAGGAATTCTAAAATGGCTTTGAGTTGATCATTAGGATATTAGAATTCCCATTGTAGCACTATTGAAACATTAACAACACTAGATAGGCCGCGGGCATTCTATTGAAATGATTCCTATGCAATCCTAGTAGTTTATCTCAAACTACAAGAATTCGTATGATGGTCTGATAATTTTTTGATAGTTTGACAGATGATTGTAACCATTACATTCTAAGAATGTATTGAACATGCCCACCCGTGAGAGTCTAAGGGTTTTCTTGATTAAATGTAGACTATCTCAAACTATAAATGAGTGCGTGCTATTGATTAAACTGAATTCATAAATTTTTGGGTTAACCTTATTTAATCAGTGTTAATTTTTAATCCAATTTTATTCAACCCTAAAACATAAAACTACGTGTGTGAAATAAAATTAACATAAATAAATTGCAGACACATAGATTTCAGTAAAAAACCCCTTTCGGGTAAAACCTTTTATTTGACAAATAATACTCACAATGATTACAAGTGAATTATACAAATCGATTAACCTCAGTAAACCCATATAGGCCACAACCTAAATCAACAATGGAATTCCGCAGCAACTTTACACGTAGTCACGTCAGCCAGCACCTCCCTCAAGTGGCACCTAGATCAGAAGTAGATATATTTTCTATAAGAGAGACTTCACAAAATTGTGTTCTTGGGTTCGAAAACAATTCACATAAAGATTGGGATGTTTTATGAATTGAAAACAAAACTAAAACTCTCAAAAGTGAGAAGACGAACGTTTCTGCTCAAGCAATTTTCATAGAATAAAATTTTCAGGTCTTCGAAAAAAAATGAAGGTGTTTAACGCCCTATTTATTAAAAAATTAATTCGACTCGTTGCTCGAACGAGATGTTAGAGTCTCTTCAATGTTTTCACGCGTCAGTTGAATGCTTTTACACTTCACTCGAACAAGCTTCGCTCGAGATCACCGTATCTCTCTAACAAGATGCTATGTCGCTCGAAGGAGACTGAAAAAAATAAATTTTTTATTTTGCCAAAAAATACTCCGCCTCAAAACTTAGGAAAAATATTTTTGACGAAAAACTCCTCTCCAACACTTAGAAAAAATTTTAGAAAAATTATTACAACACTCTAACTGAAATGATAAGGTACTTTAAACAAAACCTTACCAAATTAATCTCACAGAGGTTTGAATGTTGAATAACTTTGATATTCAGATATGTCTTGACACGTGATTGAACATGATCAAGTCTTCGACGGTTGTAGTAGTATAAAACATACTCAAATGTAAATCGGACAATAAAATAATGTCCTTACAAATCTCCCCCTAAGTGTAAGGCGTTACAAAATAAAAACATCTGAATTATCAAATCAAAACGCCTATAAAAATCTAATACCCTCCCATGAACCCAAAATCGAAAAGGTACTAAACATGTAAGTCTAAAACTTTTCTTCAAAAATCTTCGACTTCAAATATTTAAGCTTTTCTCATGAGGTTGTGCAACATATGATCTTCAATATTTGTACCTCCACACTTGAGACAAAGCAAATACCTTCGTGATGCATCGAGTTTCAAATGATATAAGAATAAATCAATCATCAATGACCAAATCTTCCCCATAATCCTAAACCCCCCATATTCGTTCTCCCCCTTTTCATTTGTTTGAAATAGACAAGGAAAAAAAATAAACAAAACAAATATGGAGTGTCATGACAAATATGCATACCAAACATGATTTAAACTAAGCTCATGCAAAGGAGTAACCCAAAAGCTTCCACAAACAATTTTTGATTTTTTAATTTTTCATACAAAAATGCAAAAATAATTTTACAAAAATCACATGCCCATGAATTTACATTAAGACAACCAAATCACAAAAACATAATGAATGGGTGTGAACATATTCGATAGAAAAATCAATGAAATCATGCATAACATATGTGCACGATGAATATGTGTACTCCTAACGAATGCCTCGCAAAATCATCCTTAGGTGTCGAAAATGTGAATTTAGAAAACATCGTCTTAATCAAATTTACAAATCAAAGTCAAACATGATTTTCACACCAGTAATGTCTAAAACTATGTAACCCTTTTTCATGACTTTGTCAGGACGTGCAAACCCGTTTTATATTCCATCCAAACTCCCTTATAAATAATAATGCTTTTTATTTTTATTTTAATGTGATGAAACTAAACTAAATTGGCCCACTATATGGAATATTTTTCTTTTTATTGCTTTTAATTTTTTTTGGGCTCTTTTCAACCTCTTTGGACCTTGGCTTCTGTTTTTGCCAAATTTGTATTTTCTAGGTCTGATTTGAACTGTGTCTTAATTGCAAATGATAAATAAGTACCTTTCGTAGCCCTTCCCCATTTTTTCAAAAACATCACACAAACTCACATCAATAGTTCTTACATGCATTACTTTCATTGTCAAGTTTTATCGCATTTGGTTTATTTTAAAGATTGAATTGAGATCAAAACACATCGACCAACATGTTATAGACAAGAACAATAGTCAAATAAATCCATGCAAGTGTGCATTAAATGAACTCATGACTCAAACTTGTAGGTAGTAATAACAAATCACATCTCAATGACTCCAAACATTATAAAGCACAAAAAACGAAATGATGGCGCATATCAAAACACTATCAAATAGTCACATGGATATGAAATGAAATTGTGACTCGGTCATCCTAAATGTCCATCCATAAATGGTGTAAATAAAATACAAAACTCTTTTTTTCGTTTTCCAAAAAATTGATCAAAATAAAATCTTTTTATATTTTTCAATAGTTTTATCAAAACAAAAATCTAATATAAAAAGTACTCGTGTCATCACACTGGCAAACATATATTATGAAGAATAACTAGTGTATAACAAAGAAATCTTGCAAGCAACTATCTATAAGAAATAGCAAGTGATGCATCATGTGCAAGCAAGTGAGAATCAACTAGTTTACCATCTATCTCCTCAAAAGTGATTTTCTAGCCAAATAGGTGTGCAACGACGCATAGGGGTTTTGGGAACCAAGGGAATTCTAGACGTCAACTTACTAGGACTTCTTCAAAGATCAAAACAAAAATTCCTAAGGTGAACTTTAATACCACAATGTGAACATGTGAAAACGGGTGGAATGACACCTATGGGTTGACCTTTTCAAATGTCCTTGGGATTTATTGATCATCTAAAACAAATAATGGTTTTGGATTTAACACACGAAACATTAGAACACAACGAGCCACAACCATTGTTACCAACATTACTCGAGTCTATTAAATCATTTTTTAACTCCAAATTTTTTTATTCAAGCAAAGAATTAGACTCTTCTAATTTTAGGGACTCCTTATCTAAATTTTCAATTATTCCTAGGAGGTTAGCACGTTATCCATTAAAATATGCACATTTATCACTAAAAGTCTCCCCACGTGCCACAAACTCATCGATTAAAATATTTTTATCCTCTTTTCCCCAAACATAAATCCTATAATTTTTAAAGTCCTCCAATTCTTTTTTCTAAAAATAGGAGCCTATCATCACTTTCCTTTTTGAACAATTCTAGTTTTCTAAAGTTGTTATCCAAGGCAACAAATTTCTCATGATAAAAATCTCTTTTATTTGGAACCATTTGTAAAAGATCCATAGTGAATTCAAAATGACAATTTTCTTTTTCCAAAAAATAAATTCTTTACACAAATTGTCAAATTCAAACTATTTAAATCATCACAATTATGACTCGTGTCATCAGAGGGTGGCATCAGATTACATAAGTTCTCCATCGGAAACATTGTGATTTTTCAAAAAATATATTTTTCACAAAGAAATCAATATCACACAATTTTGCAAAAAATGGATTAAACGCAATAACTTAGCACAACAGGCTCTCATGCCAATTTGTAAATGAGTGTGCAATACTAATTAAACAAAATTTGCAAATTTCTAAGTTAACCTTATTTAATCCGTGTCAATTTTCAACCCAGTTTTATTTAGCCCTAAAGCATGCAATTACGTGTGTTAAATTAAACCAACATATATAAATTGCTGACACAAATTTCAGGAAAAAAATCCTTTTTCGGGTAAAACCCATTATTTTATGAATAATACTAACAATGATTACAAGTAAAATTTGCAATGGATTAACCTCAGTAAACCCACATAGGCCACAACCTAAATCAACAATGTATTTCCGTAGCAACCCCACAGGAACCGCAGTTCAGTCAGCCCAGGAATACCCACTAGTACTCCCTTTGACACGTAGTCACGTCAGCCCAGCACCTCCCTCAAGTGGCACCTAGATCAAGATACCTACAAGAGAAACTTCACAAAATTGTGTTCTTGGGTTCCAAAATAATTCACATAAAGATTGGGATGTTTTATGAATTGCAAACAAAACTAAAACTCTCAAAAGTGAGAAGACAAATGTTTATGCCAAAGTAGTTTTTATAGAATAAAATTATCAGGTCTTCTGAAGAAAAACAAAGTTGTTTAACACGATATTTATAAAACGTTAAGTCGGCACATCGCTCAAATGAGATGTTAGAGTTTCTCGAACGTTACCACGTGTCGCTCGAACAGGCTTCGCGAGAGATCAGCATGTCTCTTGAACGAGACAGAAAAATAAAATTTGTATTTCTGTAGAAAATACTCCGCCTCAAAACATAGAAAAATATTTTTGACGAAAAACTCTGCTCCAACACTTAGAAATTTAAAAAAAAAATTACCCTAACACTCTAAGTGAAATGCTAAGGTACATTAAACACAACCTTACCAAATTAATCTTGCGGAGTTTTGAATGTTGAAGAACTTTGATATTTAGATATGTCTTGATGTGTGATTGAACTTGAATAAGTCTTCGACGATTGTAGCAGTATACGACATATTCAAATGAACTTTTTAAATAAGACCCCATTATATCCGAGTGATTTATTGGATAATTAAATCGAGTATGATCATGTTTATTTAGTGGAGTTAATTCATGGTTAAATAAACAAGGGAAATAAATTACTAAAATTGTAATTGGGATTTTTGAATATTTAGTGTAGTCCATATAACCAAGTAGTCAGGCCTATACTCTGAAGAAAACTAGTTTGACCTAAGCCCAACTTTTGTACTTGTATATAAAGGTGTGGGAATGGGTTTTAATCATTCTTATTGATCATTTGGATTTAATAGGGGTAAAAGAAAATACTATTCGGGTTTTTGTGAAGAGGCCTAAATAAAGGCAACCATATCTCACTCAGAAGGAAGGAGTTTCATCTCAAAAGGTGTCCGCACACCTACATGGCTCTGGGGTGGATAATTCACTAGAAAATAGTAGCATACAGAAGCTTTAATCAAGAGTTTTGGGATACTATGGACAAGAGACAGGATTTCATCATCATCTACCTTTGTCTCCTCATACGAATCATAATAAGATTCTCTACGCTGTAAATTATTAATATCCTAGGTGTAATGTTTAAACCTACTTCTTGTTTTATTTTCAATGCATTATTGATCAAAGATCTGTACGGGTGACATTTTCTTTCATTTTAATGTCAATCCCAATTTGTTTTTCAACATTATGGGCTCAACTAAAGTAAAATAAGAAGGTGTCCTATTTTTGTTCAAACCCTATTAATGTATTGGCATTTGTAAAGGCACTCCATCATTATAAAAGGGATATTAAGATCTACCCTCTTATGAGATACTTTGTAAACATTAGATATATTATAGTAAAGAGGGTGAGGAACTCCCACCATGGAAATATGGCATTAATGGTTGAACCACGTCAACATTTGATGTTCTTTTATGATTTTTATTTCCATTATTTTATACATTTTCTATCAAATATTTTGTACGAATAGTAAGAACTACACACGCATATATCACTTGAGGTCGGAATCCAAGGCCGGGGTAAAATTTCCAAAGAATCCACACGACTATCATTTCCTCATGAAAACTACTAAATATGTTCCTCTTGATATTTCACGACCAAGTCTTTTTCTTTCTCCAAATATCCTGACATGGGATCATCCTTTTCACTATACTTCCCTCATATTTTCTTTTACAAATGAGCTTTAAATGAAAAACACCTTAAGGTTGGTGACTCCAAGAAAAAGTTCTTTTTCAATCCCTTAAGAAGTCGTTCATATTTTTCCTCGTTGTTTGAGGTGTCAAAGCCATGCATTATTGCATGTTCAATTTTTACTCCATCTTCTATGATTAACACTATTACCATTCATAATACTTTGGAATTCGATGCCCCATTCACATACAGTGTCAAGTTATGGCTTCTTGGTTTCCCCCTTCGAATAGTTTGGTGACAATTTCACTTGTTTGTTCATGCTCAGGGCCTTTAGGCGTGAAATCTATGACATAGTCCACAAAGATGTTCCTCTTAATGGTTGTAATAGGTTTATAATGAATATCAAACCTTCATAGTTCAACAAAATTTTTTAACATTCATCCAAATAAGTTAGATTTTAAAAGGAGACACGTGGTCGGGGAAAATATCAAAACCTTAATACAATGTTGTTCGAAATAGTGATTTAGTTTTTGAGATACGATGAATAGTTCAAGACTATATTTTCAAGAGGGAGATAGCTTTAATATTATCCAATAAAGGTGTTTCTAATGAAATAAATTAGGGCTTAAGCACTTGCCTCCTCATGGAGCAATACTAAGATGATCGTGTGTTTTGAGATGTATAGGTATGAGTATGAGTGTTCTACTTAATCAAGGGACACTAATATTGTTTGTCTAATCAATAATTTTTGAGATATTGAAGCAATATAACACATTCATCATTCTAAACCTCCCTTCACTCCTTACTTAATATGCGAAATAATGTCCTATATTTTTTGGAATATTTGGAGATGACTTGATGAGGTTGATGAGCATTCCAATCCATTTTTTCACCTCTTGAATTTTCCTTATCGATAAAATAATCCTTAAGGTTTTAATTTGTCTAGGATTGACTTTTATGCCTCTTTAACTAACCAAATACCCATGGAACTTACCCGATCATACTTCTAATGAGCACTTTGCAGGGTTGATCTTCAGTTTATAGAATGTGAGTAACTCGAACATTATATTGAGGTATCATTACTTATTGCTTTGTAATAACATCTAATCCACGTAAACTTCCATGGTATTCCACGATTTTTCTCTGAAACGTTTGGTGACTAGACATTGGTATGTTGCTCACACGTTCTTGATACCAATGGCATTATTATATAATAATAAAATCTAGCGTAGTGGTGAACAATCTATTCTCTTTGTTGGGACCAAATACTAAAATTTGATTGTATTCTGAATATGCCTTTAGGAAGATCATATTTTCATAATTCATAATGGATTAAACTGTTTGATCGATATCAATTAGTGGAAACTATTTTTTAGTAAGGATTTATTCAAGTCAGTCAGGTCTACATAGACTCTTTATTTTTTGTTTCATTTATTGAGCACGATTAGGTGTAATAACCCGTATTTTTATGGAATTCATTTAATGTTTAAATAATGATGCATTTGTATTACATTTCATATTCAGTATGTCATTTGTTGGTTTGAGATGTTAGACATTCATTATGTCATTTTGTATATTGACTTATGACTTTGACATGTTACATATATAGTGTTACATGATTTAATGGTGTTATCTATTATTATAGTAATTAGATAACTCATAATAATTTATTAGGATAAATGTTTAAGTGACCTAGTATTATGGGAAACTATGGAATAGTCACGGGGCTAAGTGTTGGGGATTTCCTTGCTTGTATTCATTCCTCGACATCGAGTCCCACTCACTGTTAAGTAGGATCTTATAATATCGAGTCTCAATTAATTAATGAATTAATAAATAGGATTTAAAATTAAAAGTCACACACATCGGATAATTAATAAGTTTAACTAATTCATAAACTCAAGAAATATGTTAACCTCTGGATAGGTTCATGGGACGTGTAGAAAGCCCCGGTTGGGTTAAGAAAAGTGATATTTTGGTCCATTGGTTGGGTATATGGAATATGGCAAGTTTTAGGCCATTTGGGTCTTGTTTTAAGCCTTTTATATTGAGGCTAATTTGTTGCCTAAGCCTAATTACTAATTTTACTAATATAATAGACTACCCTGTAACACCCCATATTTCTGTGTATTTAATATTTAATTAATTTCGGAAAATTTTAAATTACTTATGTGTCGTAATTTAATTGAATTAGTTATGTTAAAATTTATTTAAATATTAATCGGAGAGAATATTGTTAATATTTACGAAAATTAAATTACTATGTGAATAGTAATAATTTATTTACGTCGTAACGTGTATAAGTGACGTGACATTTATTTATCTCAGCCGGACGTCGGATATAAATAAGTTGGGTGTCGGATAGGAACTTTTTATAAATTAATTTGGATATCAATTCTGAGTGCACGATTGAGTCCGGATGGGATGAGATAGTCGGAAAAGTGTACCCGGGGGTGGTAAATGGGTTATGGGATATTTTTGGGCATAACCGAGCCCACTCGGGGCTATTTGGGCCATTTTAATTAGGCCCATATGATTAAAAACGGGATTTGGATATAAAAACTTATGTTTTGGAGTTGTGGGCATCCATAACTCATTTAGGAGAAATTTGAGAATTTAAGGGACAAAGAGGGAGGACTCTTGAGAGCTAAAGAGGAAGAACAAGGAAGGTGTTCTTCATCACACAACGATCTCTACACCCAAGGATAATCAGAAACTAGAATTTATAAGGCAAGTGGTTAAATTGCTTCAATGTAAATTGGTGATATTCAATTCATATCATAGTAGGTGTTATACAAATGATTTTTGGACTGGGTTAATACAAATTGGGTTTTTATTTGGGAAAGTTACAAATCAAGTTATTGGGGACTGGTTTTGATTCGTAGGGATTTTAGTGGATAATTCTGGGTAAAATGCTTCACACAAGCTGTTAATGGCGATTATGTTCGCATGGCGCCCTAGAAAATGACGTTTTCTAACTTTCGTTCTCTAATACGCTTTTTCCAAAATGGCCCCAAAATACCCCAAAACAACATTTTAAAAATCTGGGCAGATTGAGTACATTGAAGAGCTCGGATTAATAATTATGCAAACTTTATTCAGAATTTTTTTCTATAATTATTTGAGGATATTGTATTATGGACCAAGGGGGTATCCAGATACTTTGGTTGAGTGATGCCATGATAATGGATTAATTACTTAAGGCTTACAACTGGAATAATTTATTAAAGGATGATATAATAATACGTTAAATTTTATTTAATTAAGAGCGTTCTCTTTATAATGGAATTTTGAGGAGTACGTTCTAACAAATGGAAATTCGGGCAGGTGAGCGAGTCCGGATACATTGGTTGAGTGACACGAGGGAGATATTAAATTAATTAATGAGTTTATTAATTAAATTAGGGTTGAACCATAGACCCTGGGAGATAATAAGTTAATTAATGAGTATATTAATTAAATTAGAGTCGGACCATAGACTCGGGGAGATATTAAGTTAATTAATGGGCATATTAATTAAACTAGAGTCGAACTATAGACTCAGGGAGATGTTAACTTAATTAATGGGTAAATTTATTAAATTAGAGTTAAACCATAGACTCGGGTATATGTTGGCTAGTGTTACGGACTTTGTACACGGTAAAGTTGAGATTAAATTATATATATATATATATATATATATATATATATATTGTGTGCTCATAAATACCGGTGGCTAGGTATTTATTTAGAATTATATGCTCTAGTGCTATCGGGGGAGGTTGCGTGATGTGCGTGAATCCCCTAGCTTTAGGAGTAGGGCTAGTATATCCCCATGTCATAGCATCCACATAGAGGTGGGCATTGAGATGATCGTCTTCACCCTCCGGGGAATATGACTTCCTCCAATATGTTTATATTTCTATGCTCTGATTCAGGGGTGGCTAGCTATCTCAGAAATCCAAGTGGGACTGAGTAGACCTAGGAAGATAGCACTGTAGAGAATGCATCCGATGAGGTATTACTTGGAACGATGGTTTTAAATATATTCAATATATGTGGGATTGTGGAATATAGTTCTACGTACATAATGGAGTAGATAATTATATACGGATAATTAAATACAAGAAGAGAATTTGTATTACTTATATAACTAGTGAATGTTATATGGCTTTTAAGAGCGGTTTTATTATATTCAACATATGTATAATTGTGGAATATAGTTCTACGTATATAGTGGATTAGATAATTATATACGGGTAATTAAATAAATGAAGAGAATTTGTATTACTTATATAACTAGTGAATGTTATATGACTTTTAAGAAATGATTAATTAAGTTAATGCGATAAATAACATACGAAGTAAAGATACAAATTAATCAGGTTAGAGTAGAGTTCAAGGAGTTTCATGACAAGGCTAGTTAGACGGGGTGGTGTAACTAGGAGGGTCAGGAAGAAAGCGTTAGGTGTGCACTTTAGAGGAGGGATGAGAAGTATCTCAAGGGAGTGCGACACTAACTTAAATATGGAAAGCATTCATATATTTTAATTGTTTCATTTTAATTCACTTGCAAAATATTTTCAAAAGGAATTTGGGATCTGACCCACACTTGGAAAATATTTTCAAAACCTTTTAGGTATCCATCCACAGGGATGCCAAACTTGAAGATCTGTTCCAGGGATGCGTAGCTGGAACAGGTGTGGATGTTGCAGGATTTAGATATAGACGCTTCAGTTATTTCATTCCTAGAGTAGGATGCAACTTGATATTTCTTTCGGGCATGTTGACCCAGCTATTTTCATTTCAGTTGGACTTTGTACTGTTTACTATTCTTTGTGGGATTATATTAGTTGATGTTGGATTTCTGCCGATGGTTTATTCGGCCAGTCATTTATTGATTTATTAAGTAGTGCTTTAGATTCATGGTTTATGTGAATGGTTCGTATTGATATTTATATGGTTGTTCTTGTTAAATAAATAGATTAAAATTTTGACATCCGCTTTTGAATACTAGGTGGTTAGTATATTTTAAAAAAATTTCGACAGTGATGCTAAGAATGAACCAGATGAGATTCTTGTTTTAATTTGATATAGGACTGATCACTTGTTATTTTATTAGGTGGGGTGTCACAAATGGTATCAGAGCATCAGGTTCAAGTGTCCTTACGATCTGTGCGACTTTTCACATTTCAGCTTAGTGTTCTTTGATGTAGAGCCTTGTGATAGTATTGTTATATTCCTCTATGTATGCGAGCTACGTTCTCCTGCTATCAAGTATAGTGAGGTGATTCATACACGAGTTCGATCGGGCTTTGTATACTGAAAATTCTTTGGGACGACCAACGAGGGCCATATGAGAATTGCAGGAGGAGAGGATTGTGACAACCCGGATTCGAGATAAGGGGTGGCCAGCCCGATACTCAAATGTAACAGGAATCATGGATGGATATCATTCTCAGCATCAAAAAAATAAACTGAGTATACAGGAAAACCACCCCATAAATTTGAAAACGGGTTGCCAAAAAGTTGAGAATTTAAAACCAGTTAAGAAAATCAATTAAACAACCCAATCTGATAAGCAAGTGGAATTCCAAAAGAGTATATATATAACACATCTGAAACGAAAACACAAGAGGACCGAATAAACTGTCGGTCCACAGCAACATACAACAGATTACAATAATTTAATATCTTACATAATACATTCATTAAACAAGTACAAAAGTTTGGGCCACACGCCCGATGTAAAGACCCAATCATATCTAGAATTCAAAAATGGAGGCGTCTAAAACAACGTCCTGTAATATCCACAAAATCTTACAGCCCGTCAAAGTAACTGGAATGGAAACATCAAAATGGGCATCCTTATGGGGGAGCACCTGAGCGGATACAATCATGTACACAACAAGAAAAAATGAACAGGTCAGGGCCGGGTTTTACATGATCACCAAAAGAATAAAAAGCATGATAGATATGAACAGTTATGCATGGATGATAAGGATGATGATATGACATGTTATTTAGCATGTTAAACTTACATTACAATTTAAGACAATTTAACAAATTAAGTAAAGTAAATCAATTACACAAAAGAATTATAAGTAAACATCTTTAATTAAAAGCTTTTCTCATTAATCATATTACCATTACATTCGTACCTTCCTGAATTGGAATAGAATTTTAATTTGTTTAATTAAGAAGATATACTTTTACTTCATTAATTAAGACCTCCATCATTAATCATCAAATCCGTTTTTATCTTTCCATTCATTAATAGGAATACCATTTATACCAAGTGCTCTTTATGGCACATATATCAATCACATGCTCTTTGTGGCACGTATCCATGCTCTTTATGGCATATATCATGCGCTCTTTGTGGAGTTTATCAACCGTCAAGTCCCACTTGATGAAAAATAGTTATATTCATATACATATAACGATTCTAAGACCGCCCCTCCGAGTTTCCCCACTGGGCGTGCCCCTAAATGACCATCATCTTCCAGGGCCTATCATATAAGATAACCTGGGAACCTATCGCAACACGTCGGGAAGCGGCCATGTGCCTACGGGGTAGTCATAACCACACCCAGAATTACCTACCCATCGCAGAAAAATATACAACATAAACGCTCACATGGCCTAGGACTATATCCACCCTGCGTTAATTTGCCAGGGGCTTCACCTCACGCGCTAACTTCCCTTATGATGTCATTTAGAGAGGTGTGTTCAACCCTTTTTATTAATTACCATTTCAGGATTGAGTAAATTATCATTTACTTTATTCAAATCCCATTTTCATTTTCAATTCTCATTACCAATTTCCATTTCCATTATTCATGTTTTTAGTTCATTTTTTTCGAACCTATCCTCATTAAACAATTTGGTTTATTCCATTCAAACTCATCTCCAATCAATAATATGGTTCTTTTATTCGAACCTAATACCATCGAATATTATCATTAATATTCCTCAAAGTACAAGTCTCGACTAATTCTCCAAATGATCATAAGGATCCTACTATCCCAAAAGTTCATATAACTTCAATAAGCCCCTAAAGTCTCCAAGCATAGGCTTTCAAACTCCTGACTTCTAAGAATTCAATAAAAGAAGTAATGCCTTAACATTACTTAAAACATGCCCGGAACAAACCCTAGATGAACCCATTCTAAACTAGGGTGGCGACCAAACTCAACTAATACTCTAGGACTCTAAGTTTACTTCACTCAAGAAGGTTACTAGGTCCTAATCCTAAAGAAAAAGGTTAAATTTTAAATAGGAAAATGACTCAAAACTGTAGGACCCGAATCGATTCTCCCTAAGGGCCGAATCGATTCGCTCGGAAAGCGAATCGGTTCGGAAGAAAATTTCAAGTTTCTGCAAATGCCGAATCGATTCGACCTTATCCCAAATCGATTCAGGTACACAGACCTGGGAAGCTTCTTCTATGCGAATCGATTCGCCCAAGGGGCCGAATCGATTCGCCCCTATGAAAATGCCAAGAATGGCTATGGAGTCTTGAACTCCAAATTTTCTCCCAAACTCAAAACTAACCCAACCAAGATCATTTTCTGCAATTACTACACCATAAATACTTCTAACTACCAACATTAACATTATTTATCATCTAAATCAACTTGTGAGAGTTATAATACCCATAAATCTAACAAAACCCTAAAAAAGTTAATCCATAACAATTCAATAACTATCAAAACTAATTATTCTAATTAAATCACATAATTGCAAGTAAATTAATTGCCTTGATGTAGGAAGTTCAGATTTGAGGAAGATGAAAGCAAGATCCAAGCTTCAATCTCTCTTTTCTCCAAAGTTCTCTTCCTCTCCCTCTCTCTCTCTAGGGCTCAATTGTGTGTTAAGAGAAAAATGAGGAAAAAATAATAAGTCTAGCAAGAATTAATCGGGCCTTAAGTCTAAAAAGCCCACTTAAATGACTAATACGCGATAAAATGATACGCAACTACACATTTAACCAAAACCACTCAAAAGTGCCCGAAATGCCAAAATGCAATATGGCACTTATTTTGACTATCTCGTACCTACCGGGACTAACTACACCCTCCAAATTATGATGTGGAAATTTTATAACTCATTTTGACTTCCAGTTTCATATTAAACAAAAATGTCATTTTATAGCTTATGACACAATAAATCACAACATGGATATTTTTACCTACTCATCAGGTAATCATACAACATTTCAGTAAAAATTAACCTTTTTCATATTAAATTAATATTTACTCAACATCCATCATTTTATATAATTACTACACATAGCAAATAAATATAACATTGGTTCTCAAAAGTGAGGGTTGTTACAAGGCTCAACAGAAGACATATGGTATTCTGGAAATGGTGATCGTGATAAGAATCACATTTATTCTTGTTCAATCCAATGGGGATAGAATAATCACCCGAGAGAGATAGTCTCCCAAATAACTATTGTAGATAATGGTGGTACAATATCAGTCTCACCCAGCGTAGTTAGCAAAGGATGGGTAAAATGTCGAAGGGCCCTTTTGGAAGGGCTATGTATTAGGATTCGAGTAGCAGAGTAGCGCGATAAGTCAATGGGAGGAAATAACCCAAAGACAATTATTTAGGGTGGTGTGCGGTGGCACCCAGGACTCAATTTTGAATGAAATTTTTGGCCCAGTGGGGCGGTGTTGTAGTGGTAGGAGTCAGTCACCACGACCATGGCGAAAAACCATAAATAATAAGAAATTTAGAGTGCGGTTTGACCATAAATCTTCGCATCATCCGTTTGAACCGGTAGGCAAAGGAGATTTCAGTACTTACTTCACAAGGGTCGGACAGTGACCTGACATAAAGTAAAGTTAAATTATGTAACAAACTACGGAGGTCAATAAGGGGTCCATGAGTTAATAATGGACTCGTGGGTAATACACAAGCTTGGATGGAAAACTCCATCTAGAATGACTGGGGCTATAGTCATCAAGGTAGTATTTTTTCGATTTGATAGCAATACTCTTGTGAGAAGGAAGCCAAGGGAGGTGGATTATCTGACCAAATGGAAAGATCGTATTTAGCAGTGCTAGTGAGGCACCATAAGGGGATACCCAGTAAAGGAAACCATATATATGATTTATATCAGTTAAATTCCTACCGATTGGCAGTGGATTTAATCCGGGTCTTCGAGTCCAGTAATGAGTCCCATAGGGCTAGCAAAGCCAAAGGGACAACGAGGGTAAAAATTTGTGTCAAGACTACCAAGTAGGCGAGAGGGACAACCCCGACATGGCCATTGGAGCCAGAGGCATGGGATTAACACACATAAGTGTCTTATGTGTAGAAAGTGGGACCACAACAATTGATTATGTGACAACCCGAATATAATTATGATAAATTATATTTAAATCATGATTAGCTTGTGTGATATTTATAATATGTTATTGGTATATATAATGTTAATTCATTATGTTTAGTCTAATCCTACCTTCATAAAACATGAAGAATCGAACTAGTTACAAATGTGAAATTTTGAAGTTTTCGGTAGGAATGTTCAAGTTTAAGACTAGTTTTGACCTTTATGACATAACAATTGACTTGAGGTGTAAACTAGATATTTGTAGATATATGAGTTAGGGTTGTAACACAACAAACGGTCCATCGAACGGACATCCGAGTGGGAAGATATTATCTTTTTACGAACAGGGGCTAAAGTAGTCATTTAGCCTTAAATGATATTTTGTTTTATATGATGCCACATGTTATAAATTGATTGGTTGGAGGTGGAGGTTGTTTTGGCTGACTTAAACCCTTGAGATATCCTCCTTTCTTCAGCAAACTCAGTTTGGGGAGAGTTTTAAGTTGCGGAAAAACAATTGTGAGGGTTAGGAAGAAGAAAGTGAGGAGAAACATTCAAAATAATTCATAGAAAATTATGAAAAAGCCCCTAAGGTAATTCCAACCATGAATCTTGCTATTTTTCTTTCATTTATGATTTATCTGATATAAATCCTTGATTTTTTATTGAACTTTCATGCTTGGGTGCATATGTATGGATATATGCAAGTTTAAGTTAAGTTGAATGTACAAAACCCTAAAATTGCTTTATTTAGAAACACTGTTTATTCAAACTTCCATATATTTTCGTGTACTTACTGGAATTGATTGATTCCAATTGGAGATTAACCTGGACTCATATAGGCATGACATATACGAAAATCATGTGAAAATACCGAGAAATGAGTCTTTGGTGAGAGTTTGAAGTTCGGGTATGAAATCTGCCCTAAGGGTGAAAATATGCCCGCCATGTGTTCGGTGTTTTGCTTGACATAGCAAACGAACCTTAAAAATTATGAAACTTTAATTTTGTATTTTTCAGTATGTTTACTGATGTTGGGTCAAATATCACATAAATTTATGATGTAGAAAAATTATGGAAATTCGTGGAAGTTGAATGAACGATAAGAGGGCCTATAGGGCAGATTTGCCATGTGGTAAAGAAATGAGCATATCTTGCTCTACGAGACCTAAAATGATGTACCGTCTTTTGTATTGGAATACTAATATGACAAGGATTGAATTTCCAAGAATAAATGAATTTATATTTTGTCTATGATTTGGATATGTTGAATATACTAGCATGGATTTGGATGGAACTTCACTTGTGATAAATGATTTGAATAGAATCATGTGATGCTTATGGATTGAATTATGTTTAAATCGTTCTTTGGATTATTGATATTATTATGATGATACTAATATTTTAAGAATGATAGAAGGGAAGAAGAGCTGATTGAAAAAGTACTGGATAAAGGCAAGGGCAAAGCCAGTTAAACTGCCAAGGTGAGTGTACTTATGATTTGTTTCATATATAAATATGAATATAGCTCTAAGAGAGGATTTGTTTGAATACTTCGGTATTCAGGATTTGTTTGGATATTAAAATATCCAGGATTTGTTTGGGTCTCATGATCCAGGATTGGTTTGAATACTTCGGTATTCAGGATTTGTTTGGATATTGAAATATCCAGGATTTGTTATTGCCAACGGGCAGAATTATTTGGATCTTATGATCCATGATTTTTTATTGCCAATGGGCAGGATTGTTCGGATTTTATATCTATATATTCGATATAGAATTGTTATTCTATTGCAGGGAAGGAGTACCTCACTAAGCTTAATGCTTACGGTTTATATTTTAACAATTTCAGGTTCACACGCTGCCAGCTAGGACACCATATGACCGGTAGCTTTGAGAGTTGCACCGTTGGAGAGAGATGGGATTTAAAAATGGGATTTTATCGTTGTCACACTGAATATTTTTATATACTCACACATTGTATATATTGATTTAGTATGGATTGGGTTGATCATAGTTAATCACGGTATTGCATGTTTGCTTAATTATGACTCTGATATTGAATTTTATGATGTAAGAATAATATTATGTTCATTATGTAGGAAAATATTGATGAATGAATCATATTTCCAATGGGCTCAAGATTATGATCTAATTATTCCAATAACAAATGATTAGTATGGATATTGGGTTTTGGGGTGTGACAATTAGTGGTATCAGAGCGTGGTTATTAATTCTGGACGTGTGTGACGATTAGATGGCAGTATTGAGTTAATTTGATATTTATGAATTGTTTATGTACTAACCAATAGTTTAGTAGTATAAACTGTTTATATTGGTTGTTAGAACTTTATTGTATTACAGATAATTCCATATGGAATCTGGGAATGGACAACATAGAGAAGAGGGAGTGGCTTCTCGTGCAGAGAATACTTAAGTAGAGCAAAGTGTTGTTGGAAGGGCTAGAGATCAAGAGCAGCCTACAAAGATGTAAATAATGGCACAGACAATGATGAGGATGGCAGAGCAACAAGAAAGAAATATGGCGCAAATGGCAGAACAACAGGCTAGATATCTAGAATCAAAGACCGTGGCCAGGATTGAGAAAGAGGCAAGGAAGGAAATGAAAGATTCCATGCATGAGAAGTTTTTGAAGTTGAATCCCCCAGAATATACAGGGTCAGTTGAACCTACAAAAGCTGAGATGTGGGTCAGGGATCTAAAAACTATCTTTGCAGTTATGAAGGTTCCAGATAACCAGAAAGTGAATCTAGCTGTGTTTAAGCTCAAAGGAGAGGCGAAATATTGGTGGGAAGCCAGCAACCATTTAGTGCCCAAGATGGAAGGTACTGATGTTATTACTTGGGCTGAATTTATTAAAGCTTTGTATGTTAAGTATTTCCCTAAGGTCTATAGGAGGGAGAAGCTGAGGGAGTTTATAAATTTAACCCAAGGGAACATGTCTGTGAGGGAGTATGATGCTAAATTTACTGCTTTGTCTAGATTTGCTACTAAGTATGTGCAGGAGGAAGAAGATAAATGTAGTAAATTTCAAGATGGACTGATTTGGCCTATTCAAAATAGAGTGGCCACTTATGAGTTAGAAGATTATGCTTCTCTGGTAAACAAAGCCACGATAGCAGAAAGGCAAATGAACCAAGGGGTGGCAAGTAGAGAGAGTCTTAAGAAGAGTAGATTCGATGCATCTCACTTTAAGGGAGGTGAGGGTGGAAGTGTTAAGATGGAACCTCATAAATTTCAGAGAGGTGGTGGAGATAGTGGTAGAGGTCTGGGGAGATTTGGCAGAGATACTAGGGGTGGAGAATCTTCTAGTCTAGTTAGGAGGTCAGGAAAGGGTGAGGCACCGACAAGAGTGGTTACATGTTTCTTTTGTAAAGAGGAAGGGCATTATAAATCTGAGTGTCCTAAGCTTAAGGGATTGGAATGCTACCATTGTCATCAAGTGGGGCATATTAAGAAGAATTGTCCGCAATTGGTAGAAACTCCAGCAGCACATAGTGAAGTAGCAAGCAGAATGTTATCTCCGGACAGTGCAGTGAAAAGTATGGGCAGAGGACAAGCTAGTAATTTCAGGCCAGGTGGATGAGTTTTTACAATGAAAGAAGCTCAGATTACTCCAGATGGTGTGACAGGTACACTTTCTGTTACTGATAGAAGTGCTTATGTTTTGATTGATCCTGGTTCCACACATTCTTTTGTGTCCTATGCTTTTGCTGTATACCTGAATAGACCATGTACTCGTTTAGATGTGGGGTTGGGTATTTATATGCCTGTGGGGGAAATGGTTGTAGCTGAATATGCTTTTCATGATTGTGTTTTGACTGTGGGGGATAGAGATACAGTTATAGATCTACTTCCATTGGATATTTCTGATTTTGATATAATTCTGGGAATGGATTGGTTATCTAAATATCACGCATCTATGGATTGTTTCTGTAAGGAAGTTGTTTTTAATATGCCTGGTGAGCCTGAATTTAAATTTGTGGGGGAAAGGAAAATTGTTCCCAGTTGCATCATTTCAGCTATTCAGACGAGGAAATTATTGAGTAAGGGTTGTGAGGGTTTTATTGCATATGTTCTTGACACTGGGAAGGGAGCTTTACAATTAGTTGATGTTCCTATTGTAAGGGATTTTCCTGAAGTGTTTCCTAGTGAGTTGCCAGGGTTACCTCCAGAAAGAGAAATTGAATTTAATATTGAATTAGCACCGGGGGCAACCCCTATTTCTATGGCACCATATAGAATGGCACCTGCTGAGTTGAAAGAACTCAAAATTCAGTTGCAGGATTTGCTTGATAGGGGGTTCATACAACCTAGTGTATCTCCATGGGGGGCGCCGGTTTTATTTGTGAAAAAGAAAGATGGCACTATGCGTTTGTGTATTGATTATAGGCAACTGAATAAAGCTACTATTAAGAACAAGTACCCTTTACCTCGTATAGATGATTTGTTTGATCAGTTACCGGGTGCTAAAGTGTTTTCAAAAATAGACTTGCGATCGGGTTATCATCAGTTGAGGGTCAAGGAGAGAGATATTTCTAAAACTGCTTTTCGTACTCGGTATGGTCATTTTGAATTTCTGGTGATGCCTTTTGGGGTGACTAATGCTCCAGCTGTATTTATGGATCTTATGAATCGGGTACTGCATCCTTTTGTTGATTCATTTGTGATAGTTTTTATTGATGATATTCTGATTTATTCACGTGATATGGTTGAACATGAAAAGCACATCAGAACTATTTTGAATGTGTTGAAAGATAAGCAATTGTATGCTAAGTTTAGCAAATGTGAATTTTGGCTTTCAAAGGTTGTATTTTTAGGCCATGTTATTTCTGGAGATGGTATATGTGTTGATCCCAAGAAGGTAGAAGCTATTGTAAAATGGGAGAGGCCCAATAATGTGACTGAGGTGAGGAGTTTTCTGGGTTTAGCTGGGTATTATAGGAGGTTTATAAAGGGATTTTCTTCAATTGCCTTGCCGATGACTAAACTAACCCGGAAAGATGTTAAGTTTGAATGGAACTCTGATTGTGAAAATAGTTTTGATGAATTGAAAAAGAGGTTGGTAACTGCACCTGTTCTTACTATTCCGCATGGTGGAGATGGTTTTGTTATTTATACAGATGCTTCACACCAGGGGTTGGGTTGTGTTTTTATGCAGCATGGTAAAGTTATTGCTTATGCTTCTATGCAGTTGCGTACACATGAACGTAATTATCCTACACACGATTTGGAACTTGCTGCTATTGTCTTTGCTTTGAAATTATGGCGTCATTATCTATATGGTGAGGTATGTGAAATTTTTATCGACCATCAAAGCCTTAAGTATTTATTTACTCAAAAGGAGTTGAATTTGAGGCAGAGGCGGTGGATGGAGTTAATTAAAGATTATGATTGTACAATTCACTACCACCCAGGAAAGGCAAATGTAGTTGCAGATGCTCTGAGTAGAAAGGCTTCGGGCAGGTTATCTTGTATTCGGTTTGCTAGAGTTTCCCAAATCATGGAGTTGAAATTGATGGGAGTAGAATTGAAGCTAGCCGATGGGGACAAGTTCTTTGCTCATGTAAGCGTGAGGCCTTTATTAGCTACCCGTATTCATGATTTTCAAAGTCAAGATCCTTTTCTTGAGAAGAAACGACAAGATCTCCGAGATGGTAAGTCTAAAGATTTTTGTATTGTGAATGATGGCACTTTATTTTATAAGCAACGGTTGTGTGTGCCTAATGTGTGTGGATTGAAAGAGAAAATTTTAGCTGAGGCTCATAATTCCATTTATACTATGCATCCTGGTAGCACTAAAATGTATAGGGATTTAAAGGAGCATTATTGGTGGAATAATATGAAGAAGGAAATAGCTGATTTTGTTGCTAGATGCCTTATATGTCAGCAAGTGAAAGTGGAGCATCAGAAACCTACTGGTCTGCTTCAGCCATTGCCGATACCGGAATGGAAATGGGATCATGTAACGATGGATTTTGTTGTTGGGCTTCCTCGATCTCAGAAGGGGTCAGATTCGATTTGGGTAGTGGTGGATAGATTGACGAAGTCCGTTCAATTTCTAGCAGTCAAGACTACGTATACAGTTGATAGGTATGCTAGATTGTATGTTAATGAAATTATTCGATTGCATGGAGCACCGGTATCTATTGTTTCAGATAGGGATCCTACTTTTACATCGAGATTTTGGGATAGCTTGCAGTATGCTATGGGTACTAACTTGAAGTTTAGTACGGCTTTTCATCCCCAGACAGATGGGCAGTCTGAAAGGACAATACAGATTTTGGAAGATATGCTTAGAGCTTGTGTGCTTGATTTCAAAGGTAATTGGGATGAATATTTGCCTTTGATAGAATTTGCATATAACAACAGTTTTCAGTCTACTATTGGTATGGCTCCATATGAAGCCTTGTATGGTAGACGATGTCGTACACCGATATGTTGGGGTGAAGTTGGTGAAAGGAAGATAGAGGGTCCAGAATTAATTGAAGTCACCACTGAAAAAGTGAAGATTATTCAAGATAGAATGAGAATAGCTCAAAGCAGACAGAAAAGTATGCGGATAAATGACGAAAAGATTTGGAATTCCAGAAAGGGGATTATGTGTTTCTTCGGATATCTCCATGGAAAGGAGTTATGAGGTTTGGAAAGAAAGGGAAATTAAGTCAACGCTACATTGGACCTTATGAAATCCTTGAGAAAGTCGGGATGGTTGCCTACAAGTTAGCGTTACCACCAGAATTATCTCGGTTACATGATGTTTTCCATGTTTCTATGTTAAGAAAGTATGTAGCAGATCCTTCACATGTATTGGTGGAACAACCTATTGAGTTGAAAGAAGATTTGAGCTATGTGGAAGAACCACTTGCAATCGTTGATAGGAAAGAACAAATATTGAGATCAAAAGTGATCCCACTTGTGAAAGTTGTGTGGAGAAGGCATTCCATGGAAGAAGCTACATGGGAGAGTGAGGATAGCATGAAGATGCGTTATCCATATTTGTTTGATTCAGAGAACCAAGGTATGTCAATTTCGGGGACGAAATTTCTTAACTGGGGGAGAATTGTGACAACCCGAATATAAGTATGATAAATTATATTTAAATCATGATTAGCTTGTGTGATATTTATAATATGTTATTGGTATATATAATGTTAATTCATTATGTTTAGTCTAATCCTACCTTCATAAAACATGAAGAATCGAACTAGTTACAAATGTGAAATTTTGAAGTTTTCGGTAGGAATGTTCAAGTTTAAGACTAGTTTTGACCTTTATGACATAACAATTGACTTGAGGTGTAAACTAGATATTTGTAGATATATGAGTTAGGGTTGTAACACAACAAACGGTCCATCGAACGGACATCCGAGTGGGAAGATATTATCTTTTTACGAACAGGGGCTAAAGTAGTCATTTAGCCTTAAATGATATTTTGTTTTATATGATGCCACATGTTATAAATTGATTGGTTGGAGGTGGAGGTTGTTTTGGCCGACTTAAACCCTTGAGATATCCTCCTTTCTTCAGCAAACTCAGTTTGGGGAGAGTGTTAAGTTGAGTAAAAACAATTGTGAGGGTTAGGAAGAAGAAAGTGAGGAGAAACATTCAAAATAATTCATAGAAAATTACGAAAAAGCCCCTAAGGTAATTCCAACCATGAATCTTGCTATTTTTCTTTCATTTACGATTTATATGATATAAATCCTTGATTTTTTATTGAACTTTCATACTTGGGTGCATATGTATGGATATATGCAAGTTTAAGTTAAGTTGAATGTACAAAACCCTAAAATTGCTTTGTTTAGAAACTCTGTTTATTCAAACTTCCATATATTTTCGTGTACTTACTGGAATTGATTGATTCCAATTGTAGATTAACCTGGACTCATATAGGCATGACATATCCGAAAATCATGTGAAAATACCAAGAAATGAGTCTTTGGTGATTGTTTGAAGTTCGGGTATGAAATCTGCCCTAAGGGTGAAAATATGCCCGCCATGTGTTCGGTGTTTTGCTTGACATAGCAAACGAACCTTAAAAATTATGAAACTTTAATTTTGTATTTTTCAGTATGTTTACTGATGTTGGGTGAAATATCACATAAATTTATGATGTAGAAAAATTATGGAAATTCGTGGAAGTTGAATGAACGATAAGAGGGCCTATAGGGTAGATTTGCCATGTGGTAAAGAAATGAGCATATCTTGCTCTACGAGACCTAAAATGATGTACCGTCTTTTGTATTGGAATACTAATATGACAAGGATTGAATTTCCAAGAATAAATGAATTTATATTTGGTCTATGATTTGGATATGTTGAATATACTAGCATGGATTTGGATGGAACTTCACTTGTGATAAATGATTTGAATAGAATCATGTGATGCTTATGGATTGAATTATGTTTAAATCGTTCTTTGGATTATTGATATTATTATGATGATACTAATATTTTAAGAATGATAGGAAGGGAAGAAGAGCTGATTGAACAAGTACTGGATAAAGGCAAGGGCAAAGCCAGTTAAACTGCCAAGGTGAGTGTACTTATGATTTGTTTCATATATAAATATGAATATAGCTCTAAGAGAGGATTTGTTTGAATACTTCGGTATTCAGGATTTGTTTGGATATTAAAATATCCAGGATTTGTTTGGGTCTCATGATCCAAGATTGGTTTGAATACTTCGCTATTCAAGATTTGTTGGGATATTCAAATATCCAGGATTTGTTATTGCCAATGGGCAGAATTATTTGGATCTTATGATCCATGATTTGTTATTGCCAATGGGCAGGATTGTTCGTATTTTATATCTATATATTCAATATAAAATTGTTATTCTATTGCAGGGAAGGAGTACCTCACTAAGCTTAATGCTTACGGTTTATATTTTAACAATTTCAGGTTCACACGCTGCCAGCTAGGACACCATATGACCGGTAGCTTTGAGAGTTGCACCGTTGGAGAGAGATGGGATTTAAAAATGGGATTTTATCGTTGTCACACTGAATATTTTAATATACTCACACATTGTATATATTGATTTAGTATGGATTGGGTTGATCATAGTTAATCACGGTATTGCATGTTTGCTTAATTATGACTCTGATATTGAATTTTATGATGTAAGAATAATATTATGTTCATTATGTAGGAAAATATTGATGAATGAATCATATTTCCAATGGGCTCAAGATTATGATCTAATTATTCCAATAACAAATGATTAGTATGGATATTGGGTTTTGGGGTGTGACAGATTATGTCCACAGTGAATCAGGGGGTAGGAGTGGAATGCCTAGTAGGGATAACAATTATGAAGTTTTGGTTCGGTTGGATGAGAATTTTATGTCCAGGAACCATTTGGGACACTTATGTATAGGCGAGTGCAAGTATGAGTTTTATCCACAGATAGACGGGGAGAACTTTGTGACACGAGTGGTCAGAGTATTCTTCTTAACACTATATTCGCAAGGGAGATGAGTTTAGTGGGTGTATCGTAGTGTTACTATTAAGTATATGTTTATCGCAGGGTAACATGGCTCTCTTTTGTTTTACCTGCAGAGGAGAAGGTGTGAACACTGAGAGGGTACATTTTATAAGGTTAACTCATTTTGAGAAGTGCTATGCGAGCATGATTTTGTCCTAGGTACAGATTGGTTAGCGACGGGTAAGTGATAGTGGGAGATTATAGCAAGACTATCGTGTTCGCTATTCCAGGGCAAAATGTATATTCTTTGCGAGGTTCCACCCTAAAGAAGGTTGGGCTCGCGGAAATATTTTATAATATAGACTTCAAAGGGTAGGGTTGTCTAGTATATTATATCCAAGTGCGTAGGGATTTTTACTGATGTGATTCGGGGCATGGTGGATTGACCATGGAGAAAAGAGATTTAGCTCGTTAGTGATTTAGTGATGAGTACTTAGTGATAGTGTGAGTGCAGTATTTTGTAACTCCTTTAGAGACGAGGGAGTCGACAATTAGACCTTTGAGCACAGGCACAAAGTTTTGGGTGTCCCAGTTCTGTGCTCGGGTGTACGAAATTAATGAATGACAATGATAGAGTTTAATGCATTAGGTAAAGTTTTTTTTTACGCTTTATTGTGAAATGTTATGCGCATAAGACCTAATAAACGTCATTAGTGGAAAGACGTTATATGATGCTAGGACACTAGTTTAAAGGGTGATTTTTGAACATGTGGAGTTACACTTTGAGGTGAAAGCTATTACGCTATAAGGCCAGTATAGCTGTGTAGTGTTGTGAAAGAAGCATTGAGAAAACTTTTGTGGGCAGGGCAACATCGAGAAGATTAATTGCGATTTGGGGAATATCGAATGTAATCATATGATATAATGTGATTGATACGACGCAAATATTGCGTATTTCACCTGTTAACCTACGCGTTATTAGCCCCCTCGGGTATCTTAATCCCTATATTTATGCTCGTTAACCAAACAACCTCGGATTTCTATGTTAACATGTTTTGCAGGGGTTAATTGAGCTTTTGTAGGTGTTAGGATGCTTAGTATGAACTTCGGACGCATTCCGCTCGATTTCCATACACTATCGCACGTGCAAGGGCATTTTAGTCTTTTGACAGTTTCGGCACCTGGCCCGACATCTCACGGAAGTTGTAGCTCTCCTCGCTAGCTTCGCGTGGCCGCAAACGGTGCGCGATTCCGATTCATAACGACAAAGTTACGGCGATTTGAGCGACGCTGGATTTTATGCCAATGAAGGGGAAATTGCAGGCTGCCCCTGCTTGATCGATCGATCGAGCCTGGGGGTCGATCGATCGAGCCTTATTATTTTTGCCACAATTTTTGCTGTCGATCGATCGACCGCAGGGGTCGATCGATCGATCGATCCCCTGTTTTCCCCTGCAGATATTTTCTTTCTTTTCTTTCTTCTTTTCTTTTATTCCCACTTACTATATAAGCTTGTTTTTGGTTGTAATAGGATACATATAGACACACATATTCTGATTTAGATAGTTTTAGTTAGGGTTTGGTTTGGAGAGTTCATTTTTCTCTTCTTCTTGGATTGACAACCCATGTGGTTTTGTAAGATTGAACTATTCACTTCCTCTCCATTAATATAGTTTGTTCTTCATCTCTTCTTGCCTTGTAATTTAGTTTACATGCTTTCTAACTAGTTTACATGTTTTAATTCTTGCTTTCCTAGTCTAATTAACATAATTTAGTTTAGTTCACCATGCACCCTTAGAAAAATAGGGTCGGGATTTCATTTCCGCCATTTTCGGGCCCCGAGCTCCGAAAACTAGGTTTCGTGCAAAATCGCGTTTAATTGAAACCGTGTGTATTAAAGTTGGATTGTTATGCGTTTAACTTTATTTGTCACGTAACTTTAGTGTTTATAGCGACAATCCGAATTTAATCCGCGTGAGACCATTTTCCATTAAATGTTTAATCTCGCAACTTTGGCTTAAATTCCTTATTGTGTGATGTTTATGCTTAATTGTAAATGATCGATTAAATTGCTTTCGAGCCTTAACTCTAGTTAGTAGTTGTTTCAATCCGTTTGGTAGAATGCGATCCCGATCCTCGCTTTCCTTTAATTTAGCATTAACTTATTCGTTTCTTTTATCACGACAACCACCCATTCACCTTTTCTTTTATTTATTTTACACTTTTATTCCTGAAGTAATTAAAACAATTAACATCTAAAATTCAATCACTCCCTGTGGATTTACGATACCCAACTTACCGATGTGCTTGCTTGTCAAGTGTAGTAGTAGCTTAGGTTTTATCTTTTGTATCGCGACAGCGAAACACACGACGACTGTGTCCTCACACGAACACACTTTCACCTCCCGATCAAAATTGGCGCCGTTGTCGGGGAGTATGTTTTAGATAGTAATTGTTTTATTATTTCGTAGTATTTTTACTTTTGTATTTGTATTCTTTGTTTTAACCTCTTTTGCAGGATAGCATATTTGAGCGCTAAAAAACTTTGATTCGCGGTTGCTCACTTTCTTGCTCGGATTCTCCATCTGCAACCAACGAGGTAATCATGTCCTTTTTTTTTATAGTTATAGCGGTAATTCTAATGATTCTTACTTTGGGGATAGTTTTCAAGTTTTTCATCTTCAATATTTTCTTGAAAATGAAAGACTTGAAAACATTTATCGGAATGAAAATCGTTATTGGGAGCTTGAGTTGGATTCATTATTCGAATCCAATGACGATTCTCATTTCATTACTTTCGAAGACGAGTTTCAACCCAATGAGGAGTCCGAGGCTCTTGAGCCGAGGAAGCCTACTTTGGAAGAAACTTTGCTTCTTTACTCCCAAGGTTTGGAAAGCCTAAATGATGCTGGAACGAGACTTGGTGCACTTTGCGATGAGATGAATTCTTATGCTTAAAACATCGAGGAGGTGGAAACATGTGTTTCACCTCAATTTTTCAAAGAATTTCTCATCGAGTGTGAATCTCTCTCCCTCGAAATTCAATCTCCTTCCGACGATGAGTCGATTGAGATTGAATTTGTTTCATCACCATATTCGTTTTCCGTGATCGAACCATTAGAATTACCGGTTGATTCCTATGAGTCGGTAGAAACTTTTAAAACTACACTTTTTGCCGATGAGGACTCTTTACCGGACTTGTTTTCGATGGATGGTATCCCGATGTGTGCACCATCTCCCATTCCGTTTGAAAAATCTTTGGGAGATGAATTAACTTTTCTTGGACCTCAAGTGTACTTTTCCCCCTTGTTATCCAAATCCCCCATCGTCCGCCCAGAATTTCAAATTGGCGATGGTTCATTTCTTTCACCGCCCACATGCCTTCCGTTGCTCAAACGGAATTCCTATTTTCCGGGAGGCATGCATGTTCGGGAGGGTCCACCGTTGATCCTCCAAAGTCAAATCGTGTTTTGGATGGACCCTCAAAAATTTAAACTTTTGGTATATAGTTAATTGCGCATCCCGAGTGTAGGTTGTATATACTAACTTCTTCATTTTTTATTTTTCTTCATATTAGCCTAGTGTAATTATTTAATCTCTTTTTCTTTCTTTTCGTATGCTTGGTTCTAACTCTTTTGTAGGTTCAACGGAGTTGACTTTGCAGAGACTACGCATCCCGGCACGCATTTCTTAAGAAAACAATAAAAAAAAATCGCAAAAACATTTTTTCCTTTATTTCTCACACACACATCCTCACGCATTTGCATTTGCTTTTCTTTTTATTTTATTTTATTTTATTTTTCATTTTGTCGTGACCATGCGTGTGTGTTGCTCTTTGTACATATTTTTATTTTTTTAGCATAGGCCTTTTTGTGTGTATATGTATGCCTATGTGTAATTATTTTTATTTTTTATTTTTTATTTTTCTATTTTTATTTCATATTTTTATGTATGTATATATATATATATATATATGTATATATATATATATATATATATATGTATATATATATGTATATATATATATATTCATACTATATTTATAGTTATTTTATATTTAGACCCCATATATATCCCTGAAATGCAATTCCCCCCCCCCCCCCCCCATTTAAAATTGGATGCAGTGTGCCTGGCCCTGTTCGATCGATCGATCGAGCCTAGGGCTGCCTTTTTTTTCCCACTTTTATTATTCTCTCCTCTCCTCTTTCAAACTGATTTCGTGCCCTACTTCTTCCCACATCAATTTCTCTCTATTTCTTCCAAAATCTACATTGCAAAGGTATAATCCCCACTACTTTTACTTGTATTTGTAGTTTTTGTTAGAATTTTGTCACAAATTACATGTTTAAACCCTAGATTGACAATGTTTGAAAGTGTTGCTGTTTGCCCTTGATTTTGGTTGTTCCAACTGTATTTTTGCATGATTCTTGATATAAATCCACTCATGAACATGCTTTGATTGCTGCATTGTTGTTTGTTCATGAGTGGGGTGTTTTCGTTGGTTCAACTCGGTATTTTCAAACCTTGACGCACATTGCGCACGCCAAGTGTTCGTCAAAATGCCTAAAACAGATTTCAATCCATATTTTGACGCACACTTGGGTGATTTCCATGCCTTGTCACATTCCGACATTTTTCATCGCAATGTTGCATATTTTCACCTCGGTTTTGCGCACTTGCACCACCATTTCAACTTTTACACTACTAACCATAAATTGTGCTTACACTTGCTTTGTATTGTGTAATTTGTGTTTTGTAGGTTGAAATGGCACCAAAAAAATATTCATCTACTAGGTGTGTGCCCGCCGGGGGCGTCGATAGTTTCCGCTCAGAGCAGGAGCGAGATTGGTTCCGTGCGCACTTTCACACTTCCGAGCGACCGCTTGGTTTTCATTTTGCGTGGGTCCTTGAGGACATACCGAGGGAGGCGCGGGTTCTGTTGCGCCGTCAGGGGTGGGAGCCCTTTCTTTCTACTAACGGGGGTGTCAACGAGGAATTGGTCCGGATATTCTACGCGACGTTAGTAGAGGTGAAGAGCAGCAGTGGGCCGAGTACATTTGAGGCCATGGTTCGTGGGGTGAGGATTCCATTTAGCATTTCAGACTTGGCGGATTTTATGGATGTTCCTCTCCCCGCGGATCCAGTCAGTTTTCTTGATGGGACTATTTTCGGTCGAGGGACATTGATAGAGGCCCTTGCACCGGGCGAGGCGTGGAAGAGGGGTGCTTTCTGCTCGGCTGCGATGGAGGACTTTCCTCAATTACTACACTACATCAATGTCCATTCCTTCATGGTGACGAACAACCGGTCTGAGGTTCGTCACAAACATGCCGCATTGATCTACACGATGATTAATGGATTGGGCAGTATCAGCTTGCCCAGTATTTTTCTAGATATGATGTGCGCTACTGCGAAGGAGGTCGCCTGGAGATTTTCCCTTCCTTTTCCTGCCCTCATCACGAAGATATGTATTTCACACGGTTTCCCGGAGATGGACGCAGACCGTAAGCATGTGCCACTCGGGCTTCTTTCTAAGGACAACATCTCGAAAATGCTGAAGCGCGAGTGGGGGCAACCGGCGGGTAAGAGACAGAGGGCAGAGATGGTTGACTTGCCGGACGATGAGGAGGATGAGATCAGAGAGATGGAGATGGGTGAGGGTTCTCACGCGCCACACACAGAGGATGATGCCCGCTTTGCGGCATTCCAGGCCGTGTAGGACCAGTGCTGGGAGGAGACCCAGCTCAGGTGGGCGACTTGGGAGTCCCGCCTGGATCAGCTGCAGGCTCAGCAGGAGCAGTTTCAGGCCGAGCAGTGGCAGGAGTGGGCCGTGCAGAGGCAGGCGAGGGCACAGAGCAAACATGATTACCGGATGATGGAGCGGATGATGAGAGATCTTTATCTGCAGCGCAGTGATTCTGACACACCATTGCCTCCTCATTTTCAGGACCCCTCTGATCGTAGTGGTTCTGGCCACTAGGCTGTTGCTATGCTGGGTTTTTGTTTTTGTATTTTGGGATCGGATAGTATATTGTATTTTTATTTTTATTTTTATTTTTATTTTTATTTGTATTTCTTTTATTTCACTAGTTGTAATGTATTAAGTGATTTTGTATTGAACTTGTGAAATGAGAAATGAAAATGTAGTTTGTGGTTGTTTATTGGATTTTGATGTGTGTGACCTTCCATTTTATAAAATCAAAAAGTTCACCATCAATTTATCTAGTATTTGCACTTCAGCCCCTCTATATTATTGTGACTTGTGACATAGATTCTCTTAACTTAATACATCGGTACATATTCTTCATATGCTTTGTACTAACTTGTTTTGCAGCTTCATTTGGACTTGTACTTATGGAGATCGCTCCACATGTGGGTAATATCATTCTTTTCCTAGCTTTGTGTTGTGTTCTTTAATGGACGCATTGGGGCCAATGCAACATTTAAGTTAGGGGGTGTAGGATATTCTATCCATTTTGCTGTTTAGTCCTTGGATTTGATTACAATTTAGTTACAAAGCATGTTTTTGTTAAAAAAATGAAAAATTTCAAAAATATTTTCTTTCTTTTTTCTCCTTTATTGGGCATTTTGCCCTTGTTTCCGATGATAAATTTTAATAATTGCTCGATCAAATAGACAATTCAACTATGCATGTTCTCGATTTTAGAAGTTATTAGATTTTAGACCCTAAATCATTGATATTATGAATAACTTCATGAATTAAACTTTAATCCGTGAGCACATGCACCATTCTTGTTATATTGATTTTGTTTAAGATTTTTATAACTCGGTTTGCTTTCGTTGCATTGTATATACTTACACCGAGTGAGATTACAGACTTATTTACATTTGTGAGTCTATACACTATTCTTTCCTCTTTGAAAATGTTGAAGTCGTTGGTAATCTCTTTATTCTTTCATTGACCGTTCATTAATTGAGTTTATACTTGAAATGTGTTACTCGAGCATGATTTTTTTATATTGTTTTGACTCGAGAATTGCGTATACTTTGTGAAGTGATCATAGGCCTTCTTTGTTTTATCACCCATATGACCTTGACCTCACCCTTTATATGTTCCCTAGTCAACCCACTTGAGCCTAAATACTAGCCTTTCTTTTCATTACCCAAAATCCCATAACCAACTCCAAATTGGAGTTTTATACCATATATATTACCTTACATACCCTTGTTTGGATTGTTGCTTGGAATTGAATGTTATTATTGTATTGTGGTTGCAATTTGAGCATGAAAAGAGTAAGAAGTGGAAAGAAAAGGAAAGAAAAAGAGTGAAAAAGAGAAAGTTAAGAAAACAAAAGAAAACAAAAGAGAAAAAGTGAGAAAATGGAAGAAAAGAAAAAGAAAGAGAAAGTTGTAAATATTGTTTGTAGTGTTTCAATAAGCTTTGATTACTCTCTCGATTGTTATATCTATGCTCGTTTGGACATCTTTGTCCAACTTTTGATATTGCCCACCTTTTCACATTATTCCGAGTTTCATCCCCAAACACTTTGAGTCTGTACATACATTCCTTCATTTCGTACCCTAGCCTAACCTACATTACAACCCTATAAAGTCCTATGTGATCTTAAGTAGATGTAATTCAAATGTTTAAATAATGTTGATAATCTGTGAAAATGCATTTCGCCTCTTTTATATGTGCGGTATCTTTTCACTGAGATTGCAATTTTTCAGTTTATATATAGCGTTCTTCTTTTATGACATGTGTGCGACCTAGTTTCCATTTACATTTACTCCTTATGCCCGCATGTCCCGTGTATTACCTCCCTTTTCATAGTGAATTCATTTGTTGAGCGTAATGCCCGTGAGGATTGAATGTATGCATGCTTTGATTTTTAGTATCCGAGTTATTTAAGTTTTTCGCCAAATCATACTTTGCATATGCTCACTCCCCTACCACATGTTAGAGTTTCAATTCATTGAGGTGCATTCGATAATGTTAATAACTACGGACTTCTCTGCGAATTCGTTTGCTATGGTAATAACATGTTGAAATCTTGTTCACACTGATGAGTTTTTCTTACTTGATTAGGCATTTTTTGAGGAAACTTTATGATGTTTGTGGGTTCCATCACTGAAAACCCTCACGAGATGACACTCGTCCACTAGGGTAACCTAGGGGTTTAACGGCTTATTGTATACGCTAAATGCAATCGAATCGCCCGCGAAAGTGGCCTTATCTTTTTATTGCTTTTTATACCATACTTTTGTACTCTCTCCTGTGTTGGTTTACTTGTTCTTCTTGTTGCATCCTATTTCATTGCTAGGGACTAGCAATGTGTAAGTTAGGGGGTGTGATACGACGCAAATATTGCGTATTTCACCTGTTAACCTACGCGTTATTAGCCCCCTCGGGTATCTTAATCCCTATATATATGCTCGTTAACCAGACAACCTTGGATTTCTATGTTAACATGTTTTGCAAGGGTTAATTGAGCTTTTGTAGGTGTTTGGATGCTTAGTATGAACTTCGGACGCATTCCGCTCGATTTCCATACACTATCGCACGCGCAAGGGCATTTTAGTCTTTTGATAGTTTGGGCACCTGGCCCGACATCTACACGGAAGTTGTAGCTCTCCTCGCTAGCTTCGCGTGCCCGCAAACGGTGCGCGATTTCGATTCATAACGACAAAGTTACGGCGATTTGAGCGACGCTGGATTGTATGCCAATGCAGGGGAAATTGCAGGCTGCCCCTGCTTGATCGATCGATCGAGCCTTATTATTTTTGCCACGATTTTTGCTGTCGATCGATCGACCGCAGGGGTCGATCGATCGATCCCCTGTTTTCCCCTGCAGATATTTTCTTTCTTTTCTTTCTTCTTTTCTTTTATTCCCACTTACTATATAAGCTAGTTTTTGGTTGTAATAGGATACATATAGACACACATATTATGATTTAGATAGTTTTAGTTAGGGTTTGGTTTGGAGAGTTCATTTTTCTCTTCTTCTTGGATTGACAACCCATGTGGTTTTGTAAGATTGAACTATTCACTTCCTCTCCATTAATATAGTTTGTTCTTCATCTCTTCTTGCCTTGTAATTTAGTTTCCATGCTTTCTAACTAGTTTACATGTTTTAACTCTTGCTTTCCTAGTCTAATTAACATAATTTAGTTTAGTTCACCATGCACCCTTAGATAAATAGGGTCGGGATTTCATTTCCGCCATTTTCGGGCCCCGAGCTCCGAAAACTAGGTTTCGTGTAAAATCGCGTTTAATTGAAACCGCGTGTATTAAAGTTGGATTGTTATGCGTTTAACTTTATTTGTCACGCAACTATAGTGTTTATAGCGACAATCCGAATTTAATCCACGTGGGACCATTTTCCATTAAATGTTTAATCTCGCAACTTTGGCTTAAATTCCTTATTGTGTGATGTTTATGCTTAATTGTAAATGATCGATTAAATTGCTTTCGAGCCTTAACTCTAGTTAGTAGTTGTTTCGATCCGTTTGATAGAATGCGATCCCGATCCTCTCTTTCCTTTAATTTAGCATAAACTTATTCGTTTCTTTTGTCACGACAACCACCCATTCACCTTTCTTTTATTTATTTTACACTTTTATTCCTGAAGTAATTAAAACAATTAACATATAAAATTCAATCACTCCCTGTGGATTTACGATACCCGACTTACCGCTGTGCTTGCTTGTCAAGTGTAGTAGTAGCTTAGGTTTTATCTTTTGCATCGCGGCGGCGAAACACACGACGACTGTGTCCTCACACGAACACACTTTTTCCGCCCGATCAGTGATATGTGGGATAACCTTGAAAGAAAAATATTACGTATGTGACGTTTGTGATGTTGTGCAAATGTGCATGGGATTTAGGGTGTATAGGCGCCCTGGTTAGTGTGATTTTAGAGTCATCTTAAATAAAGGGATGTGTGAATGAACATATTGAATGTATGCCTACACGGAAGTCATAAAATAAGTGGGAAAGTGCAATGAACTGAAATTCATTTGAAAGAGGAAACAATCCGACTATATGCATATCAAGGTGAACTATCTCCACCGTAAGAAGTGTAAAGACGGTGGAGGAGCATATAATAAAATATCTTATGGAAAGAAATAAGTAACGTTTATGGTAAAATAGAAAAGAGTTTCACTTAGTTATATGCTTAGAGTCAAGGTGTATATTCCTATCTGACGAAAACTACACAAGGAATATAGTTCTTGAGCATGGGAATTGGTGTTGAGTGAGACATAGTGAATTTGTCTCTAGATAGACCATTTATTAATGGGAAAAAGGCTGATTTGAGGGTATCAACCAAGAAGTTTTTGACATTATATGGCTCCAGAGATGGAATTAATGTTCAGTTTGGTAAAAATCGTGGAGGGGTCAAGGTTTCCATCGGGTTGTTGAATGGATTGACGTGAACACAAATTGTTATCTCAGAATGGGTTATACTATCGAGTAGTATGCCTAACTTTACTATTAATGGGAACGAGTGAAACAGAACAAGGTGTCTTTCAATATTATTGGGAATTTGGGTGACACCTTTTCAGTCCCACCTCTGGTAAAAAGTTTCAGGAGGTGACATGGATAGAGTTACATATTAGGTTGAACGTGTCACCCATAAGTTTATGGGTAAACGAGAAGAGAGGATTGTGCATTCCAAATTTTTGGGGAATTCGTGAGTAGTAATTACCACAGGTAGAGTTACGTGTGATGCCTCGTAACAGTTTAGTATCTGCGTGACACCTTGGGAGACTTTATGGAAAATATTTCATTATCCACCTTTGGTTGATAAGAGGTGGGAAAATAACAAGCGTCTAGGACCCGAAATAGGTTATGGTCCAGCAGCGGGAATTGAGTAAGTTGTATCCTTTCGTATAGTTCAGGGACGTAAGGAGGGGAATTTCCTAACATAGAGATAGTGGAGTCGGTGGAGTATAGGCTCATCTTTTGGGGCAATACGTTGTCAGGGTACATCAAGTTAAAGATTTGTGACCAGGTATTGGTTCGGGTGTCTCCTATGAAAGGGGTAGTGAAGTTCTACAAGAAAGGGAAGCTAGCATCGAGGTATGTGGGTCCTTTCCCTATCTATGAGAGGGTAGAACGGGTGGCTTATCGAATGGGTTTTCCAGAACATCTTCAGTGGATACGTGATGTGTCCCACCTTGCATAACTGAATAGATACAGGAGGAACGATAGGGATTTTTGGGCAAGTTCCACTCGAGGAGAATGAATTGCAACAAGATACCTCATATGAGGAGAGACTAGTAGCTATGTGAGCGCAAGCTTTAGTCTAAGGTAGTACTACCAGTTAGAGTGTAGTGGAGTGGGGTCATCACAGTATTGATGAGTATACATGGGAGCGAGAGTAGGATATGTGAGAGCAGTATCCAGAGTTATTCGTCGCATTTATGACCAAATTTTGGGGAACAAATTCATTTGTAAGGGGGGAGTATGTAACACCCCGTATTTCTGTGCATTTAATATTGAATTAATTCAAGAAAATTTTAAATTACTTGTATGTCGTAATTTAATTGAATTAGTTATGTTAATATTTATTTAAATATTAATCGGAGAGAAGATGGTTAATATTTACGAAAATTAAATTACTAAGTGAATAATAATCATTTATTTACGTCATAATGTGTATAAGTGACGTGACATTTATTTATCTCAGCCGGAAGTCGGATATAGACTAAGTTGGCTGTGGGATAGAAACTTTTTTTAAATTAATTTGGATGTCAATTCCGAGTGTACGGTTGAGTCCGGATGGGCTGAGATAGTCGTAAAAGTGTACCCAGGGGTGGTAAATGGGTTACGGGATATTTTTGGGCATAACCGAGCCCATTCGGGGCTATTTACGCCATTTTAACTAGGCCCATATGATTAAAAACGGGATTTGTAGATAAAAACCTAAGTTTTGGAGTTGTGGGGAGCCATAACTCATTTGGGAGAAATTTGAGAACATATGGGACAAAGACGGAGGACTCTTGAGAGCCAAAGAGGAAGAACAAGGAAGGTGTTCTTCATCACACAACGATCTCTACACCAAAGGATAATCAGACACTATGAATTTATAAGACAAGTGGTTAAATTGCTTCAATATAAATTGATAATATTCAATTCATATCATAGTAGGTGTTATAAAAATGATTTTTGGATTGGGTTCATACAAATTGGGTTTTTATTTGGGGAAGTTACAAATCAAGTTATTGGGACTTGTTTTGATTCGTAAGGAGTTTAGTACATAATTATGGGTAAAACGTTTCACAGAAGCTATTAATGGCGATTCTGTTCGTGCACCCTCTAGAAAATGGCGTTTTCTAACTTTCATTCTCTAATACACTTTTTCCAAAACGGCCCCAAAATGCCTCAAAATGGCATTTTAAAAATCTGGGAAGATTGAGTAAATTGAAAACCTCAGATTAATAATTGTGCAAACTTTATTCTTGAAAGTTTTGAATAATTAATTGGGGATACTGTATTATGGACAAAGGGGGTGTCCAGATACTTTGGTTGAGTGATGCCATGATAATAAATTAATTAATGGGGGATTAATTACTTAAAGCTTATAACTGGAATAATTTATTATAGGATGATATAATAAATCGTTAAATTTTTTTTAATTAGGAGCGTTCTCTTTATAATGGAATTTTGAACGGTACGTTCTAACAGATGGAAATTCGGGCTAGGTGAGCGAGTCTGAGTACATTAGTTGTGTGACGCGAGGGAGATATTAAATTAATTAATGAGTATATTAATTAAATTAGAGTCGAATCATAGACTCGGGGAGATAATAAGTTAATTAATATGTATATTAATTAAATTAGAGTCAGACCATAGACTCGGGGAGATATTAAGTTAATTAATGGGCATATTAATTAAATTAGAGTCGGGCCATAGACTTGGGGAGATATTAACTTAATTAATGGGTAATTTATTAAATTATAGTCGGACCATAGACCCGGGAATATCCTAGCTAGTGTAACGGACTTTGTACACGGTAAAGCTGAAATTAAATTTTATATATATATATATATATATATATATATATATATATATATATATATATATATATATATATATATATATATATATATATATATATATATATATATATATATATACAGACATACATATGCTCATAAATACCGGTGGCTAGGTACTTATTTAGAATTATATGCTCTAGTGCTATCGGGGGAGGTTGTGCGATGTGGATGATTCCCCTAGATTGAGGAGTAGGGCGAGTATATTCCCAGGTCATAGCATCCAAATAGAGGTGGGCATTGAGAAGACTGAATTCACACTCGGGGGAATATGACCGCCTCCAATACGTTTATATTTCTATGTTCTGATTCGGCGGTGGCTAGCTGTCTTAGAAATCCAGATGGGACAGAGTAGACCTGGGAAGATAGAACTTTCGAGAAAGCATCAAATGAGATATTACTTGGAATGATGGTTTTAATTATATTGGACATATGTGTGATTGTGGAGTATAGTTCTACGTATATAATGGAGTAGATAATTATATACGGATAATTAAATACAAGAAGAGAATTTGTATTACTTATATAGCTGGTGAATGTTATATGGCTTCTAAGAGCGGTTTTGATTATATTCAACATATGTATAATTGTGGAATATAGTTCTATGTATATAATGAAGTAGATAATTATATACGGGTAATTAAATACATGAAGATAATATGTATTACTTATATAACTAGTCAATGTTATATGTCTTTTAAGAAATGATTAATTAAGTTAATGCGATAAATAACTTACGAAGCAAAGATACACATTATTCACGTTAGAGTAGAGTTAAAGGTGTTTCATGACAAGGTTAGTTAGACGGGGTGGTGTAACAACAAGGGTCAGGAAAAAAGTGTACCACCCCATCTAATTAAATACCGAGTAGCTACTCCTTTATTAAATTGATACAGAATATCAAGTTGGTTCAGTCTTAGAATCACTGTCGAAAAACATTTAATTAATTACTAGCCACCTAATATTTAAAAAAAGAGATGTCAATTTTATTAATTAAGTTAACAAAAACAAAGAACTAAATAATTAACCATTAATCGCACAAATAATTTCATAAGAATACACAACGAAATGAAATCAACTTAGTCTGGAGTAAACACTCCAATAATAAAATGCCATAGTAATTAAAGTCCCAATATAAGAGTCCGAATAAATAAACCAATAACTAAAATAATGAAAGTCTGTAATTACAACTTCTAAATAAGATGGGCGACAAACCCTAACTGATACAAATGACTCTGAAGGAATCAAGGATAAATATGCAGGCATCTACTACCAAGATCCGGTAGCTTCCACAGTAGCTACAACACGTCATCAGAATGGAACTCCTATGCTTGGCGTCTCTTTGGATGGGCACCTAAAATGTTTTTACAAAACAAAAAATAGATTTGGAGGAAAACGGGTCAGAGCCCGATGTGAAAACAGTTTAAAAGTTTAGCAAGTGTTTAAATTACAATTAAACAACACATATTATAAACACATTAGTTGCGTACTCTCACATGAGTTTCTTGCCTGTCAAGTACTGTGCACGCCTAACGTAAGCCCTTAACCCATCCTAGTTATACCACTATCTAATTAGTTTGTACCACTCCTGCCTTCGCATTCTAACATAGAGTATCTACTCGTAATACCCAAATAAGCCATATTTACAACCCATGTTCACATTCATTAAATTATTTATCTCAAGTGTTAATTAAATTATCATTCTTAACCCATTTAAATATCTTAGCTATTCACATCTACTAAGCAACAATGAACCAGTCACAAGTACATAAGTATATCATTCTCAGTACATAAATACATATATGTCACCCCTAGGATAAGCTGTGGTGCATGCATACTCTGCTATCAAATCCATGTACATCACGTACATAAGGATCACGTGTTCCAAATCACTCAAGAACCGTCTAAATACAAATCACACATATTGGAGACGAACATAGCTCACATACCCATAGGTCACGCACATACCTACCCTACCATGGTCAGCTAACTTATTAAATCACAAATAAGTCATTCACAGTCCTATGCCCTTAAGGTCCCAGTCTAAATCCTCCCGAAGGCACACAAGGATAAGATGGTCCTTTTCCAAAATAAAACTAACCTCCCGTGATAGCAAGTATGGTAGGTATGTAATATACATAAGAAATACATACACTAGGCATTCACACAACTTAAGTAATCATATTATAATATAAGTATTCACACAATCCATCTAGTAATGACTCGTACGTAGCAAGTTTACCCCCAACATAATACATAATATATATTCCGCTTGATAAATCTCTCATCGTATAAATTTGAGTACTTAAAGATATCCCAAAAGGTTATTAGGTCTCTTATTAGTTTCTAATGTTATCTCAGTACTTGAGACCCCTCCGTTATTGCCCTTAATCGTATATCATCATTAATTCCCGTTATAGTTTCAATTCGAATGATTTCCAATCGTACCTCACTCGGTAGACCCTTGTAATTAATGTCATTCAATTCCATAAGTTACAACATTCTTCGAAAATACTAAGACCCTACTGACCTTATCTAAGTCCGATAATATTATATTAATCACCCTAATAATCAAAATCTGCTTTGGAATAATCATTAAACCTTAAAGTGAAATAATTGCCAAAAATCTGAAGGGGTCGATCGATCGAAGAAAAGCGGTCAATCGATCGATTGATATTCTTGAGTCGATTGATCGATCAAGCAGGTATCAACCTAGAATTTCTTAAACACTTACGGGTTCTCCTCTTTTTACACCTCAAATTCTTCATCCTAACGTCCAAAACTAACAACTAAGTATACTAATCATCATACCAACATGTTTACATAATTTCTAACACTTAAGAATCGTTAAATCATCCCCAATCAACAGTTTCTTGGATCAAAAGTCATAATTATTCCTCTAAACCTAGTTCCTCCAAGTTTCTTCAAAAACATCATAAATCTTGATTAAATTTCGTAATTACCTACACGTGAAACATGATTTCGTTTCTAAGATCTTTCCAGAAGCTTTAACTACATGCAATCCTACCCGGATTCAATATTTAATGATCCCGTTTTACAATTTATTTAATTATTCATGATAAATCTTCAAATCTATAATAAGATGTAAACTATATATGCTTTGAATCTTTGCAAGATAAATCACTTTCCTGAAAAAACCGATTATGATCCGTTCATGATGTTATTGGTTGTTTCCCTCTCTCTTTCCAGTCACAAATCCGACAGTGGTGGTGGTGGTGTGTGGTGGTTATGTCCATGGAAACCCTTGGAACTTCTCATCTCTTATTCTCTAACTCCTACTATGATTTTTGGTTGTGAAAAACCTAAGGGACTCAAGTGTTGGATGATAAAAACTATCTTAAATTCGTGGGTCACTATTCACCCAAAAATAGGAATGACTAAAATACCCTATCGGATTGCCAGTCATGCCTAAAAAAGCCCCGGGACCCAAACTAAACCCCCGACTTGTGTTTTCTGACTATCTCGAACCTTCCAGATATGTTGGCACACTAAAAAAGCTCATACGGATGACATAAAATTCAAATACTTTTAAATCCATTAAATTGGGTCCTGACACGACTGACACGCGCGTACCGAAACTGCCGTATTTTCAACTCACGACAATTTTAATAAAGTCAATGATCACATATTACCATAATCACTCAGTAATATACACCAACATAATGATAACCAAATACTAACTCTCGTCTCGCTATCATTTAAATCCGAATTAATTTCTAATTAATTATCCCAAATTAATTTAATAAATCCCAAATTAATTTAATAAATCCCATAATTGAAAGAAATTCCTTTTAATTATCCTCATAATTAAAAGCCATAAAAATACGGGGTATTAGATACTCCCTGCCTAATAATGGAATTTCGTCCCGAAATTCGAAAAAGTAAGGCATACCTGGACAAATTAGGTATCCTCTAGTACTCAAAGTAAAATTCAATGTAAGGCTTAATCACTACGACCCCTGCTTCATAATAAGCTTGTTGAGCACTCTTGACACTTTATTAGTTATAGGATTACACCTCGATAAATGCACCTCACGTTGTGCTATTATTAAAAATCATTCGAAAGAAAAAAAATATCCTATACATTATTGGTCGCAATATCTCAATATGATTGTGAGTTCGCACCTCACTACGTATTAACTCATGCGTTTATAAAAATACCAAACTCCCATCCTGGAAGAAATCATAACACATCTGACTACTCTTGCCCATTCTTTGAATCTCTGTTCCCGGCGTTGTGACTTTTACACAAGGAAAAAATTACTTCAAACAGTTTGTGTTACACAAACATTTGTAAGCACCTTGTCCACTATAAATAGATACGGGTGCTTTCACCCAACTATACCATTAGGTAATATCTTCTCCCCATTACTACAATATACCTCACTTACTAGTTATACCCGTTTTGGAAATGAAAAGATCGCAATGAATCTAAAATTTCTTTCATACAATCCACCAGTCGTCAATTACCTTGTGCCTACACCTCGGGCTATAGGTGATACAACCCTCAGAACAAAATGTTATTTCCACTACTTCTTGCTACCCCACGTTGAAGGTGGATTTCGGGGATCTCCTCTTAGTTCTGAATAATACTGCGTAGGACCACATACCAGTGTTTCCACTATCTAATAGTGTAAATTACACAAGTATGTAACAATTTCTCTCCTTTTAAACAACCTATCCCACATATTCGAAGGAACGTGATATTTATTTATAAGTTGGAAACCCCTCAAGGAAAGTTATTAACTTGACTCTTACATCCCTGGAATTGTCAGCTTGATAAAAATTTATCTGGTTGATCATCTTACCCCAATCGATCTACTACTTACTACGCCCCTTTTAATGCCGACTTTTACGTAATTCTTCCCGTTAAGTGATACTTAATGATCTTCTTCTTCTCTCGGCATATACCAAAAGTTTTGACCCTTGCACTTTTCACCACGTTGTGCACATCTGGACACTTTACCTTATTGACATCATCATTCTATTTCCTCTTTTTTTCACCTTCAACATTTGATTAGGTGGAACTCCGCTCCAAATTGTCCATAATAGTTAAATATTTGTCTTCTCAAGGAACACATATTTATTAAATGGCTTTCCACTGTCTTTCCACCATGTTCGGGTGTGCTACTCATCGCACATGAGTACACTAATTATCGTCATTTTCTTACGATGCTTAATCCATTGTACCACCACTATTTTGCCATTACAGCCTCACAAATATATATCTAACTCATCTCTATATCTCTTCTTTCGACAATTATCGCATTAGCAAACCATGATGTCTACACCCCTTGTAACCCATGCATACGGTTTTAAACATCATATATACATCATACGTATTCCAAACTATTTATTTCCCTTCATTTACAATGTGGTTATACCACTTGGGCGTTCTTAATCACCTTCGAATTTAAAATCCTAAATCCTCCTTAACCTCAATGCATCCTTCAACCTGCCATAATAAAAACCTAAATCTTCAGTACTTCCTCACCACACCACTGGCTCTACTAACCTTATATCATAATTTACCTTTTTAACTCCCAGTTCTAACTACATACTTCGATAACGATCGATGTATCCAATTCATGGACGAATAATCAAACATCTCCCTACTACTAACCATATGCTAAGTTTCATGCGTGGGATGTCTCGCAAAGAGAAATCCAAATAAGGAACCCCCTGATACACTACTACCTAACATTGTTGGTCATCGGGATCCGTTAAACCCTCAGTCCATAACATGTACCCCCTATATTCTCGTCTCTTAACAACAAAGTTACATCTCATTCCGCAATTACACTTGCACAAGGAACCCCTTCCAAAAGACACTTTCTCTTGATATTGATGGTAATCACATTCCATATACACCATGCAAATATAATCGGGGATCTCAAAATCCCGTCCCCAGACACACAACTATGACTAAAAACTCCTAAATCTTTAAAGGGTGATAAGACAATGCACACTTCTTATTATGACATCCCGAATGTTAATTATAATAACTAGCTAAATATTTTCGCTGACACTAAAACGAATTACATACGAATCATATCAATTAAATCCCTATGCATACTAGGATTAAATATCCGAGACCATTATACCCTTTTGAAATCTCGACAATACATATATACATATATACAATTATAGAATCGCGAGCCTGACCCTCTCGCAGATGGGGGCTCGCCATAACAAAAACATTCTACACCAAGGTAGTAACCTTGATAAACTTGCAATATCCGCACACAATCAGTATAAGCATATTATAAAACCATAATTAGGATAATATCATACTCGTATAACACATCACTAACATGAGTAACTTCAATAAAGTATATACTGCTATCAATATACCCATTTATCCTCCACGGATGGTAATAAAGGTAACCCCACACTACCAGGGAAAATATTCACATAAATAATAAAATTTGCCAATATACTCACTAAACTCGATTCTCAAGAAAAAAATAACAAAAATAACAAATGTAGCAACTCGTTCATGCCACAAACAACATGCAACATCATTTGAGGATATAACTCATACTTCTATCCTAACAATCATCCTGGCTGATCAAATGGTTCCTGGACTTAACACACCTGTCCGTACCAAATCGAATATTTCAATAATTATTGCCCTTGCCTGGAACAATACCTTTATCCCTGCACTTGCATTGAAAAACATTTATAATGCACGGGTTTCACTCCCAACAAAATACCTCTACACATACTCCACTTATCTTCGGTCACACTGACCATGTTATGGTGGTTCTTCTCTCGGACGTTGGTAGTCTCGGCTTTGATGACTACCTCCATTGTTCCCTTAGCTTGATGGACCTAAGGAACGCGCGACTAGTTTCCACATCGCTTACTGAAATCACCATTTCTCGATAATATTTTAGCTATCCGAATCATTTTAACGTGTTCCCCATTGGTTCTTCCTTTTGTGGTGCTTCTCCAACACCATTTTCCCTAGTCTTACTCTACATAAATTCCTCTATTCTTGCATCTCCCCACCCAAGGAAACGTTTACTTCCAAATTAACACTACGCGACATTACTATCTGCATTGACCGTCCAAGGAGAATTCCCCTGAAGAGCTAACAATTCTTCTTGTATGTAAATTCTCCCTTTAATGTCCTCTTCTCCATTTCACCTACTTCACCTAGTGTAAGGTTCGCTAAATAATTAAATTTCTTCTCATAGAGTGAATTATGTCTGACCCGCTTGTGTGAGTTCAGAACAACATTCGCCTTTCACCCTGAACATATGGTGAAGGAACTTATGGTCAAACCATAGGTGTATGCCTTCTCTCGATGTTACATTCCACTTCTAAGTGTGGTGATTGCCTCTCACCATGGAAACTCCACTCTTATGAGCCAAGAAAAATTTACCCCAAATTTTCACTCCCAATGGCCATACCCCGATGTATGTCCAAGCCTTTGGATGTATTACGTTCGTTTGTCTAGCACACACTATCTCCGCATTTCGAGTATTTCCACTACCGGTTCTCTTCAATGTTTCACCTAACTCTTTATCTCCCATTCCAACCTTGTTGGGTGAGTCTAATTTTACCCCACTCCTACTATAGTTGTACCTGGAAGTCACAAGTCACGCCTTAGCCGTCTATACCGTCCTCGACTTCCATGCCATAAAATGGGTGACTTCAACTACAATCATCCTTCTTTAATAAATTAAGTAACCACAATTGATCCTTGCCCAACTGTCTTCGCCTGACGTACTACATTGTTCGGTGCACAAAATACACCCGATTACAAATAAGATTCACTATCATATATATCAAAGCAGGAGAGCGAAACCTCACCAAAGAAATCAATAATCCTAAACATAGGGATCTACATCAAAGAAAGCTACGCTGGAAGCATAATAAGTCGCACAAATCCTAAAGGACACTAGAACCTGATGCTCTGATACCACCTGTAACACCCCATCCAATTAAATACCGGGTAGCTACTCCTTTATTAAATTATTAAAGAACATGAAGTTGGTTCAGTCTTAGCATCACCGTGGAAGAACATTTACTTAATTCCTAGCCACCTAATATTTAAAAAGAGAGATGTCAATTTTATTAATTAACATAACAAAACCAAGAACTAAATCATTAACCATTAATCGTATAAACAATTTCATAAGAATACACAATGAAATGAAATCAGCCGAGTCTTGAGTAAACACTCCAATAATAAAATTCCAGAGTAATTAAAGTCCCAATACAAGAGTCCAAATAAATAAACCAATAACTGAAATAATTAAAGTCTGCAATTACAACTTCTAAATAAGAATGGGCGGCATGCCCTAACTGATACAAATGACTCTGAAGGAACCAAGGATAAATATGCAGGCGTCCACTACCAAGATCTTGTAGCTTCCACAGAAGCTATAACACATCATAAAATGGAACTCCTATGCTTGGCGTCTCTGTGGCTGGGCACCTAAAATGTGTTTACAAAACAAAAATAGATTTGGAGGAAAACGGGTCAGAGCCCGATGTGAAAAAAGTTTCAAATTTTAGCAAGTGTTTAAATTACAATTAAACAACACATATTATAAACATGTTAGTTGCGAACTCTAACATGAGTTTCTTACCCCTCAACTACTGTGCACGCCTAACATAAGCCCTTAACCCATCCTAGTTATACCACTATCTAACTAGTTTATACCACTCCTACCTTCGCGTTATAACATAGAGTATCTACTCGTAATACCCAAATAAGCCATATTTATAACCCATGTTCACATTCATTAAATTACTTATCTCAAGTGTTAATTAAATTCTCATTCTTAACCCATTTAAATATCTTAGTTATTCACATCTACTAAGCAACAATGAACCAGTCACAAGTACATAAGTATATCACTCTTGTGACATAAATACATATATGCCAACCCTATGCTAAGATGTCGTGCATGCATACTCTGCTATCAAATCCATGTACATCATGTACGTAAGGATCACGTGTTCCAAATCACTCAGGAACCGTCTAAATACAAATAACACATATTGGAGGCGAACATAGTTCACATATACCCATGGGTCACGCACATACCTACGCTCCCATGGTCAACTGACTTATCAAATCATAAATAATTCATTCACAATCCTATGTCCTTAAGGTACCAGTCTAAATCCCCCCGAAGGCACAAAAGGATAAGAGGGCCCTTTTCCAAAATAAAACTAACCTCCCGTGATAGCAAGTATGGTAGGTATGTCATACACATAAGAAATCCATACACTAGGAATTCACACAACCTATGTAATCATATTACAATATAAGTATTCACACATTCCATCTAGTAATGACTCGTATGTAGAAAGTTTACCCCGAATATAATACGTAATATATAATCTTCTTGATAACTATCTCGTCGTATCAATTTGAGTACTTAAACCTATCTCAAAAGGTTATTAGGTCTCTTATTAGATTCTAATGTTATCTCAGTACTTGAGACCCCTCCGTTACTTCCATTAATCTTATATCATCATTAATTCCCTGTATAGTTTCAATTTGAATGATTTCTAATCGTACCTCACTCGGCAGACCCTCGTAAGCAATGTCATTCAATTCCATAAGTTACAACATTTTTGGATAATACTAAGACCCTACTGACTTTATCTAAGTCCCACAATATTATATTAATCACCCTAATAATCAACAGCTGCTTTGGAATAATCATTAAACCTTAAAGTGAAACAATTGCTAAAAATTAGAAGGGGTCGATCGATCGAAGAAAAGGGGTCGATCGATCGATCCTTCAATCGATCGACATTCTTGAGTCGATCGATCGATCAAGTAGGTATCAACCAAGAATTTCTTAAACAATTACGGGTTCTCCTCTTTTTACACCTCAGATTCTTCATCCTAACGTCCAAAACTCATAACGAAGTATACTAATCATCATACCAACATGTTTACATAATTTTTAACACTTTAGAATCGTTAAATCATCCCCATTCAACGGTTTCTTGGATGAAAAGTCATAATTATTCCTCTAAACATAGTTCCTCCAAATTTATTCAAAAACATCATAAATCTTTATTAAATTTCATAATTACCTACAGATGAAACATGATTTCGTATATAAGATTTGCCCAGAAGCTTTAACTACATGCAACCCTACCCGGATTCAATATTTAATGCTCCCGTTTTACAATTTATTTCATTATTCCTGATAAATCTTCAAATCTAGAATAACATGTAAAATATATGCTTTGAATCTTTGCAATATAAATCACTTGCCTAAAAATACCGATTCTGATCCGTTGATGACGGTATTGGTTGTTTCCCTCTCTCTTTCCGGTCACAAATCCGGCGGTGGTGGTTATATCCATGGAAACCCTTGGAACTTCTCATCTCTTATTCTCTAACTCCTACTATGATTTTTGGTTGTGAAAACCCTAAGGGAATCAAGTCTTGGCTTATATAAACTATCTTAAATTCGTGGGTCACTATTCACCCAAAAATAGGAATGACTAAAATACCCTCCTGGGTTGCCTAAAAATGCCCCCGGACCCAAACTAAACCCCCGTCTAGTGTTTTCAGACTATCTCGAACCTTCAGGACACGTTGACGCACTCAAAAATCTCATACGGACGACATAAAAGTAAAATACTTTTAAATCCATTAAATTGGGTCCTGACACGACTAACATGCGTGTCCCAACTAAATTACTGAAACTGTCATATTTTCAACTCACGATAATTTTAATAAATTCAATGATCACATATTACCATAATCACTCAGTAATATTCAACAACATAATGATAACCAAATACTAACTCTCGTCTTGCTAGCATTTAAATTCGAATTAATTTCAAATTAATTATCCCAAATTAATTTAATAAATCCTAATTAATTTAATAAATTCCATAATTGAAAGAAATTCCTTTTAATTATCCTCATAATTAAAAGCCATAAAAATACGGGGTATTATAGAAAGCGTTAGGTGTGCACTTTAGAGGATGGGTGAGATGTATCTCAACGGAATGTGACACTAACTTAAATACGAAGAGAATTCATATATTTTAATTGTTGCATTTTAATTCACTTGCAAAATATTTTCAAAAGGACTTCGGGCTCTGACCCATACTTGCAAAATATTTTCAAAACCTTTTACGTATCCATCCATAGGGATGCCAAACTTGAAGATCTGTTCCACGGATGCGTAACTGCAACATGTGTGGATGTTGCAGGATTTGGACATAAACGCTTCAGGCATTTCATTCCCAGAGTAGGATGTAACTTGGTATTTCTTTTGGGCATTTTGCTCCAACTATTTTCATTTTAGTCGGACTTTGTACTGCTTATTATTCTTTGTTGGATTATATTTGTGGATGTTGGTGTTCTTTCGATGGTTTATTCGGCCGGCCATTTATTGATTTATTCAGCATTTCTTTACATTCATGGTTGTGTGAATGATTCATATTGATTTTTATATGGTTTCTATTGTTAAATAAAAAGATTAAAATTTTGACACCGGCTTTTGAATACTAGGTGGTTAGTAAGCTGTAAAAAGTTTTTGACATAGATGCTAAGAATGAACCAGATGAGATTACTGTTTTAATTTGATATAAGACTGATCACTAGGTATTTTATGTGACACCCCGCCTAATTAAATACCAGGAGATCACTCCTTTATTAAATTAAAATCAAGGTGAACGGTTGGTTCATTCTTAGCATCACTGTCGTAAAAATAACTTTTCCAAATTTAACACCCTATTTAATTAAGCTAAGTGTCAAAACCATTTTTTTAACATTACTTTCCAAATTTTATTTTGAAAATAAAGATTTAATTATCTACAACAATTCAATATTTAAAGAATCACACCACAAAAATCCTGGAACATATAATCCAATTAATTTAAACATTCAACAACTAAACCCCAGCATTTAAAACTTAAAGTAAAACATACATGCTAAATAAATCCCAAAGTAACAGTACCAGAAATAACTGAAATACAAATTTCCCAATAAAATAGATAAATAGTGTAAAGGGCGACACATGCCCAATAAGGAGAATGATAGAAGTGGAATCAAGTAAATGAAATCGTCTAAGCAAGTGGCCCGCAACTACCACCTAAGCTGCAGCATGTTCCTTCCAAGGGATCCTAAACAAGACGCCCCTGTGGCTGGGCACCTGTAATATATACATATATATACAAGAGAGAAAGAGGAATAGAAACGGGTCAGAGCCCAATAGTATATATGATTTAAAAATTCGTTTAGCAAGTATTTAAATTGATACAGGCCAATGCAACAACATATTAGTGCGACACTCTCTTGAGAAATTCTCACCTCTCTTCTAATGTGCACTCCTATCGTACTAACCTTCCCAATGGTCTATCTCATCATATATCACACTATCCTTCCCCAAGGATTTACCTTATCTTAGGTGACTCTCAAAATTTAAGATTTAACAACATCATGGTTTAAAAAGGATAATTTCATTTAGTACAAAACGCTCATTTTAACTTTATTGATTCATAAAGTTTTTCAATATCATATTATACTTTTCAAAACAAGTATTTCCAATTTGAGTCATTATACATGTCTTACTTACCATAACACAGTAGGCAGTTTCCCATATTTCAGAAGTTCATATATATATATATTAAATACTCGTATAATATATATATTCTAACAGCACCCCACATAAAATTTTATGGTGCGGGCATACTCTGCTATCCAATCCCCGTATCAATCGTACTAAAGGGAATACAAGTTCGGAATCACTCTCGAACTGTATAAATACATACACAAACAATATTGAGGCGAAGCATAGTTTTCAAGTCCAAGAGGTCAGTACATACCCTCACGTCTCTTAGGACCGTGACTACCGATTCGATAGGCTGTACCTATGATTTCTATCTTCTAGGGTACGAGTCAATATCCACCATAAGGCACACGAGATAAGATCGTCCCAGCGCGGAAACCTCAGGGATAGCAAGTAGCGCAGGCATGATTTTCACAAGTATATAATATATGCATACACAATCATATAAATATACCACTTTTATTATATCAATTTAGGTTTATCCAATAACCCACATTCACAACATTTATCCTTATTTTCCAATTATTATTTATCAAGTATAATGGTTCGTTTCTAACTTTAATTCGAAGGGTTTTTCCAACTTATTACGTAACCCTCATGGACTCTATTCTTCCAAATGTACAATTTAGTAGATATCCATTTATGTTCCAACGTAACTCTCTCTTACGTGTCTCTCCCCTTTAATATATACTTACATTATCCCTTATGCAAAATATCCCAAAAATATAGATTTCACCTTACATTAAAGGATTTTGAATTTTATTTTCAAAGATGAGAATTTCAAATGGTTTCGAAATCGGAATTAAAATGGAGTTTTAATTGAATTTTTATTATCTCTAAGAGTCCTCAAAACATAAAACTGTCTAGCAAAAAAAAATATTAAAAAATATTGAACGGTGTGATCGAGCTAAATTTTTTTCTGTAGCTTCCTCTCGTCTTCAGCTAATTCTCTGTAAAATTTCATCTAATTCCAACGGTTTGATCGTCCGGAATAAATTTTTTTAGTGTTTGTATCTCATTAGAACTCTTTTCTTAATCAAACTCTTAATCCTTTACATGACAAAGGGTTTCTAGAATATCATATAAATCATCACTACATGAAAATTTCCCATCTCAAATTGGGTTTTTCTTCCATAAATCTCATCCTAATAACTCCTAAACTAATATGGATGATGCATCAACGAAATAAGAAAGATAAACACTTGCCTGGGATTTTCAAAAATCTGGTTTGGTGTTGAATTTGGTGTGGTTGCGTTCCCTGTCTCGCGATCTACGCGTTGGCGGTGGCGGCGGTGCAAACGGGTGAGTTTTGAGCCTTGGAATGCCTTGAGAGCTCTCTCCTCTCCAATGTCCGTTCTAGTGTTTTGAGTTATCTAACCCTAGGAGTTAACCTAAACATCTGATATAACCCCTTTAATTTTCGTGGGTTTAATTACCCAACAATACAAAATGAATAAAATGCCCTCTCGGGGTACTAATTAGGCCTAAAAATGCCCCGAGACCCAAATCAAACTGTAGGAGGGTTGTGAGACTGGGGTCTATGAATAACTGGAAAGGGTGAGGCGTGACCCACTCCAATGGACGCTGCCTGCAAGGTCTTCAAGGTCTCCTGGTGCAACTTCTGAAGAAAACTTCTCCTTCTGGTAACAATGGAACTCAAGCTTCAACTCACTCCCTGCAAGAAGATGAACTTTCACAGCAAAAATAACAATTTTCTCAAGGGAAATACCTGAGAGTGATGGTTGTCAGTGGGGAGTGAAGGAACAAGGCACTCAACACTATGAGAATGAGCAGGGAGAGAATACTTAGGTAGGTCTAGTGATATTTTGGCAGAGTAACAGTGCAACTTCTATTGTCTCTTATGACCTTGCCCAGAGGTCTATTTATACATGGGCGTTAGGGGTGAGCTGACATTTTTTGGGCGCCAAAATTGAGAGAGTTGGTGGGGAACAATGTCTGAAGTGTACCATTTGTCCCTACTTGTGGCAGCCTGCCTGTCCCCTCTGCAGGCGCCACCTGGCGCCGACCAAAGGTCAAAAAGCACATATGTCCCCTAACGGAGACAAAATATTAGATTTGGTAATTATCCTTTGAAACGGTAACTTGTGGTGCAATTTTGCAAATCTTGAGGGAGGGGACCTTAAGGACTCCTTTCCTCTAAAAAATGTTGTTTTTCTTGAGAGGGACCTTGAGGACCCCCTCTTCTGGAAAAGTCATTTCTTTGTAAAGAGTTTATTTCTTGTGAGTAGCCAGCTCTTTGGCTGCTCACTTCACTTGTGACTAAGTGTGCAGTGTGTGTAGTCTCGAGTGACTGATGGGTCTTCCTACTAGTATTCTCTCAATCCTATAGTGCTAAGTGGTTGAGATTGCTCAACATACCTTGTCCCTCAGCCGCCAAGCCAAAACTCCTAGGAGGTCCCAACGCGCCTGTTCGAGCCCTGCTTGCTCGACTAGGTAACCTGTACAAGAAAGTAAAGTGTTAGTGTTGTTGTTCATTTAGAGACTGATGTTTCATACTGAATAGTTATTCGTGATAGGTACTCTCTCAATATGAGTTTCCGTCGAGACCCCTGTAGCAGCACTTCTTGAATAACATTTTTGCAGTGACCCTTGCAGTGGCGCTGAGCCTTGCACTGGTACTTATTAACTTTGGACTTCTGTGGTGACTCTCGCGGGCACCTCTCGAATGTTATTACTGTAGTGACCCTTGTTGTAGTGGCGCTGAAGCTTGAAGCGGCGTCGACAATTGCAGCGGTGCGGACACTTGCAGCGGTGCCGGCACTCGAAGCGGCGCTGACACTTGCACCGGCGCAGACACTTGAAGCGGTGCTGACACTTGAACTGGCACCGACACTTTCAGCGGTGCGGACACTTGCGGCGGCGCTGACACTTGCAGCGGCGCTGGCACTTGAAGCGGCGCCAACCCTTGCAGCGACGTAGACACTTGCGCTGACCCTTGCAATGGCGCAGACACTTGCAACGGTGCTGGCACTTGAAGCGGCGCCGACCCTTGCAGCGGCGTCGACACTTGCAGCGGCGTAGACACCTGCGGCGACCCTGACACTTGTAGCGGCGCAGGGACTTGGAGCAGTGTTGGCGCTTGCAACTGCGCCGACACTTGCGGCGGCGCTGACCCTTGCAGCGGCGCTGGTACTTGAAGCGGCGTCGATACTTGCAGCGGCGCGGACACTTGTGACGGCGCTGACACTTGCAGCGGCGCTGGCACTTGAAGCGGCGCCGACCGTTGCAGCGGTGTAGACACTTGCGGCGACGCTGGCACTTGAAGTGGCTCCGACCTTTGCAGCGACGTAGACACTTGCGGCAGCGTAGACACTTAATGCGACGCCGGCACTTGCAGCGGCGCGTCTCACTTGCGACGGCGCTGGCACTTGCAGCGGCACTGGCACTTGCAGCGGTGCGGACACTTGCGGCGGCACTGACACTTGAAGCGGCACCGACCCTTACAGCGACGTAGACACTTGTGGCGGCGCTGGCACCTGAAGCGGGGCCGACCCTTGAAGCGGCGCTGATCCTTGCAGCGTCGCACAACCTTGCGATGTCTTTTGGACTTCTGGGTGACCCTCGCGGGCGCCTCTCGAATGTCATTAATAAAAGAGGCATTTTTATTTTATTTTATTTGCTTTTTTTTATTGATAGACACCCATCTACATTAGCCCCTCGTGCAAAGATTTTTTTGTTGGGTAGACTAAAAAAACTTTGTACGCTATAAATCTGATTTCAACAATTATATATATATATATCTTTTCTGAGGGACCCTAGGATCATTAACTGCGATGTCCCTTTATCCGAGGTTTTTAATTTTTTGAAAACCCACGCGTCAGTGTGGGTACTGTCATCTCGTCATTTGGAAAAAATGGTCATCACCTTTTTGCCTTCCTGCACGTTTTCCCATTTTGGTGCAAAAAAACATCAGCCCCTCTTCTTGGGCTCTTTCATCTTCTTCAAAAAACATAAGACACTTTTGGGTTTGTAGTGAGAGAGAGTGAGAAAGGGATTTTTTCAAACACCATAGCCACCCATCCCATCATTTTTTTTCCAGCTTTTCCAACCACCATAGCCTCTCATCCTTGGATTCTAATCCAATCAATACTTCTTCAAACGTAGACCCCTCCAAAACCTCCATGGTTTTAAGTTCTATACCTTCTTCCTTTGCCCATCTCAACGGTTCCGACCGTCCCTATTACAACAGGCAACACCTCCGTGCAACCCGCCCTCTTTCCATCGGTTGGAGGTTCGAGAACCCTCATGGGTTCCTCGCGATTTCCTTCCGCGGACCATGTTCAAATCTCGGGTATCTCGAGCAGTGGATCTCAGTTGGAGATCGGTATCTCGCCCGCCCCCTTTAATATGGTTGTTGACGAGGGCCCGGAGCGAACGGACCTCTCATCCGAGGGTCTCTCGCCCATTTTCTTGGGTTTCGATAAGAAAATCAGTTGCGTTGGGAGGGGTATCTCGACGTCGGTTCACGAAATTTATCCATTTGGTTTGGATAAGGGTATCTCGAGCAGCGGAGCTCAGTTGGAGATCGGTATCTCGCCCGCCCCCTTTGATATGGCTGTTGACGAGGGCCCGGAGCGAATGGACCTCTCGTCCGAGGGTCTCTCGCCTGTTGTCTTGGGTTCCGATAAGCAAATCAGTTGCGTTGGGAGGGGTATCTCGACCTCGGTTCACGAAATTTATCCATTTGGTTTGGATAAGGGTATCTCGGAAATGTCTGGCGCCAACAGAGGTTCCTCACGCGTTGAGCTAGGCGCGGGGAGTTCTTTGTCCAATGAGCTTGGGGGGAGGGGGGTCTCGACGCCCGTGAACTTTTCTGAATCAGATGGGGTCTCGACCCCCTTTTTTTCGCGAGGGAACCCTTGCAATGAGAGAAGCGTCTCAACGCCTGGTTTAGTGCCTACGGGTTTCTCGTCCGTGCAAGGGGGTGTCTCGACAGGTATTAGTGCTGGCGCAAGCATCTCGACCTCGGGTGTCTCGATGCCTTTGACTGTTTTTAAAATGGGTATTTCAGCTTATGGCAGCATGGTAACCTCTCGTCAGCAGTCGGGGGCCTCGCGACTTGGCCTCGCGTCCACGGGTCTCTCGTTCGTGCAAGGGGTGTCTCGACATTTTTTCACCTCGAGGGTTCCGTGACCCAGGGTGTCTCGCCGACTATTGGTGTTACGGAGAGCATGCCACTGACCGGGGGCTCTTCACATGATTTTGCTGGGGTTTCTGCCTCCACTTCTTTTTTTACGACAGGGGACCCCCAGGGTCCCTCGCTCGGACTCCCCACTAGGATGAGTTCTTTTCTTGAGCCAACGGCTCTTGGTGGTTCATCAGCTACGCCAACCTCTTCTCAAGCATGGAAGGACTATATGCACATTTGCCAAGGGCGAGATTTTGGTATTTATCGTCGTGCTCCTTTTTTGGGTCCTGCTGACAATTTCATGATTTCACTTTCTGATTTTGGGGAAAAAATTTCGGGTGATGTTATCGAACGTTCTCATGTGGGTTTAAGTGAGTCTGCTAACCTTCCTACTATTTCTCCGGATTCCATTCTCCGAGTCCGCGTTGACTGCGGTGACTTTCCTTATTCCAACGTTGAAGTTAAAACCCCGGGTGGACCCACAGAGGAGTGGGCCAACTGGGTTGATTATGTTCTGAGCGTTCCTGATTATGTGGATATTCTTAGGGAGGTGGGACTCTTTACCGCCGTCAGTAGCTTGAAGTCCTGCATCATATTTAAGCATGGTTCTTCTCTCAATCTCTTATTGTCTCGGTGGAGTATGGAGTCTCGCACCTTTGTCACAGGCTGGGGGGAATTTACCCTTACCCTAGAAGATATATGTGAATTGTACACAATTCCTTTCTTTGGGCAGCAGGTCTTTTCTGATGACTGCGAGGACTCCCTAGAGAAGTAGATGGTGGGGGAGTTACGGTGAGCTCTCGGAGAGTGCTCGAGGTATGTGGCCATAAATATAACTAGTCATTCCAAGCATTCCTTTGCCATATGGAAAAGATACTGGTTCAGAGATTTTAAGCAGTTACAGAAGGGGGAGACTTCTCATGCAGCCCCCAGATCCCAGAATGGTCCTAAGCTCCACTCTCCTACACATTTAGCCTCTTTCCTTGTTACGTTTCTGACTCGGTTCCTTCTACCAGGTAAGCCCGAAGACTGTCCTCGCAAACTTCTTTTTAGATTGGCTGTACGGTTGTCTCGCGGTAGGTCGGTACCCATGGCTGCCCTAACCTTAGGTTCTCTTTACACCTGGATGTACCGAGCACACATATATGTAGAGAGGCCCTACGGTCCGTATGATGTTTCTAATCATGCCAACGCCCCTCTCTTGATGGCCTTTTTGTTTGAGCATTTCCCCCACTTTACTTCAGGGGCTCACGCTTGTCATAGCGACGCTGCGAGACTTCTTCGGTGGCATAAGAAAACTCCCAAGCAGTCTCTGGGAATGTTGATTGATGATATCAAGGAGTTTCATTTTCGGCCTTACACCAGGCGCCCTGGGGGTACTTTCAGCTGGCTTTCTTTCCCCGGCGACAGCGGGACCTTCTATTGCCCTTCAGCAGTGGGGTCGGTTTCCACGTGTCCTCATATTAATGTGGTGACGATGCTCTTACCATGTCACCTCCCTTCTTGGACCGAGTTAGGTCCGCGTGCTGAATCTTATCATTCCGAGAGGGCAAGACGACAGTTCAATTATGATCAGGGCGTTCACGCCCCTCCTCTTCCTACCTACAACAGTCATTCTGAGGCATTTTCAGAGGCGTGTGCTGGATTTAATCTTCAGGGATTATTCCATAGGGTCAGTGGTTTGGGTGGCCTCTATGTGCCTACCTCCGATTATCATCCTTCATTCACTTCATCTTGGTTCCTTCTTTGGCAGCAGCAGGTTCGTCTTATCCAAGAATGTGTAGTTGGCCCTCCTCATGAGACTAACCCCATTAAATATACCAGAGCTCAGTTTTTGGTCAGGCGGATGCAAAAAGATCCTTGGTTTCTCAGCACCACCTCCACGCCGCCCTTGGAGCATGCCATTCCCATTTTAGTGAAACCTCTCATTGACGAGTCACTTCCGTCTCCGCCGGCTGAGCTTCCCCCTGTGAAGTCTATAAACCAACCAAAAAGCAGATAGAAAACGAGCACCTCTACTACAAGCAAAAGGAAACACCCTGACGCCGACGTATCCAATTTTGTTCCTGCTACTACTGCTTCTCCTCCTTCTCCTCCTGTGAGGACCCAGGCTGCGAAGAAAAAGAAAGGAGATGACGCTGGCATGGCTGCTTCCTCTACAGTGGATCAAGAGTCTGATACTGGCACTCCTGGGGCAGGGAAGACTTCCCAAGTAGTGAGAGGGAAAGGCTACTCTTCACCGAGCCTTGCTTCCCAAGAGGCGCGGGTCGCGTCTATTCCCATTGCGGAAGGTACTATATCACGACATTCTTTACTTAGTGGAACTGGTTCTCTCGAAGTTTCTTTATCTCGCTCCCCTTCATTGGAAGAGGAACTAGTTGATTATGGGAGCACCCCTTCCTATGACGACCATAGTTCTTCTTCGGGTGATATGGGCGGTCTGGGTTTCCATAGCGAAAGCACTACTGACACTTATGCTTTGTTATCAGTCTCCAGAGAGTCTTTTAGTGATGATGAGGCCTCCCATTCTCCTGGAGGGGTTAGCCCCACCCATCTCCCCTATAGCCAGACTATGCGCCCTGCTACTTTAAGTGTTCTCCCTTTACTTGTCAATATTTTTTTTTGCATATGATTTTCTTTCTTCCCCTCATTATATATTTTTTTATTTGTCAATCAAAGCATTCTGTCATATTTGTTCAGGTCATTTCCGTAGAGGCAAGTAGTTCTCCTCTTCCCCCACTACGACCGACGCCCTTTCAGCGAGAGAGGAACTCCATGCTCATTGACTATTTAGAGAGGTTTGCTGTCTTCTTAATTCTTTTACCATCTGTTGTAATTTATTCGTCTTCTAACTGCCTTTTGGTTGCGTACACTGTCATTTCCCCACAGCTTTCATCCGTGCACTTTACTGTCACCAGGACCACCCCTGTGGCTTCCCCTTCTCCTCAGGTTTGCCTCGCTATTTTCAAAACTTTCATTGGGCCATTTTCTTTTTTACTTCTTCCTTTTATTTACCCATTTATCATGCGTAGAGAGTTGTGTCTTCGGGCGTTGTCACCCCATCTTCTCTTGTCTCGACGGTGGGCGCTTCTGCAGCTGAGCCCCTGGAGGCCTCTTCACCTGAGGTACGCATTTTTTACTTTTGAATATTTGTTTCTTTTTAATAGGAGTCCTAATGGCTCTTGGACTTTCTTCTCTGGGAGGGGCTCCTTCCTTACCTGGCATTACCGTCCCGGGTTTATCCTCTTCAGGGAGAATTTCTATCCCCAGGATCCGTGTATCTATGGACGATAGACCTTTGGTTCAGGCGATCTCTCATGGCCCGATATTTACTGTGGCTTCAACCAACGAGACTACGCTTCAGTTCAAGGCCTTTCCGCTGAAGCATGGAATCTCTTACTCCTCGATCACACGATGAATAACATACTTTCATTCTTTGCAGGCTATCAGCACAGCCCCTACTACACCGACCGTATTTTTTCACGCTTCCCCCTTGGATGGGGTTCAGGTACTCTCTTATTTTCTTAGTTCTATATTTCTTATTTATCCAGCCTGTGCTTATCGTAGCCCTCTTTTACTTTGTCGCAGTTATCCCTTGGCACTGTTTCAAATGCGGCTCCTGCCACTGTCTCTTCAGTAGCCTTTATACATGGGCCAGTTTGTCCAGTTATCGTGCCCCTTCAGGTAGGTGTCCCTGTGGTGCTTTATTTAGAAGTTTCCCTCTCCCTCTTTTTTTTCACTTGAAGTATTCATCATTCAGGGAATAACTGATTTGTTAACTCTCGCCCTTTCTTGTCACTCGCAGCCTCGCCTAGCCCTCGTGCCCTCCGTCGCTGAGATCGATCTTCCTGAAGTGCCTGAGGTTGAGGTAGCTTCTTCACTGGTCACTGAGACAACCCCTTCTGGAGCATCGATCAGTGTTGCTGCCCTTATGGGAGCCCCTGCTCCTCCTTCTATGACCATTATGGAGGGCGTTATTTAGGTACCGTGTATAAGAGTATCTACTTCTCTCGTGTCATTCTTATGTCTCTATTATTTTGTTTAAATTGCGCAAGCATTCCCCTCTTAACCTTTGTTGCATTGTCTCCAGGTGAGCGAGGTTGCTCTGATGACTAAGGAGCCGGATGAAGTTGCTCCAATACTTGTGGAGTTAGAGAATGCGATGGCTGCGAGAGAGGTATTAAACTAGCATACTCTCTTTTTACTATTTCCCTTCATTTCTTCTTGCGTATACTGTGCAAGCGTTCTCATTTCCCCTTTGTTTTATTGTTTCCAGGTGTATGAAAGTAATCCGTTGACTGTGGAGTCTGGCAGTGGGGCAACTGTGAGAGAGGTATTAGACTGGCATACCCTTTCTTTTTACTATTCCCCTCTTTTCTTCTTGGGTATGCTGTGCAAGCATTCTCATTTCACCCTTGTCTCATTGTTTCCAGGTGCATGAGAGTACTCCGATGCCTGTGGAGTCTGGCAGTGGGGCAACTGCGAGAGAGGTATTAGACTGGCATACCCCCTCTTTTTACTATTCCCCTCTTTTCTTCTTGCGTATACTGTGCAAGCATTCCCATTTCACCCGTATCTCATTGTTTCTAGGTGCATGAGAGTACTCCGGTGACTGTGGAGTCTGGCAGTGGGGCAACTGCGAGAGAGATATTAGACTGGCATACCCCCTCTTTTTACTATTCCCCTATTTTCTTCTTGCATATACTGTGCAAGCATTCTCATTTTGCCCTTGTCTCATTGTTTCTAGGTGTATGAGGGTACTCCGATGACTGTGGAGACTGGTAGTGGGGCAACTGTGGAGGGAGATCATAGTTATGAGTTCACTCCTTTGGTTGGTGACGCTGATTCTGGTGGGGAGTCTTCTTTTCTTCCTTCTGAGGTGGGGTCTCGCCACTCCGATGGCGATGATGAAGCAGAGGATGCTGCGACTATTTCTAGTAGGATATGGCGTGAGGAGTTACCAGGACGATTCAGGGTACATGAGCGTCAGCTCTTGGATCTCATCTTGGAGCACCATCCCGAGACGTTCACTTTTCAGAGTATACTTCAGGTTGACAGTCTTACGGCCTTCAACCTAAGGGCTCTTGCCAGCCATGTTCATGAGTTCTTGGCTACCTCCCCTGCTAAGCTGACTAGCTCTTCAATTTTGCTATTCTTGGATGCCCTCCACGACTTACAGCAGTTCTATCACTTTCGTTTGGATTGGCTTAACGCAGGGGTGCACCCCTTTCTGAGTGTTCCTTTTCGAAAGATAGTGAGGTTTCACACTTCCCGACAGTCTAGAGTTGAGCAACGGCACACTGAGGCTATGAGGATCCGGAATCAGATCGCCCAACTGCAGGTGAAGCTTGGCAGACTCGAGTCTGGCGATGAGGAGGATGAGGCTAAATTCGTCAGGTTGGAGGAAGAGTTTCTGCGGGAGGCTGGTCCGTCATACGCTAGCGCCATCGCGCATGATGATTTATTTTTTGTGGTTTCTAGCAGATAGGCTACTTCTTGCTTTGTAGTGCTCAGAATTCTATGTGTACATCACTTATCATTCCTGTATGAGACACTTTGTTTCTTCTGCACTTTCTTTTTCCTTTGTTCTCCCTTTATACTGTGGGTGTTTGTTTTATATGACTTGCTCTAATTTCTATGAGCATTTAGTCTACTGGTGGCTACCCCATATACTGCGGGGTATTTGCACTGATATGAAAAGTTATGTATTATCATATTGTATATATTTTTTGAAAATGCACCTCTTGTAGCTGTGAGGTGTTGGCATGTGACTTTATTGGGTTGCCCCTCCTGTCTGTGGGGTAATTCCTGCACATTACTGCTTATAGTCGTAGAGTCTAGGTTGGAGAGGAGGGTTACTCCTTCCCCTTTCCGGAAGCCTGATTTTATTATAAAAAACTGTATTAATTTATGTCTGGGGGACTTTGCTCAGTATACTTTCTCTTAGGATGGACTTACCTCCCAAGTGTAGTGAGCAAAGTTCCTGATCTTTTTTTTTGTACTCTCTTCTAACTTAATAGGGAGTGTATATGTATGTATAAATGAGTAAACAAAGTAAATGTCAACAATGATCAAAAGTGTTGCTATTTTATTTCTTTACCTTTGTGTGCTGTTACAGTGTAGTATTGCTCTTAAAAAAAATTTACAAAAAACTTTTCTGGTATAGGAGCAATCCTCGAAATCCATTACAGACATGCAAAACACAAACAAAACTTGTTAGTTGTTACTAAGCATAGTACCTCTTCAGCCACTTGCAGTTGATGGACTGGAGGCAATCACTCTCTGGTTCTGATATTTGGTAGTAGCCCGACTTCCCCACTCCTCTGACAACAAAAGGGCCTTCCCAGTTAGGTTTGAATTTTGATGCCGACATGCTACGGAGATGGTGAGTTGATGCTCGCAGGACTAGATCTCCCACCTGGAATTCCCTAGGCTTAACCAAGTTTTCGTAGGCCCTGGACAGTTGCTGAGTGTAGACTTTGAAATTCTCTCTCGCCTTGTCTCTGTGCTCGTCCAGCGCCTCCAATTGCACATGCCTTGGGTCTGGGATGAGCCCATTGCTAAGAGAAATTCTGGCTGAAGGTACCGCCAGTTCCACTGGTAGGACAACTTCGGTCCCATATACTAGAGAGAAGGGAGTGAACCCTGTTGGCTTTCTTTTCGAAGTACGGTAGGCCCATAACACCATAGGCAACTTCTCATCCCATGCTCCCGGCATGTCTTCTAGCATTTTCTTCAAAATATTTATTAGGGTCTTATTAGTAGCTTCTGCTTGGCCATTGCCCTTGGGGTAGGATATGGTTGAGCTATTATGCACAATCTTATACCTGTCCGTGAGAAGGGCCATCTCTTTGCATACAAATTGCTTCCCATTATCCGTTAGGATTAATTTGGGTATACTGAATCTACATATGATATACTCATTTATAAACTGGGTTACCACTTGGGCGGTGACTCTCCTTAAAGGAATGGCCTCCGCCCATTTGGTGTACAATTATGTAGCCACAATGATAAAAGCCTTGCCGTGAGATGCTGGGGCGATCTTTACCACCAGGTCGAACGTCCATGTGTGGAAGGGATAAGGGGCTTCCAAGCTTTGTAGACTGACGGAGGGAGCTTGCACCATGTTTCCATGCACCTGGCATGCTCTACACTTTTTCACATATCCAATGGAGTCAGCCTCCATGGTCGGCCAGTAGTATCCCAGCGTCATCAGTTGATCATACAGCTTGGCGCCTCCCATGTGGGAGGGCTCATGATCTTCTTTCAGCACCCTTTCCACTTCCTCTTTGGCTACGCACCTTAGCGCCTTCTCATTGTACCCTTTCCTATATAACTCTCCTTGGACTAAGTAGAAACGTGCTATCCTTTTTCTAACGTAAATTTCATCCTCTCTCTCGGCGGGCAGCTCCCCATCTTTTAGATATGCTAGGTACGGTTGTCTCCAATCTTCGAAGGCTTCCACGAAGTTAGCCTCCGTCGGCTGGTTAAAATTAGCTTGGCACTTTAAATAACTTTGTTGCAAGCGGGCCGCTTCTACGCTCATGGCGGGCCAAAAATACCCGCTTCGCTGTAGTCAATTATAAAGGGGGATATCCGTATCTCCACAGTGCTTCTGGTGCATTTCTATTAACATCTCCTTAGCTTCTTGCTCCCCTACGCACTTTGCCAGAAACCCTTCAGGAATCTTGAAGTAGAGAGTTCCCTACAGCACATGATAGTTGGCTAACTCTAATATTTTCATTGTCCCTTCCCTGGTTTCAAGTTGCTTCTCTACCAGACGCCTCCAATCTTCCGGCTCGTTACATGGGAATAAGGACTTTACGGTATTAGGTATCGTTCTCCGCCTCACTGTGATGGTTGCTTCTGACTCCTCCATGTACAACTTTTGTGCTATGGTGGCGAGCGCGTCAGGGTGCCTGCTCATCATTCGCGCCTGCCTCTCCACAGTTACTTCCAAGAACTTTCCCAGCAGTCGTTGGATGATGTGTCTGTACGGAGCTAAGTTGGCATGTTTAAGGGAAAACTCTCCACTGACCTGCCTTACTACCAGATTGGAGTCCCCTCGTATACACAGTACCCTGATCCCTCTTCTGAGTGCTTCCAACATCCCTAGAATGAGGGCTTCGTACTTAGCTTCATTATTTGAGCATTTAAAATCTAACTTGAAAGAGAGGGTAATCTTCTCCTTCCCCTCTGACAGTATGATGCTGGCCCCACCTGTTCCTTGAGCACTGGAACCATCAAACTCCATAAACCACTTCTTCACCTCCTCCGCCATGCATGCTTGGAAACTTTCTCCGGGTAGCTCTTCACTAGGTGGTTCGAAAACTCCACTCGGGAAGTGGGCCAGCAGATCTGCTACTGCCTAGCTCTTAATGGATTTAGGCACTACGCATTTTAGATCGTATTCTGATAAGATCAAAAACCACCTTGTTGCTCGTCCCACGAGTATAGTCCGCGCGAGGAGGTACTTGATGGGATCACACTTGGTGACTATGTGAACGGTGAAGGCTAGAAGATAGTGTCTCAACTTCTCGGCTACAAATACCAGCTCCAGGCAGTGCCTCTCAACGCTGGTGTATCTCGATTCTGTTCCGGATATTACTCTTGACAGGTAGTAGACCGGATTTTCCACTCCTTCCTTCTCTTACACCAAGAGGGCCCCTATCGACCTCTCTGTAGAAGTGAGGTAGAGCAGCAGCGGCGCTCCGGCTTCGGGGGGAATCATCGTGGATCGAGAGGCTATGATTTCTTTAATCTTCTCGAACGCACTCTCTTTCCTCTCTCCCCAAACCCACTTGGCTTTGTCTTTAGTAGAGGTGCGAATGGATGAGTTGCTTCTGCCAACGCAGGTATAAACCTCCGCAGGTAGGATACCTTTCCCAGAAAGCTCTTAAGTTGTCTCTGACTCTTGGGCGGTGGCATCATCACAATGGCTTTCATCTTCTCTGCATCCACTTGCACTCCTTGTCTATTTACCACAAAACCTAAGAATTTCCCTGCAGTAACCCCAAAGGCACACTTTGAGGGGTTCATTCTCATCTTATACCGACGACACCTTTCGAATACTCTCCTAAGATCCTGAATATGCTTGTTTTCTTTCCTAGACTTCACCACCAGATCATCCACATAGAATTCTAGTATATCATGAAACAAGTCATGAAAAATTGCCATCATGGTCCGCTAGTATGTGGCTCCAGTGTTCTTAAATCCGAAGGGCATGACTGTACAGTGAAAGTTGCCTAATGGTGTGCGGAAGGCAGTCTTCTCTGCGTCGGCGGGGTCCATTTTAATCTGGTTATAGCCAACATACCCGTCCATGAAGCTATTCATCTCATGTCCCGCGGTGGCATCCACTAAGCTGTCTATGCTGGGTAGTGGGAATTCATCCTTAGGACACGCCCTGTTCAAGTCGCGAAAATCTACACATATTCTGATTTGGGTCTTGTCTTTCTTTGCCACTGGCACTATGCTGGACAACCATATGGAGTGCTAAATAGGCTTGATGAACCCAGCCGCTAATAACTTCTCCACCTCAGCTTTTATTTTCAAATCAAGGTCTGCTTTGTATGTGCGTGTGGCTTGCCTTACCGGAAGGGCATTGGGAAGGATGTTCAATCTATGAGAGCTCACTTCTGCGTCTATTCCTGGCATCTCCGTGTACTTCCAAGCAAATACATCGGTGAACTCCTTAAGTAGCTCAATGAGCTCTTCCTTCTGCTTCGGTTCCAGGCACTTGGAGATTATAATGGGTCTACTCTCTCCCTCTTCTAACCCCAGCTTGATTTCCTCTAATTCCTACAGCTGCTCTCTGGGTCCGTCTTGTATGCACTCTGGCGCTTCTTCTGGTTCTTCAACATGCTCAATAATATGGGATTCATTAATAATAAAGCACTCGGGCGTCGGGTCGATGCTCTCGTCCAAGAACACCACCCGCGCAGATCGTTATAAATGGTAGATGATTTTTCCATCGGGCAAGACCACTTTCTTACAAGTTTGAGGGGGTCTAGCTACCTCCTCTACTTTCCTCTTTCCTTTTGCCATATGGGGGATTATCCTCTCCCCTAGACGGTTATGAACGGATTTTTTCTGTGGGACCCTTCCCTCAGCTACCTTGATTCCTGCTAGTTTTCTTGTCGAGACCTTTCTTTCCTCATCTAACTCGGTGTAAAAGGCAGAATCTACCAGGTGGGCCTCCTAAACGGCGAAGGGTATCTGCGTGGCGTTGATTACTATTTGTGTACCTCTAATATTTGCCTTCGCTCATTGTTGGTAGGTGGAAGGCACTACGCCATAAGTGTGCATCCATACCCTTCCAATGAGTAATTAGTAGCTGGTGTTAGCATTAATAACATGGAATTTGATGTGGGAGGTGAAATTTCCCAACTTAATTCCCACATTCACGTATCCAATAGACTGCATTTCGGCGTTGTCGAATCCGGAAATTACTAGCAGTACCGGAACCACCTTCTCCTGGTCAATTCCTGTTTCATATAATGTACTGATGGGCATGATGTTAATGGATGCTCCTCCATCCATCAACGCCCTAGGAAATGAGACTCCATTAATTATGGCTGTGACGTACAACGGGCGGTTGTGGAAGTAGGGCACCACCCTATCCGCTTCTGAAAACACCACTTCAGAGGTATACTTCTTAATCATCCTTCCGATTGGCCCCTACCAATTTAGCGAAGGGTCTCCCTGCTGCTGCACTGCCTCCAAGACTTTCTTCGTGATGGATACCCTCGTGTCGTACTTCACCCCTATCTGGTCGAAAAACCACTTGAACTTGGGGCTCCTCGCTATGGCCTCACATTCAGAATCTAAGTCTACCTCGTACGTCTGGGCACTGCAAACGTACTCCGCTTCAGAGGTCCCTCCCTCGTCTAGAGCGAGGATGACGTCTACCTCACCTTCTGAGAGAGCGACTTCCTCAACTTCCCCACATCCATTTTCATGTTCCTGAGTGAAGAACCACTCCTCTCGCTTTCTTTCTAGCTCAAGTCTGCTCAGTTATAGATTTTCTAACTCCTCGCATAACTGCTCGCCACTCTCCCGCTTCACAAGACTTCTCGTAGCTTCTTCGTCGTAGGCAACTACCATGTTGGTGGTGCTAAAGTGATGCGCAGGAAGTGGGTTTTCGTTAACGTCCACAGGGGGTATTTGCATGGTACCACTGGCCATCTGCTCACCAATGATCCTTCTCAAGTAGTAACAATCCTTGGTAGAGTGGTGCACTCGTTGGTGCAATACGCAGTACTTTGGATTGGCCTTGTCAGCTGCAGTGGGGGTTTCTCCTTTTAGGTGGGGAGGTCCTGCTATGCCTTCTCGCACTAAGGTGCGGTAACAATCCATAGCATCCGCTACGCTGCACGGTAGTGGCGGCGGGGCATCTTCCCCAAATTTTCTCTTGTTGCCGGGACTGTCAGTCTTGGCCCCAGAGCCTCCCCTCTTCCCTTTGTTACTCCCGTCCATATAGTTAACCGCTTGCCTCCTTGTAACTTGAAACCTCCCGGGAGCCAGTGGAACTTGTGTCCTCCAACCCGGGGCTCTTGGTTTGATTATCATAGCTATGTTGCTGGCGGCCCTAGTGAATTCTCTGAAAGTTCCATCTCTAGTCTCGTTGATCAAGTGCAGCTTGTACTCTTCCAAGAGTCCTTCCACACATATCTGTAGCAACCTGGCCTCCGCCATGTCCTCGTGAACATCTAAGGCCCTCTCGCGAAATCGCTTGATGTAGTGCATCAACTCTTCTCCTGGATTCTGGACCTCTTGCGCCAGGTGCCTCAGTGTAAATTCATCCTCCACTACAAAAGACTTCTGAAGGAACTGCCTGTGCATCTCTTCCCAAGTAGGGACGCTGTTAGGCGCCAAGTGGGAATACCATGTATAAGACTTCCCAGTGAGAGTTTTAGAGAACTCCCTCAACCTCAGGTTCTTGTCGCCAGCGTGTACTCCCAGGTACTCGACGAACCTTTTCATGTGCTCTCTAGGGTTCTCCCCCCTACCGCCAAACTTGATAAATTTTGGTGGAATATACCCCTCAGGGTATGGCTTCTCACTTACTTCCTGTGGATAGGGGTCTTGTAACTCCTCGTATAGGTGGGAACCCTCTCTTTGAGAGGAGGAGAGGAGCTTCCTCACTTCTTCCATAGTAACAGTCTTAGAGGGTGACTCCTCCAAACATGTGCTTTTAGGAGCTGGAGAACCTGTTGGCGCCAGGACCTGCTCCGGCGCTGCCTTCCGAGACGGAATCGTCTCTACCGGAATCATAATAGGAGTGGCTACCCCTCCGGAAGGGGTAGCAGCAGGTGTCACACAACCTTGACCCAAGTTTGATAGATCCGCGTTATTTTGCTTTAAAAAGTCAAAAAACATTTCCATAAGGTTCATACCTACCATTGGAGCCACTGTCGGCGAACTGGTCTGACCTGCCTGAGGCGCTGGCGCCTTGGCTCCGATCACCACCACTTCTTCCTGAGTAGTCTGGTCACTGTGAGCTCCATTACCAGACGGAATGTCCTAAAAAACCAACTACTTAGAGACATTTAAACCTTCTTTGTCCATGGAAATGAGGATACCTCCCCAGCAGAGTCACCAAATGTAGGAGGGTTGTGAGAGTGGGGTCTATGAATAACTGGAAAGGGTGAGTCGTGACCCACTCCAATGGACGCTGCCTGCAAGGTCTTCAAGGTCTCCTGGTGTAACTTCTGAAGAAAAATTCTCCTTCTGGTAACAATGGAACTCAAGCTTCAACTCACTCCCTGTAAGAAGATGAACTTTCACAGCAAAAATAACAATTTTCTCAAGGGAAACACCTGAGAGTGATGGCTGTCAGTGGGGAGTGAAGGAGCAAGGCACTCAGTACTATGAGAATGAGCAGGGAGAGAATACTTAGGTAGGTCTGGTGATATATTGGCAGAGTAACAGTGCAACTTCTATTGTCTCTTATGACCTTGCCCAGAGGTCTATTTATACATGGGCGTTAGGGGTGAGATGGTATTTTTTGGGCGCCAAAATTGAGAGAGTTGGTGGGGAACAATGTCTGAAGTGTACCATTTGTCCCTACCTGTGGCAGCCTGCCTGTCCCCTCTGCAGGCGCCACCTGGCGCCGACCAAAGGTCAAAAAGCACATATATCCCCTAACGGAGACAAAATATCAGATTTGGTAATTATCCTTTGAAACGCTAACTTGTGGTGCAATTTTGCAAATCTTGAGAGAGGGGACCTTAAGGACTCATTTCCTCTAAAAAAGGTTGTTTTTTTTAGAGGGACCTTGAGGACCCCCTCTTCTGGAAAAGTCATTTCTTTGTAAAGAGTTTATTTCTTGTGAGTAGCCAGCTCTTTGGTTGCTCACTTCACTTGTGACTAAGGGTGCAGTGTGTGTAGTCTCCAGTGACTTCTGGGTCTTCCTACTAGTATTCTCTCAATCCTATAGTGCTAAGTCGTTGAGCTTGCTCAACATACCTTGTCCCTCAGCCGCCAAGCCAAAACTCCCAGGAGGTCCCAACGTGCCTGTTCGAGTCCTGCTTGCTCGACTAGGCAACCTGTACAAGAAAGTAAAGTGTTAGTGATGTTGTTCATTTATAGAATGATGTTTCATGCTGAGGAGTTGTTCGTGATAGCTACTATCTCAATATGAGTTTCCGTCGAGACCCCTGTAGTAGCACTTCTTCAATAACATTTCTGTAGTGACCCTTGCAGTGGCGCTGAGCCTTGCAGTGGTACTTCTTAACTTTGGACTTCTGTGGTGACTCTCGTGGGCACCTCTCGAATGTTATTACTGTAGTGACCCTTGTTGTAGTGGCGCTGACGCTTGAAGCGGCGTCAACACTTGCAGCGGCGCGGACACTTGTAGCGGTGCCGGTACTCGAAGCGACGCTGACCCTTGCGGCGGCGATGACACTTGCAGCGGCGCAGACAGTTGAAGCGGCGTTGACACTTGAAGTGGCGCCGACACTTGCAGCAGTGCGGACACTTGCGGCGGCGCTGGCACTTGAAGCGGCCCCGACCCTTGCAGCGACATAGACACTTGCACTGACCCTTGCAATGGGGCAGACACTTACAACGGTGTTGGCACTTGAAGAGGCGCCGACCCTTGCGGCTGCGCGGACACTTGCAGCGGCGTAGACACCTGTGACGGCGCTGACACTTGTAGGGGCGAAGGGACTTGGAGCGGTGTTGGCGCTTGCAATGGCGCCGACACTTGCGGTGGCGCTGGCCCTTGCAGCGGCGCTGGTACTTGAAGCAATGCGATACTTGCAGCAGCGCAGACACTTGCGGCGGCGCTGACACTTGCAGCGCCACTGGCACTTGAAGCGGCACCGACCGTTGCAGCGGCGTAGACACTTGCGGCGACGCTGGCACTTAAAGTGGCACCGACCTTTGCAGCGACGTAGACACTTGCGGCGGCGCTGGCACCTGAAGCGACGCCGACCCTTGCGGCGGTGTAGACACTTAAAGCGGTGCCGGCACTTGCAGCGCCGCGTCTCACTTGCGACGGCGCTGGCACTTGCAGCGGTGCTGACACTTCAAGCGACGCCGACCCTTGTAGCGGCATAGACACTTGCGGCGGCGCTGGCACCTGAAGCGGGGCCGACCCTTGAAGCGGCGCTGACCCTTGCAGCGGCGCACAACCTTGCGATGTCTTTTGGACTTCTGGGTGACCCTCGCGGGCGCCTCTCGGATGTCATTAATAAAAGAGGCATTTTTATTTTATTTTATTTTCTTTTTTTATTGATAGACACCCATCTACACAAACCCCCCGGTATAATTTTCTAACTATCTCGACCTTTCCGGACGCGTTGACGCGCACAAAACGACCATACTAACAACTTATAAAATATTTACTTTTATTTATCAATATTTAGTCCCGACGCTACACGGGCGCGTCCCGACTCAAATTTCTAAAATTGTCATTTTATTCACTCGTGACATTTAATATGACCACTATTATATATTACTATGCTCATTAGTAATATTCAACAAATTTTCCCATAATTACTAACTCTCATCACGTTAATAATTATAACATAATTAATTTCCGAATTTTTATTAAATCATTAATTCACATTAAATTTAATAAATCCCCAAATTAATATAGCATAAAAATACGGGGTATTACATACTTCTCCCCTAATAACGGAATTTCGTCCCGAAATTCGGAAAATAAGGCATACCTGGTAAGAACAAATCTGGATATCTCTCGCGCATATCGGCCTCGCGCTCCCAAGTGGATTCCTCCACATTATGATGCTCCCACTGGACCCGTACAAGTGGAACTATCTTCGACCTCAATCTCCTCTCACTATAGTCTAGGATAGCCACCGGTCTCTCCTCGTAAGATCTGTTAGGCTGCAAGTCTATCTCATCTATCGCGATGTGAGTATGGGACATATCACCCCGAAGATACCGTCTCAACGACGAGATGTGGAATACATCGTGAATGCGATGTAAATGCTCTGCTAGTCCCAATCTGTATGCTACCGGCCCAATCCTCTCGATAATGGGAAATGGTCTCACGTACCTCGGGGCCAATTTCCCTTTCTTCCCGAACCTCATCACTCCCTTCATAGGAGATACACGCAGTAACACTTGGTGCCCCACATTAAACTCCCGAAAGAACCGTTTTGCATCGGCGTATCTCTTCTTCCTGTCCTGGGCTACTCGAATGCAACTCCTAATCATCTCAATCCTCGCGGAGGTTTCCTGAATTACCTCTGGTCCTAGCAACTTGTTATCCCCCACCTCGAGCCAACAAGTTGGAGAACGACAAGGCCGGCCATACGAAGCCTCAAATGGAGCCATACCAATCGTAAACTGATAAGAGTTATTATAAGCAAACTCTACCAGTGGAAGATGTGGCTCCCAACCTCCTCCAAAATCAAGAACACACATGCGTAGCATATCCTCTAACATATGATTTGTACGCTCTGTCTGTCCATCTGTCTATGGGTGATAAGTTGAACTCAACCTCAACTCAGTACCCATAGCCTCCTGAAAGCTTTCCCAGAAACATGACACAAAAATCTTGTCTCTATCTGACACAATATTTAGGGGCACCCCATGTAATTTGACAATCTCAGAAATGAACAACTGAGCATACTGACCCATGGTATAATCTGTCCACACCGACAGAAAATGAGCCACCTTGGTCAAACGGTCTACAATCACCCAGATAGAGTCGTGGCCCCGCTGTGATGTAGGTAACCCTGTTATAAAATCCATGGAAATACTCTCCCACTTCCACGCAGGTACTTCCAATGGCTGAAGCAATCCTGACGATTTCTGATGGTCCACCTTCACCAGCTGGCAGGTAGAACACTTGGACACGAACTCAGCAATGTCCTTCTTCATCCCACTCCACCCGTATTGCCTCCTCATATCCTGGTACATCTTATCTCCTCCAGGATGTACCGCAAATCGGGACCCGTGAGATTGGGTCATCACTGCATGACGCAATTCTGCCCCTTCTGGAACCACTAACCTCCCATTAAACCTCAAACCCCCATCAGAACTAACAGAATAGGACTCAGTACCCTCGGCTAAAAGTCGTACAATTTGTTCCTGGCAAAACGGGACTGTGGTTTGGGTCTGTATTACCCTCATAACAATCTCGAGTGTGACTGTCATAACAGATATGAAGGAACGGGCTACTGCATCCTGGTGACCCAACTCCTTCCACTTTGCTTTCCAGACGTTCGCTACCTCATTTACCGGTCTACGGCTCAACGCATCAGCAACTACGTTGGCTTTCCCCAGATGATACTGTATGTCGAACTGATAGTCCTTCATAAACTCTAACCATCTGCGCTGACGCATATTCAGCTCTCGCTGAGTGAACAAATACTGCAGTGACTTGTGGTCTGTGAACAAACGGAACTTCTCCCCCAATAAATAGTGTCTCCATATACGAAGTGCAAAAACGACCGTTGCTAACTCCAGGTCATGGGTGGGGTAATTCTTCTCATGCGGCTTAAGCTTGCGGGAGGCAAAAGCTATATCCTTCTCTTCCTGCTGAAGTACTCCCCTAAGTCCCCGTAAAGAGGCATCGGTGTAAACCAGGTACTCCACACCTGGCTTCGGTAAAGCAAGGACTGATGCTGAATTAAGCTTGTCTTTCAGCTCGTCGAAAGCCAATTGACAAGTTTTATCCCAAACATATGGTACCCCTTTGCGAGTCAGGTTCGTCAATGGAACCACTATTTTAGAGAATCCCCAAATGATTCTCCTGTAGTATCCGGCTAACCCCAAAAAACTACGCACTTCTGTCGGTGTTGTGGGCTGTCCCCACTCCCTCACCGCTGACACTTTACTCGGGTCAACGGCTATCCCCTGTTCAGAAACAACATGCCCCAAGAACTATACCTCTTGCAACCAGAATCCACACTTCTCGTACTTAGCATACAATTGATGCTCTCGTAAAGTCTGAAGAACCTGCCTCAAGTGCTCGGTATGCTCCTCCTCGGAGTGTGAATATATCAAAATGTCATCTATGAAGACGATGACAAACTGATCCAAGAACTCTCTGAATACTCCGTTCATTAAGTCCATGAACACGGCTGGAGCATTTGTGAGACCAAATGGCAGCACTCTGAACTCGTAAGACCCATATCTCATCAAGAAGGCAGTCTTTGAAACATCCTGCTCTCTAATACGTAGCTGATGGTACCCCGACCTCATATCTATCTTCGAAAATAAAGTTGCTCCCCTCAACTGGTCGAACAGATCATCGATTAGAGGCAACGGATACTTATTCCGTATCGTGACCTTGTTCAACTCCCGGTAGTCCACACATAACCTCATTGAACCATCTCTCTTCTTCATAAACAAGACTGGAGCGCCCCAAGGTGAGGTACTCCTGCGAATGAAGCCCTGACCTAACAGCTGCTCTATCTGATCTCGTAACTCTCGCATCTCCGCCGGAGCCATACGGTATGGAGCGCGTGCTATCCGTCTCGTATATGACAATAAATCTATGACAAAGTCTATCTCTCGACTGGGGGGTAGGCCTGGTATCTCCTGGAATACATCGGAATACTCACGAATGACTGGGATCGAGTCGAAAGTAATCACAACCTCCTTAGAGGTATCCTCCTCTATATAATACAAATGAGCGGTCCAACCTCCCTCTGGGCGAGGCATCGCCACTACAAACATCTCTTGCCCCGGAATGGCAAAAACAATGCTCCCACCGAAGCAATCAATCATGGCTCTATAAGATACGAGCCAATCCATACTGATAATAACATCATGCTCATGCATATCTAAGACTAACAAGTCTGCAGGTAATACCAAACTACCAATCTCTACCCCCACTCCCCGGCATATAAAGAAGATAAGCGACCCACTCCCCAGTGGTGAGTCTACACACGTCATTGTGCTCTCTGCTATGGCTAACAACCCTAAGGCCTTTGCAAAATGCATAGCTATAAAATAATGCGTTGCCCCAGTATCAAACAAAACCCGACCCATAATACCATGGATAGGAAACATACCCTCAATCGCGGGTGGTGCCTGTGGAGCTGCTACCTGGTGGACGTTATAGACACGTCTGTACTGTAACTGCCCCTGCTGCACTGGAGCTGCTGGAATGGTTGGTAGGGCTGGCACCTGGGCTTGAGCTGGGAGGGCAGCTGGAAAAAGTGGTCTCTGTAGCTCATTGCGGGCACCCTGCTGCTGTGGGGCTCTATTACCCTCTGGGCAATCCTGGCGCTTATGACCATGCTTGCCGCATACAAAACATCGGCCTCTGAAGTTACCTCCCCTCTAACCCTGCTGACCACGGCCCTGTTGGCCGTTACCTCCCCGCCACTGGCCCTGTTGGCCCTGATTAGCACGTTGTTGCCCCTGTTGATTAGGCTGGCCCTATTGGCTTTGCCTATAACCCCCAAATCCCTGCCTGGAATCACCTGAACGGAATCGCTTAGCAGGGTCCCCCTGATGGGAACTCTGCTCGTATTGAGGAGTCTGTTCATGAGATGGTGCCCCACTAGCACTACTACCCCCGGTCCTGCCCTGCTGGATGGACTCTCCTGCTCTCCTGCTTCCATGCAGATGGAAGCGGTGATCCTGGCAATGTAGTAACACAACATTGAGTACATCAGTGAAAGTACTCAGAGATAGATTCCCTATAAGATGCTGACGGATCGTCCAAGATAACCCGTCCACAAATAACATTATCTTCTTACTATCAGTAGGTGCCTCATATGGCACTATGGTGAGAAGTCTCGTGAACTCCTCCTCATACTCAGCGACGTAGAGTTCTCCTGTTTCAAATTCATTAATTTTCGCGTCATCTCAGTCTGCACGGCGGGTGGAAAGTACTTGCGGTCAAACCGCTCTCAAAACGACTAAATAGGGACCGTGTCCCTCTCCTCCAAGGTGGTAGTGGACGCCCACCACTACAAAGTGGCCCCCACCAGCTTAAAAGAAGCCAATAACTGCCTTTTCACGTCGGTGCACTCATATATACGAAGATGCCGCTAGATGTCTTTATTCAATTGACTGACTGTGACGATATCTGAGCTACCAGAGAACTCAGGGGGATGAACCTTCTGAAAAGCATCCCTGACCCTCTCCTATGCAGATGGAAGCTGTGCTGGTACTGGCGCCACTGCCTGAATCTGGGGTGGAGCCTGCTGAACCACCGCTAGCGCGGCATTCACCGCCTGAGCATTAATGGCGGCTACTTCATTAGCATTCATAGTGCCTTGTGCCGGAGCTGCTGGCTGCTCGTCCTAGGCACGCCTATCCTTCGGTGCACGTCTCGGAGGCATCTGAAACGTGAAGAAGTTTATTAGTGTACAGTCATTATCAAATCCCAAATGGCTGAAGACGTAAACGTAAAAGCAGAAATACAACAATCCTAAAAATAGGGCTCTATAGCAAAAACGTTAAGATGAAAGAGAAAATAAGCCGTACAGATCCTATGGACACTAGAACCTGATGCTCTGGTATTTTATGTGACACCCCACCTAATTAAATACCGGGCGATCACTCCTTTATTAAATTAAAATCAAGGTGAACAGTTGGTTCATTCTTAGCATCACTGTCGTAAAAATAACTTTTCCAAATTTAACACCCTATTTAATTAAGCTAAGTGTCAAAACCATTTTTTTAACATTACTTTCCAAATTTTATTTTGAAAATAAAAATTTAATTATCTACAACAATTCAATATTTAAAGAATCACACCACAAAAATCCTGGAACATATAATCCAATTAATTTAAACATTCAACAACTAAACCCCATCAGTTAAAACTTAAAGTAAAACATACATGCTGAATAAATCCCAAAGTAATAGTACCAGAAATAACTGAAATACAAATGTCCCAATAAAACAGATAAATAGTGGAAAGGTCGACACATGCCCAATAAGGAGAATGATAGAAGTGGAATCAAGTAAATGTAATCGTCTAAGCAAGTGGCCTGCAACTCCCACCTAAGCTGCAACACATTCCTTCCAAGGGATCCTAAACAAGACGCCCCTGTGGCTGGGCACCTGTAATATATACATATATATACAAGAGAGAAAGAGGAATAGAAATGGGTCAGAGCCCGATAGTGTATATGATTTAAAAATTCGTTTAGCAAGTATTTAAATTGATACATGCCAATGCAACAACATATTAGTGCGACACTCGCTTGAGAAATTCTCACCTCTCTTCTAATGTGCACTCCTATCGTACTAACCTTCCCAATGGTCTATCTCATCATATATCACACTATCCTTCCCCAAGGATTTAACTTATCTTAGGTGACTCTCAAAATTTAAGATTTAACAACATCATGGTTTAAAAAGGATAATTTCATTTAGTACAAAACGCTCATTTTAACTTTATTGATTCATAAAGTTTTTCAATATCATATTATACTTTTCAAAACAAGTATTTCCAATTTGAGTCATTAGACATGTCTTACTTACCATAACATAGTAGGCAGTTTCCCATATTTCAGAAGTTCATATATATATTAAATACTCGTATAATATATATATTCTAACAGTACCCCACATAAAATTCTATGGTGCGGGCATACTCTGTTATCCAATCCCCGTATCAATCGTACTAAAGGGAATACAAGTTCGGAATCACTCTCGAACTGTATAAATACATACACAAACAATATTGAGGCGAAGCATAGTTTCCAAGTCCAAGAGGTCAGTACATACCCTCACGTCTCTTAGGACCGTGACTACCGATTCGATAGCCTGTACCTAGGATTTCTATCTTCTAGGGTACGAGTCAATATCCCCCATAAGGCACACAAAATAAGATCGTCCCAGCGCGGAAACCTCAGGGATAGCAAGTAGCGCAGGCATGATTTTCACAAGTATATAATATATGCATACACAATCATATAAATATACCACTTTTATTATATCAATTTAGGTTTATCCAATAACCCACATTCACAACATTTATCCTTATTTTTCAATTATTATTTATCAAGTATAATGGTTCGTTTCTAACTTTAATTCGAAGGGTTTTTCCAACTTACTACGTAACCCTCATGAACTATATTCTTCCAAATGTACAATTTAGTAGATATCCATTTATGTTCCAACGTAACTCTCTCTTACGTGTCTCTCCCCTTTAATATATACTTACATTATCCCTTATGCAAAATATCCCAAAAATATAGATTTCGCCTTACATTAAAGGATTTTGAATTTTATTTTCAAAGATGATAATTTCAAACGGTTTCGAAATCGGAATTAAAATGGAGTTTTAATTGAATTTTTATTATCTCTAAGAGTCCTCAAAACATAAAACTGCCTAGCAAAAAAAAATATTAAAAAATATTGAACGGTCCGATCGAGCTGAATTTTTTTCTGTAGCTTCCTCTCGTCTTCAGATAATTATATGTAAAATTTCATCCAATTCCAACCGTCCGATCGTCCGGAATAATTTTTTTAACATTTGTATCTGATTAGAACTCTTTTCTTAATCAAACTCTTAATCCTTTACATGACAAAGGGTTTCCTGAATATCATATAAATCATCACTACATGAAAATTTCCCATTTAAATTTGAGTTTCTCTTCCATAAATCTCATCCTAATAACTCCTAAACTAATATGGATGATGCATCAACGAAATAAGCAAGATAAACACTTGCTTGAGATTTTCAGAAATCTGGTTTGGTGTTGAATTTGGTGTGGTTGCGGAGGCGGCGGTGCAAACGGGTGAGTTTGGATCCTTGGAATGCCTTGAGAGCTCTCTCCTCTCCTCTCCAATGGCCGTTCTAGTGTTTTGAGTTATCTAACCCTAGGAGATAACCTAAACATCTGATATAACCCCTTTAATTTTCGTGGGTTTAATTACCCAAAAATACAAAATGACTAAAATGCCCTCCCGGGGTACTAATTAGGCCTAAAAACGCCCCGAGACCCAAATCAAACCCCCGGGTATACTTTTCAGACAATATCGACCCTTCCGGACGCGTTGGCGCACTCAAAACGACCATACGAACAACTCATAAAATATTTACTTTTATTTATCAATATTTAGTCCCGATGCGACACGGGCGCGTCCCGACTCAAATTTCTAAAATTGTCATTTTATTCACTCGTGACATTTAATATGACCACTATTATATATTACTTTGATCATTAGTAATATTCAACAAATTTTCCCATAATTACTAACTCTCATCACGTTAATATATATAACATAATTAATTTCCGAATTTTTATTAAATCATTAATTCACATTAAATTTAATAAATCCCCAAATTAATATAGTATAAAAATACGGGGTATTACATTTTATTAGGCAGGGTGTCACATAACCTAACCTAAAACATAAAATACACTTCGGAGAAACCCTAGATGATAAGGAGGAATATAGTGGAACCCTAGCTCTTAACATTTGGGGATTATTTCATATCATGATCTTGAGGAAAGTTTACTTTCTATAGAAATATGATTAGATTGGTTTTATAGTAGTAATTATATATGGGAATATCTAAACCTAAATATATAATTATACTTACATAACTATTGAACTTAATTTTTATTTAAATTAAGAACCCTAGTAAGGTTATTGAAGAAATATGAAATCTGCTATTGAATGGACATAGTAATCTATGAATCCTTATAAAATGTGCTAAAAATCATTAGATTTTAATTATACATGTTTTAGTATTTAAAATTCCTAAGTTTATTATGTAAATTGAATATAACTCAAAAGCTAATTGAATCCATTTTTGTAAAGAAGGTGAAGTCGGGGTTAGTTTAATGATTTATGAAATTAATCTTTAAGTGTATTATAATCCTTCTAAAGCTTATAGAATCTTTTGACACTTATAAGTTGAATATATATTGAGTACATGGGATATTATTAATGAATAGAGGTTATAGGATGTTGGGGATTTTGTTTATGTCCTTATGGCTGAAATCAAGAGGAAGTACTCAGCACAGGGCGCGTCAGATTGATTTCACGCAAGCCCGGATAGATCCAACCCTGTGTGTGGGTTAAAATCAGGAAATTTTTGGGGAGTTTTGGTTTGGGTTATAAATTACAAAAAAAAAAGATCTTTGAAATAATTTAATATTCATGTATATAAAATAGTAAGTTGGGGAACGATACCTATTTTAGAGGGCACTGGGATTCGGGTAAACTTTACAAAGCCAATTAAGTGGAAATAATTGTGTAAATTACGGAATAATCTAGAATGTATTTGTAAACATCGAGTAAAGGTGTTGTTGATTTTAAATAAGTTCATAAACAACAGGTACGGGACAATATTTATTTATGCAAAATTATATATACAACTAATTATATATACTAACTTATATATACAACTAATGTTAAATGTATGTAATAACAAGAAAGAAAAATGAATATATTTGTCACCCATAGAGCAGGGTTTATGGTTGTATTATTTTGGTTTATATGAATCACACCAGGGTCTGTGTACTCATGGGTAACCTACTATTAGGGATTTAATGGGGAAAGTATAACGTTGACTGCGCATGATATCCCGATGATTGAGACAAAATCTGCCAAGTGTAATACCCCGTATTTTTGAAAGATTTTGTTTCAATTATGGGATTAATTAATTTAAATGGGAAGGTTATTTATGATTAATACGGATTTAATTAAATAATTACTAGCGTGATGAGAGTTAGTATTTATTGTTGAGAATTATGTTGAATATTACTTAGTGAGTAAAGTAATAAATGATTTTGAAAATATTAATTTTGTCGTGAGTAAAAAATACGACAGTTATGGAAATTAAGTCGGGATGCGTGTATTACTTGTGTTGGGACTAAATTAATGTAATAAAAAGTAAATTATTTATAATTCTCTCATATGGTATTTTTTAGTGTTCTGTTGTGTCCAGAAGTGCTGAGATAGTCAGAAAAGTCTAGCCGGGGGCTTAGTTTGGGATCCGGGGCAGTTTTAGGCCGAACCGGCGTCGTAGAGGGTATTTTGGTAAATTTTATTTTTGTGGTAAAATAAAGGACAAAAAATTGGGAATTAAAAATGTCTCCTACGTGGGTTAGATTAGGATATCTTCCATGAGAAAGAGTGAGACATAGAGAGAGGCCAAAAAGAGAGAAAGAGGAATAGAAGTCTAGGGAAGAGCCACCACAAGTGCACTTTTTCCACCACCAAGACCACCATCATGTAGATAGGAGAACGAGGGTCATGACCATACTAACAACACCAAAGGATCAGACCATCTTTCATAAGGCAAGTTTATAAATTTTGGTCTTTTAGCACTAAATGTGTTCATGTTAGTGTAGGTAATGAAACCGCCTTGAATTGCATGTAAATTGATAGAAATTATGATTAAAGGATATATTAGGGATGAATTAACATAGAGATGAATTGTCCATGTCATTGGATGAATAACCATGAATTTATGATGATAATTGATGATTTAAATCCGGGATTATAAGGTTTAATTTCAAACTTTATAAATTAGGGTTCTATAAAACTGAAATTGGGGATTTTGGATTTAAGGGTTAATTAATCATGAACTAATGCTTTTAGAATGTTAGAAATCATTCTTTTATGTGGAAAGAGAATTGTAATTGAATGGAGGGAGTTTGGGACTGATTTATTGAGGTTTTAGGGTTGTTTATGGGTGAAAAACATACTAGGTGCAAGTTGGGGACGGAACTGCTAAATCTCATTCAAACGAGATTGAGTCTGGTTCGAACGGGAACAAGTGTCGCGCGATATGCCGTTATAACGACATGTTATCTCATTCAAATGAGATATCTTTTCGTTCGAATGGAAGTTAAAGTTTCTGGGAAATTTCTTATGTTTCCAACCTGGGTAGCATGTTTATTTAAAGTGATGTTTAGAAGTATAATTGGGATTCAGGTTAGAACATAATTAATGGGTAATATAATAGGTATGATGCTTTATGATAAGTGGAGCGATGAACTATCTCTTAAAGTTACGAGAGAGAGATTATTCATAATCTAGTGTGTGTAATGTAAGTAGTAATGAAAGACATACTACGTATAAGTTAAAGATTCGGGTTATGTGTAAACCTAATGAAATTGATAGGTTGCGTGAATGCCTATAATGATGTTTATTCTGTGTATGAAATACCTACCATACATTCTATCATGTGAGGTTGTGGAAGGGAACTGTCCTATCTTGAGGAGCATTCGGGGGGATATTGGCTTTGTACCTTAGAGCATGGAAACTAGGTACGGGGTATCTGAGAATGATCATGATGACGGTCATATGGGTGCGTAGGTATGTGCGTAACCCATAGTCTTGGAACTATGTTCATCTTCAATATGTGTCATTTGTACTTTATGGTTAGTGGGAGATTCCAAAACCATTGTCCTTATGCATTGCGAGATGTACCGGTACTTGATAGCAGAGTATGAAGGAATAATAACTTAATCTAGAGGTACCTTTTAAGTGTGTGTGTGTGTGTATATATATATAGTGATACTTGCAGTGTCAAAGTATGTGGATAAGATATATAATGATGAAAATATTGTAATAACCCTCACTTATGAGACCGTATTTTATAATAATTACTTAGTATAGTAATTAGAGACCAGTGTTGGGTTATGATTTGAATGCTGATTCAATGTAGAAAAGCTGATATTTATTATGAGGTTGCATACATATCATAATTATGGGAAAATATTGCTATGTCATGCTTATTGATATCATCTGAAAATAAAATGATATTTGGCTTAATTATGAGACCGGAACCTAAATTGAATTTTAAAATGTCCAAATGATAATTTGGAGGTTGCAGTTGATTCCGGAACGTGCAAAATAGTCAAATAATGTACCATATTGTATTTTATAGTTTTGGGCATTTTTGACTGGTTGTGCTTTAATTATGCTATCGCGTATTATTTTATCGCACTTTTGGTTAATTAAGTGGAGCATTTGGTCTTAGGTCACGACTTAAGCCTTTTTAGTCTTCTATTTCCCCAAAATCCCTTCCTAAACCTAAGAGAGAAAAGAGAAGAGAAGAGAGAAAGCTTTGGAGATTGAAAGAGATTGCTACTACACCCAAGAAATCTGCATATTTGCTGAATCAAGGCAAGTTTTACTTGCTAAATTGTGTGTTGAGATAGATGACTTGTTAGGTTAATGGTGTATTGATTTTTAGTTTAGAGGACTTAGGGTTTTCTTATGTGTTTTGGGTTTTGATTTACTCCCAAGATGATTCATGAGGTTTTAAGATGATCAATAGCATCTTTGATGTTCTTATAATGTTGGTATATGAGTTTGGTTTGGAGAAATTTGGGTTTGGGTAGAAAATGGAGTCCAAGACTCCATAGCCATTTCTTGGCAAAATCGCAGGCCCGAATCGATTCGGCCCCCTGGGCGAATCGATTCGGCTAGGGGCAGTGCTCAGGTCTTGGTGACCGAATCGATTCGGCCTCCCATCCGAATCGATTCGGCAGTTATGCAGAAACCCAGATTTTCTGACCGAATCGATTCGGCCTCCCATCCGAATCGATTCGGCATTTATGCAGAACCTCAACTTTTCTGGCCGAATCGATTCGGCCAAGGGGGCGGATCGATTCGGGTACCCTGCATTTTTCCAGCTTTTTCTTTTTCATTTTTAACCCCTTTTCTTTAGGATTATTGATTAGGGACCTTCTTAAATGAAGTAAACATAGGGTTCAGAGTTCTAGTTGAGTTGGGTCGACATCCTAGACTCGAAAGGGTTCATCTAGGATTCATTCAAGGGAGAATTTAAAGTGGTGTTTAGGCATTACTTTTGTCTAGTAGTTCTATAAGGGTCTAGAACATATTAAGGTCAATGTTGGAGACCTTAGAATTCAACTTGAGTTACATTTTGACTAGATGATTTATATTAAAGCCTAAAAGAGGCCTTGGGGATAACTTTGGAGTCTGAATTCCTTATCGAGGATGTCATGTCGGTACGCATCACGTGTAGTCCCGATTTAACTTATACATTTATTTAAAATGGGAAAATTATTAAGGTAAATGATAATTTACTAATCATGATATGGAAATAAATAAAAGGAAGGTTACACACCTCTCTAAATACCATCTTAAGGGAAGTCCGTGCGATAGGTGAAGCCCCCTGGCTAATGAATGCAGGGTGGATATAGTCCTAGGCCATATGAGCGCTTGTTCTATTTTTCTGCGATGGGTAGGAGATTTTTGGTGTGGTCTTGACTACCCCGCAGGCATATGGCCGCTTCCCGACGTTTTCGATAGGATCCCAGGTTGTCGTATGCTAGGCCCTGGAGGATGACGGTTATTTAGGGGCGCGCCCAGTGGGAAACCCGGACGGGCGGTCTTAGAATCGTTATATTTGTAATTATGACTATTCTAATTATCGAGTTGGACTCGACGGACCATTAATGCCATAAAGAGCAAACTTATGCCGCAAAGAGCATGTTATTGAGATCAGTGCCATATAGAGCACATGATGATAATCATATTCCCGATAAAGAATGGAAACATGAAGATTGTTATTGAAATGTGATGAAAGATGATAAAGGCTCATAAGCACTTTTAATTCTGTTTATTATGAATCTCACTTTAAGTGGTCCTTCATCAGTTTTAGTTCCTTACATGACGTTCACATGTTAGACTATCTTCCCTGCTTAGTTGTGCATCATTATCATACTTGTCATTTATCTATTGATCACATATACCCGGCCCTGACCGGTTTTCCTTTTCTTGTTGTGTATGTATATCTATATTATCCGTTCAGGTGTTCCGCCGCACGGTCGCCCGTAATGACCTTTCCTTCCACATGTTTTTGAGGAGCCGTGACATGGTGCGGGTTTCACGGGATTTTGAGTAGACGCCTCTGTTTATGTTTCTAGTTATGTTCAGTTCATTCGGGCTTGTTGCCCAAACAGTTGTAAATGTATAATGAATTTATTATGTAACACTTGGTACTCTATGTATGTTGTATGGATGGTATTGACCGAAGTTTTATTCGGTCCTTTGTATCTTTCGAGATTTCTTATATGCGCTTGTGGGGGTTTCCACCCTCTATTTCTATCATGGGTTGTTGAAAAATGTTTTTCTTTTTTATTTCAAATCAAAGTTTTTGATAACCCGTTTTCTGGAATATAGAGTGGTTATTCTTTATACTTTGTATATTGTCATGATGCTGAGGATGATATTATCCATGATTTCTTATTTTGTCGGGGTATAGGGCTGGCCACCCTTTATTTCAGATAGCGGGTTGTCACAGATGGTATCAGAGCATCAGGTTCTAGAGTCTTTAGGATCTATGCGGACTTGTCACGTTCTACCGTAGCGTTCTTTGATATAGAGCTTAATGTCAAGATTGTTTTTGTTGCCCATGTATGCAATCTTCTGCTAAATAAATTGTCTTATATTATGTTTTAACTCTATCTCGTCTTTATCTCAGATGCCGCCGAAGAGAGGACATCCCGTTAGACGTAATAGGGTTATTGAGGATGAGTTTGGTCCTCCACCGCAGCAGGGGAATATCAGTGCCGCTGAAGTGGCAAATATTGTGGCCCAAGCTGTCAACGCCGCAATGACTGCAGTGGCCCAACAAATGCCACAAGCCCAAGTTAGAGGGCAAGAAGCACCAGTTCCTACGGGACCTTCCCAGTGGGAACGGGTGAGGGAATCTTTTCTTAAGGGACATCCCCCGGAGTTTGAGGTAGGTTCATATGTTATCAAGGCGAACCAATGGAAGAGAGATATGCAGCGCCATCTTAGGATGGTGGAATGTAGTGAGGAGGAGAAGCAGATTCTCGTTACTTTCAAGTTGGTAGGACCGGCTTTACATTGGTGGGAGTCCATGACGACGCCCGAGCAGAGGGATACTATGTCCATCACAAATTTTTGGGCCTTGTTTGATGGGAAGTATTTTCCTCCCGCAGTTTAGAGGGAAATGCAGAGGAAGCTGCAGGATTTGGTTCAAGGGGAGAGGTCAGTTGCTGAGTATGAGGAAGAGTTTACCCGGTTAGCCAGTTTTATACCGGACGAGGTAACTCCAGAATCGAAGAGGATCTCCAAGTTTGTGGGAGGTTTGAACTGGCGAATAAAACAACATTTGCTGGGAAATCCATCTCTGGTGACTTTTGGGGATGTGATGAATGCCGCCTTGCTTCACTGTCAGGAGCACAGATTGTTTTTGCTAAACAAGATGAAGGTTGTTACTGTGGGTCAAGCAGCGAGGCAGGGAGGTGTTGGGAGTGGAGGGGGAACATCTTCTTCGTCCCAATCCTCGGGGAACAAGCAGGTTGAGAGGGGTCCTCAGCAGGGGGATCCGTCCAAGCGTCCACGTTTTGGTGGGTTTAATGCTGGTGGTAATAATAACAGGCAAGGTTAAGGCGGTCAGCAGCCTCAGGGAGGTCGAGGTGGAAATGGTGGTAGGGGCCAACAGGGCCGAGGTGCGGGTCAACTCCGGAATAACCAAGGCAGGAATCAGGATAACATGACTAATAAATGTTTTCAGTGTGGGGAGCTGGGCCACTTTAAGAGGGTATGTCCTCAGTTGGTTGGAGGGCATCTTCCTAGGGCCCCACAGCAGCCGTATGTACAGTTTCCGCCTCAAGCGCCTAATCCGGTTGCTCCTCCTCAACAGGGGCAATTGCAGTACGGAAGGGTTTACCATCTTCAGGAGGCTTTGCTTCCTCCAGCTCCTCCGGCACCACCGGCGATCGAGGGTAAGTTTCTCATTCAGGGGCACATGGGTCTAATTCTATTTGATACAGGTGCTACACACTCCTTTATTTCTAGAAGTTTTGCTCAGACTACAGGTTTGATAAAATCTGCTGAAAGTACTTTCACTAGCGTCGAATCCTCTATGGGCGATGGCTCATTGATTTTCTTCGTATGTAAAAACGTAGGAATTAATCTTGGTGACTTGTGTTTTGATGACGATTTTCTCGTCCTTGATATGGTCGGGTACGATGTAATTTTGGGTATGGATTGGCTAGCGAAGTACCGTGCTATAGTGAATTGTTACGGGAAGAGTATAGTTTTTGCGGTTCCGGGACAAGAGATGTTCCTGGTAGTTATGCCTTGTATGGAGGGGGGAACGAGTGCTTATCTATATTGTATTGCGGAAGATGCATCTAGAGATGTCATGGTTCCCTTAGATTCTCTTCCGATCGTTAGAGATTTTGAAGATGTCTTTCGGGAGATACCGGGATTACCCCCAAGTCGGGAGATCGAGTTTGTGATTAACTTAATGCCGGGAACTAGGCCGATCGCAAAAGCTCCTTATCGAATGGCCCCTGTAGAGATGAGGGAGCTGAGGGATCAGATTCAGAAGCTACTGGAGCAGGGCTTTATTAGGCGTAGTACCTCACCGTGGGGCGCTCCGGTATTGTTTGTGAAGAAGAGAGACGGTTCTCTCCGGTTATGCGTGGACTATAGAGAGTTGAATAAAGTCACCATCCGGAATAAATACCCTTTACCTCGCATTGACGACTTGTTTGATCAACTTAGGGGAGCTTCATATTTCTCCAAGATCGACTTGCGGACAGGGTATCACCAATTGAGGATACGGGAGCAAGATGTGTCCAAGACGGCTTTTCTGACCGGTTACGAATCTTATGAGTTCTTGGTTATGCCCTTCGGGCTAACCAATGCCCCTGCAGTGTTTATGGACCTTATGAATAGGGTGTTTCGGGATTTCCTTGACCAGTTTGTCATCGTATTTATTGATGACATCCTAGTCTATTCTCAGACAGAGTCGGATCACGCTGCTCACTTGCGGTTGGTCCTGCAGAGATTAAGAGATCATCAATTGTATGCAAAGTTTGAGAAGTGTGGCTTCTGGTTGAAGGAAGTTCAATTTTTGGGGCATGTGGTCTCATCCCAAGGCGTGTCTGTGGATCCGAGTAAGGTGGTCGCAGTGAAGGAGTGGGGTCAGCCCACGACGCCCACTGAAGTTCGTAGTTTTCTGGGCTTGGCGGGTTATTACCGTCGATTCATTAAGGGCTTTTCTAAGGTTGCTAGCCCGTTGACGAATTTGACCCGGAAAGGAGTAAGATTTGTTTGGGACAGTTCATGTCAAGCGGCTTTCGATGAGCTCAAGGACAGACTGACTTCAGCTCCAGTCCTAGCATTGCCCAGGCCGGGATTAGAATATCTCGTCTTTACCGATGCATCTCTTCTGGGGTTAGGAGGTTTTCTTCAACAAGAGAGGCAACCCATTGCGTACGCTTCTCGTAAGTTGAAGCCTCACGAGAGGAACTATCCGGTACATGATTTGGAATTCGCCGCCGTTGTATTTGCCTTGAAGATATGGAGGCATTACCTCTTGGGGGAAAAGTTTAGTCTTTTCACCGACCACAAATCGCTGCAGTACTTATTCTCCCAAAAGGATTTGAACATGCGCCAACGTCGTTGGTTGGGGTTTGTGAAAGACTACCAATTTGACATTCATTACCACCCCGGGAAGGCGAATGTGGTAGCAGATGCCTTGAGTAGAAAGCCTGATGGAAACTTAGCTGAGGTGTGGAAAGCTAAGTGGAAAGAACTCAGCCTGGAGGATGCCGGAGCGAGAGCATTCCTTTCAGTGATGACGGTTACTCCCACGATTATAGCAAAGATTGTGGAAGCTCAGAAGGGAGATCAAGTTTGTCAAGACCACATATGCCAGTTGTTGTCTGAGGGAGCGGAGTCTTACTCAATAGGCTCTGAGGGTGGACTACGCTTCCATGGAAGACTTGTGGTTCCCGACGATGGAGATTTGAGACGTGCAGTTATGGCGGAATCCCACGGGTCCAAGTTCACGGTGCATCCAGGCGGGGACAAGATGTACCAAGATATGCGCCATTTGTACTGGTGGCCGGGTATGAAGAGGGATATCTCCGAGTTTGTGTCTAAATGCACTACTTGTCAGTTGGTTAAGATTGACCACCAGCGGCCGGCGGGTTTGTTGCAACCGCTCGAGATTCCCGTGTGGAAATGGGAGAGTATTTCGATGGACTTTGTTACGGGCTTGCCTAGATCGCAGAAGGGTCATGACTCAATTTGGGTGATTTTCGACCGTTTGACTAAGTCGGCACACTTCTTGCCCGTGCGCACCGATTATGATACCGCTCGTTATGCCCAGTTGTTCATTGAGGAGATCGTCAGACTCCACGGGGTACCTTTGAATATTGTCTCCGACCGAGATAAAATTTTTGTGTCCCACTTTTGGCAGAGTTTCCAGGGAGCTATGGGGACTGAGTTGAAGTTGAGCTCTTCCTATCATCCTCAAACAGACGGTCAGACCGAAAGGGTAAACCAGATGTTGGAGGATATGCTTCGTATGTGCATACTTGACTTTAAAGGCAGTTGGGAACAATATCTTCCGTTGGTTGAGTTTGCTTACAACAACTCATACCAATTTACCATTGGAATGGCACCCTATGAAGCTCTGTATGGCAGGCCTTGTAGATCGCCCGCTTGTTGGTTGGAAGTGGGTGACAATAAGTTCCTTGGACCTGAAATGATCCAAGACACTTCTTCGAAGATCGAGCTTATTCGAAATCGTATACGTGTACCCAAGATCGGCAAAAGAGCTATGTCGATGCGGATAGGAGACACATGGAGTTGGAGGTTGGAGACCAAGTGTTGGTGCGAGTGTCCCCGATGAAGGGCATCAAGCGTTTTGGGAAGAAAGGAAAGCTTGCACCCCGCTTTGTTGGACCTTTACCGGTGATCGCAAAGGTTGGTCCCGTAGCATACCAACTTGCCTTGCCGGAACCCTTACAACAAATCCATGATGTATTTCATGTCTCCTCCTTGAAGAAGTACAGAAGGTGTGAAGGTGCCCTTTGGCACATCCCTTTCGAAGATATCGAATTGCAGCCCGATGTTTCTTATGAAGAACAATCGGTTGCTATCCTTGAGTTTGGGGAGCGAAAGTTAAGATCTCGGGTGGTGCCTCTAGTGAGAGTCCATTGGAGTCATCATCATGCAAGCGAATCGACTTGGGAACGCGAGGATGAGATGCGGGAGAAATATCCACATCTTTTCTCATAAGGTACGCCTGAATTTTGGGGGCAAAATTCCCTCATAAGGGGGGGAGTATGTAATAACTCTCACTTATGAGACCATATTTTATAATAATTACTTAGTATAGTAATTAGAGACCAGTGTTGGGTTATGATTTGAATGCTGATTCAATGTAGAAAAGCTGATATTTATTATGAGGTTGCATACATATCATAATTATGGGAAAATATTGCTATGTCATGCTTATTGATATCATCTGAAAATAAAATGATATTTGGCTTAATTATGAGACCGGAACCTAAATTGAATTTTAAAATGTCCAAATGATAATTTGGAGGTTGCATTTGATTCCGGAACGTGCAAAATAGTCAAATAATGTACCATATTGTATTTTATAGTTTTGGGCATTTTTGACTGGTTGTGCTTTAATTATGCTATCGCGTATTATTTTATCGCACTTTTGGTTAATTAAGTGGAGCATTTGGTCTTAGGTCACGACTTAAGCCTTTTTAGTCTTCTATTTCCCCAAAATCCCTTCCTAAACCTAAGAGAGAAAAGAGAAGAGAAGAGAGAAAGCTTTGGAGATTGAAAGAGATTGCTACTACACCCAAGAAATCTGCATATTTGCTGAATCAAGGCAAGTTTTACTTGCTAAATTGTGTGTTGAGATAGATGACTTGTTAGGTTAATGGTGTATTGATTTTTAGTTTAGAGGACTTAGGGTTTTCTTATGTGTTTTGGGTTTTGATTTACTCCCAAGATGATTCATGAGGTTTTAAGATGATCAATAGCATCTTTGATGTTCTTATAATGTTGGTATATGAGTTTGGTTTGAAGAAATTTGGGTTTGGGTAGAAAATGGAGTCCAAGACTCCATAGCCATTTCTTGGCAAAATCGCAGGCCCGAATCGATTCGGCCCCCTGGGCGAATCGATTCGGCTAGGGGCAGTGCTCAGGTCTTGGTGACCGAATCGATTCGGCCTCCCATCCGAATCGATTCGGCAGTTATGCAGAAACCCAGATTTTCTGACCGAATCGATTCGGCCTCCCATCCGAATCGATTCGGCATTTATGCAGAACCTCAACTTTTCTGGCCGAATCGATTCGGCCAAGGGGGCGAATCGATTCGGGTACCCTGCATTTTTCCAACTTTTTCTTTTTCATTTTTAACCCCTTTTCTTTAGGATTATTGATTAGGGACCTTTTTAAATGAAGTAAACATAGGGTTCAGAGTTCTAGTTGAGTTGGGTCGACATCCTAGACTCGAAAGGGTTCATCTAGGATTCATTCAAGGGAGAATTTAAAGTGGTGTTTAGGCATTACTTTTGTCTAGTAGTTCTATAAGGGTCTAGAACATATTAAGGTCAATGTTGGAGACCTTAGAATTCAACTTGAGTTACATTTTGACTAGATGATTTATATTAAAGCCTAAAAGAGGCCTTGGGGATAACTTTGGAGTCTGAATTCCTTATCGAGGATGTCATGTCGGTACGCATCACGTGTAGTCCCGATTTAACTTATACATTTATTTAAAATGGGAAAATTGTTAAGGTAAATGATAATTTACTAATCATGATATGGAAATAAATAAAAGGAAGGTTACACACCTCTCTAAATACCATCTTAAGGGAAGTCCGTGCGATAGGTGAAGCCCCCTGGCTAATGAATGCAGGGTGGATATAGTCCTAGGCCATATGAGCGCTTGTTCTATTTTTCTGCGATGGGTAGGAGATTTTTGGTGTGGTCTTGACTACCCCGCAGGCATATGGCCGCTTCCCGACGTTTTCGATAGGATACCAGGTTGTCGTATGCTAGGCCCTGGAGGATGATGGTTATTTAGGGGCGCGCCCAGTGGGAAACCCGGACGGGCGGTCTTAGAATTGTTATATTTGTAATTATGACTATTCTAATTATCGAGTTGGACTCGACGGACCATTAATGCCATAAAGAGCAAACTTATGCCGCAAAGAGCATGTTATTGAGATCAGTGCCATATAGAGGACATGATGATAATCATATTCCCGATAAAGAATGGAAACATGAAGATTGTTATTGAAATGTGATGAAAGATGATAAAGGCTCATAAGCACTTTTAATTCTGTTTATTATGAATCTCACTTTAAGTGGTCCTTCATCAGTTTTAGTTCCTTACATGACGTTCACATGTTAGACTATCTTCCCTGCTTAGTTGTGCATCATTATCATACTTGTCATTTATCTATTGATCACATATACCCGGACCTGACCGGTTTTCCTTTTCTTATTGTGTATGTATATCTATATTATCCGTTCAGGTGTTCCGCCGCACGGTCGCCCGTAATGACCTTTCCTTCCACATGTTTTTTAGGAGCCGTGACATGGTGCGGGTTTCACGGGATTTTGAGTAGACGCCTCTGTTTATGTTTCTAGTTATGTTCAGTTCATTCGGGCTTGTTGCCCAAACAGTTGTAAATGTATAATGAATTTATTATGTAACACTTGGTACTCTATGTATGTTGTATGGATGGTATTGACCGAAGTTTTATTCGGTCCTTTGTATCTTTCGGGATTTCTTATATGCGCTTGTGGGGGTTTCCACCCTCTATTTCTATCATGGGTTGTTGAAAAATGTTTTTCTTTTTTATTTCAAATCAAAGTTTTTGATAACCCGTTTTCTGGAATATAGAGTGGTTATTCTTTATACTTTGTATATTGTCATGATGCTGAGGATGATATTATCCATGATTTCCTATTTTGTCGGGGTATAGGGCTGGCCACCCTTTATTTCGGATAGCGGGTTGTCACAAATATCTGGATAACTTAAGTAAGCGAGTACTTAACGTGATTTATAAATACTTCCCAAATTGAGATAACAGTCGTGAAAACATTTAGTACGGTATTGTGTAAAAAAATACTGGTTAGTATTGCGGCTAGTGATTACAAGGATTTTGTCTCTAGTCTAGTTAGGTGATAAAATAATTCGAATGGGTTTAGAGGTGCGTTAGGCATGCACAATAGTTGAGAGGTGAGAATCTCAAGTGAGTGGTCGAAAAGATAACATGCGCATACTATTTTCTTTACTACAACATTTAAATACTTGCTAAATTTTTTAAAAGTTTTACACTTGGTCTTTGACTCGTCTCTCGCAAATCTCTTCTCTTTTGTCAAATTATTTTAGGTGCCCATCCACAGGGACACCAAGCATAGGAGTTCCATTCATTTGACGTGTTGTACCTTCTATGGAAGTTACAAGACCTCGGTAGTATACGCCTCCATATTTACCATTTCTTCGTTTTGAGCTATTTGCTTCTTTTATGGCATGTTTTAGACACTCAAAGATTTGTGGATTTATTTATTTACTCAGTTTAGTTGTTGGATTATTTCGATTAAATTATTGTACTTGATGCTTAGACTGGAAGTATTTACTCCAGTTGCATTTATTTTTCAGTTATTTTCTTTCATATGAGTTTGGCTTGGATGGTGAATGTTAATTACTCATTAATTTGGTTTTACCTTAATCATAAGATAAAATTTTGACATCAAACTTTGTAAATATTAGGTGGTTAGTATTTTAATAAAAGTTTTCGACAGTGATGCTTATTCTGAACCAAGTGGATATTCTGATTTAATTTAATAAAGAAATGATCACCCGGTATTTATTTAGGCGGGGTGTCACACCTAGGTCCTATCACCCCAAACAAATGTGATATGACACTTGTCTCCCATGTTGAGACAATGTGGATATATCCTCTGGTATAGCCTTAGGTATGGGTCCATATGTTTTTTATGATGGAGTAGAAATTTCCCTTCGATGTTATTTTTAGGATATAGGGTTGGGATGTCCTATATCTATAACTAATAGCACACAAGTGATCCTCGAATGCATATGTATATGCCTTTGTTCTCAATTTTGGTTAATGGGTGACATTATTTTAATTGATGTGGGTTGGGAATACTCACATGTAGATTATATGATTTTTTACTACCTTGTAAATTGCGATGATTATATAAGAGATGTATACACTTGAAATTACGAGTCGAGAATGTTGAAATTAAATATATTAGATAAGTAGCGAGACCACTACTGGGGGAATATAAAAGTATAGAGCCCTAGAAATGTTTATCTAGAAATATAAATTGAGAATGTTTAAATAAGAGAATACGGTTAAATAAAGAGAGTGATGTTAAAGTAAGAGAATATTTAACTAAAAGATAGAATAAAAGAATATCGATTCATTTTAGGATTGGGATTAGTAGATCATATCTTTAAGTTATTTGGTTGGGGATAATTTAACTTAGAAATATACTTAATATTGGAGGATGATATGTTTTTATTATTATGGCCCAAATGTGGTTAAATTTATATATGCTATAGACTTGTTAGGTTTAATCCTCTCAATGGAACTTTTTTTTTTGAATTCTAGGTCATGGTGTTGGCCATAAACTTGAACTGTCCTTTGAATGTGTTTCTCTAGAATCAATTCCATTTATCATTTCCTAGGACGTAGGCATCGAGTGCGCACCTCATTTAAATTTCTAAAACATTTTATATTCAGTTATTTAGACAATTTGTATTGATTTAGTTTTCTTAAGTCAATGATTTGTATGAGATTTAGTTATTTGAGATGTATTGTTATTTAGAGTTGGACCTTGGTAAATTATGTGTTTTTATATATTTTCAGTGGATAGAATTTACTACATTGTGGTTGAATGGTATCATAAATGTTTAATTTATTCATTATTTCATTATATAGCATTGTCGTTATTTATTATTTTTCTCGTTCATCCTGAAGTGTTATTAGTTGATTTGCTCCCGTTATTTTAATTTAGAACTGGTCAATCTATCTTTGGATTTTATAGGGTGTGACAATTGATATTAGAGCATCCTAGGTTCTAGTTTCTTAGGGTCTTGAATGCGTCCATTGATTTTCTTTATTGAGTTTTCTTATTACTTTTAAAGCTAAACTATTTAACATTTGTACTCTTAATCACGATAACCTCTCGGGGACTCTCGTGCCATTGTTTTTTACGATAGACTCACTAACCCAAAGTGTTTTAAGAGGGTTCCTTGTTTGAATTTCATTAATGAGATATCCAACACATGGATTTAAGTTCGTTCAGGAGTTAGGACATATTAGGGGTGAAATTTTTAGTACATACCTAGTGACTGGTTTGGGGGGAAATTTTTTTCATTTCCCATGTTTAACAATATGTGAAGGAAGTTTCTAAAACGTCTTCAAGGCGACGAAATGATATCCCAATATGAGGGGGAGTTAGCCTATATTTATCTTGTGCACCAGAAGAGATTAATACATGAACATAGAATATGGATCATTGAATCAAGGGACTCACATAGAGGATTCATAATCTGTTAATGGGTAATCTGACCTTCACCACTTGCACTCATGTAGTGAAAATTTCCCTCCTACATTGTTAGGATCATGACCATCAGAAGGACAAAGGACCTAATAAAGATAACTTTGCGGTCATAAAAGGGATAAAAATAGGATATGGTGGAGAGCCATCCCCAGCTCGAGGAGGCTCCTACCAGTACTGAGGACGAAACTTGGAGAATAAACCCCTACAAGATTTTGAGGATCATATGACCAGAGGCATAAATTCCATTAGGTCTACAAGATGTGACAACATGGCCTACATGATTCGGGTCAGTAGGACTAATCGTAGGATAGATATAATATGTCCATTGTGTTGATGGTCCTTTGAGAGCGAATGGTTACATATGTGATGAGAAGGGTCACAAATCTAATGGATTATTTAGAGGAAACTATTATTTATGTATATGACACCATGAAAAATATTTCGTTTAAGTTTATGATGCATACACACTAGTCTTATTTCACACTAATGGGATCTCATTTATTTGTTGATAATAAATTTTCCATGACTTTGGGACTCATATTTTTTTCCATCGAGTTTTCTTTACATGTTTATACCCTAGTGGCTATGGGTGATTCGTACTTCATGTTTGTAAAAACATAGAAGTTGAGACTAATCATCTTTATTTTCACTCGATATATTGATTTTAGATATGAAGTCGCATGATGTTATATTAAAGATGGATTGGTTAGCACAATATCATACACAAATTGACTATAGTGGGAAGTCTATTGCGTTTTCCATTCCCGATTTTGAGATGTTCTTTGTAGCTATATATAGCCTCAATGGAGGGTCTAGCAAACACCTATATTATATAGATAGAAGAACATCAGAGGAGGTTAGTGTATATTTAGAATCACCACCGATAGTCCAGAAGTTTTTATATGTATTTGAGGAGGTATCGGGGCTAACACCCACTTATAAAATTTATTTTATAATAGATTTAGCATTAGGAATAAGAACCACAGAAAAAGAACCTTATAGGATGGATCTTTTAGAGATTAGAGAGGTATGAGAGAGAATAAAATAACTTTTGATATAGCAGTTTATATGGAGGAGTATGTCATTGTAGGGAGATCTAATTATCTTTGTTAAAAAGAAGGATGGTTCACTGTGATTGTGTGGACTACTGAGAGATTAACAAGGTCACAATAGGCAACAAATATCTGTTGTCATGTATCGATGACATGTTTTATCAGTTAATAGATGTGTCTTTCTTCTTCAATATTGACTTGCACTCGATTTATCCCCAATAATAGATTAAGGGAGATGATATCCCAAAGTCAGTTTTTCTAAAATGTTATGGCCCATATGAGTTCCAGTTCATGCTATTTGGGTTGACCAATGTTCTAATCGTGTTCATGGATTTTATGAATATAATATTTCAAATGTATTTAACCAGTTAGTTGTTTTATTTTTTGACGAAATCTTGGTATACTCATGGTCTGAGGATGAGCATGCATAACATTAGAAGACAATTTCGCAAACACTTTGGGAGTATAAGCTGTATGTTGAGTTCTCAAAGTGTGATTTTTTTACGGGAGATACAGTTATGGGGGAACATTTTATTGGTGGATCGGATTTTTGTGGATCATATCAAGATGTCGGTAGTGATGTAGTAAGTATAGTTCATGACACCTAGTGAGGTAGGAAGATTTCTTGAGTTTGGTAAGATACTACAAGAGGTTTATTTTAGGGGTTCTCTGAGATTGTGAGATTGCTGAACTAACCCACCAATAGGGAGTACCTTTTGTTTCATATAAGCATTATCAGAGGACTTACGGGGAGTTGAAAGAGAGGCTCACAATCGCGTTCATACTTTCCGGTCCACACGGTAGGGTGGAGTACATAATTCTAGTCATTATGCGGGGGTGATATAACACCCCATAATTGTGAGGATTTGGATTTTTTTTACTTTTCGGTGAAATATAACTTATTTGAATTTAAATATAATTAAAATTTATGATTTGGAGAATTTATTTAAATTAGAGGATTTATTTAATTTGGTGAATTGAGATTTAATTATTTTGGATCATTTTTAGATTTCACATGTATCGTATTTTGAAGTTGAAATTGGAGAATGTTATTTGGTAATTCAGATGACAATTATGAGTGCATGGTTGATTCCATATAGGTTAAGATATTCGTAAAAGAGTACCTAGGGTAGTAATTGGGTCTCGGGGCAGTTTAGGCATAACCGAGCCCACACAGGGTGTTTGGGACATTTTTATTTAGACCACAAGTCTAATATATGGGTTAAGTTTAAGAATTTGGGTTGAACACAACTCTAAAAGAAAAATATCATAAAACCCAAATTAGAGGAATTATGAAAACGCAAAAAAAAAAAAACAAGTTCTACATAGAAGAAAAGAGGGAGAAAGATGGAAAATTTTGAGGAGGCAAATCAAAGGAATTTGAGTGTGTTCTTCATGGAATCATGACCTACACCGAAGGAATTTAGACTCTACAAATCATATACAGGCAAGTGGTTAAATTTTTCCAATGTAAATTTGTGATAATCAATTCATATCATAGTGGGTGTGATGAAAAATCGTTTTGGGGGTGAGTTATCATGTAAAAATGGGTTTTTAATGTGTCGACCAATTGGTAAAGATTAAGAGTTAATTTGAGACTAAATAGGATGAATTTTGGTTTCCGCTTTTTTGTGAAAAGAAACCAGTAACCATTTTTTGTTAACATGGATGGTAGGGTCGAATTGTAGAAGTCGATTTAACAAAACCGTGAAACTAAATTCAAAATCTTCATCTCGTGATGAGAACCCAACCTACGTAAAGGTTATTAAGATGATGAGGCTCCATATTAGGTAATTAGTTATGTTAAAAACCATTTGGGTTGTAGTTTGTGGAGAAAAATGGAAGCTTAGTCTACCAAAACTGGTGGAATCAACATGGGGATCCAACGCGTGAGTTGATTGTTTGTGGTGAAAAAATTGATGACATTTATGTTTTTATCCGTGATATGGATCTATGTAAAGATGAAATTTATTGTTCAAAGGGATCGAACAAGGAACTGAATTAAAAACTAGAACTCGGATGGCCATTAATGGAAGAAACCGTGCGCTGGCAAGAAGAAGTGGAGCACTGGCAACGACTGGTTGTTCGAACGATGCTGTAGAATTTGGGGCACCTCGTTTTTTTTTCTTCTAAGATTTCTTTGATCAATTTTAAAATGGTTTAATTAGTGATAATTGATAACCTCATACTTAGGAACTTAAGGGACAAAAATAAAGAATCATAAAGGTAAATAAGTAGGTGAAACTTATTGATAGGATTTGATGTGATAAATTCAAAATTAATTAAAATTACGGGCCGAGTAAATGTGTCCGGGTATTATAGTGGAGTTAAAGGAATTTAATAAATTAATGAAAGTGAAAATTAATTAAATTAAGGGTCGAGATATAGACTCGGTTATTTTCTTGGCTAGTACTACGGGAGTTAGGCACGAAGTAGCTGGAGTTAAATTTAATTATACATATACGGTAGTGTTATAGTGTGTGTTTGTGTGTGTATATATATGTATTATTTGATATTAAATATCTGTGGCCATACCCGATCCTCGCCCCATAGGTGGGTCGGCGAAGGGAAGGATCCTCGAGTCCCTCGCGTCCCTCTCGGGAGCGCTTCGGCCGGCATCATTTGAGATGAGGTGTGAAAATGTAGAGAGATTCAGAGTCACCAGTCTATTTTACTCAAAACAGACAAAAGAAAAAGGGGAAGGCACCCCGAAGGATGGCATCAAAAGACATACTGGTGCGTGCGAAACCAAAATGATTCGAGAAGGGTTCCGAGGCTTAGTTACGAAATGGGAAGGTGTCAGGCACCCATTCTGCCCTTTCGGTCTCTCATGGATATTTGCTATATTCCTTTTGTTTTCCCCCGTGATATGTGTACATGTGTGTATATATAGAATGGAGGTAGGAATCCTCGACTTGTATCATGGAAAAGATAAAGTGAGTCGTCCATAGGAAGATATGAAAATAATATTAGAAAAGTAAGATTTGCGCGATTACCCCTACGTTGCTCGTTATAATTGAACGATAACGCCTATGGAGTAATAAGTCACCAAGGGCAAGTATATAGAATATGAGAAGATTTGATTTAGAAAAAATAGGAATATAACAGAAAAAGTGAGAAAAGTACTCGAGTCTCGGGTTATACCCCGAGACGCCTATGTAGCCTATAAAGGCATCAAAGTCCACGTAGTTCGCATACAAAACGAGGGGTGGGGTTTATCCCATAAATCCAAATGGGGGATCTCTTATTGGTGAGTGTGTGTGTGTGTGTAGAAAACGTGTTTTAGTGTTGAGAAAAGTGTGAGAAAAGTATGAGCATCCCTTATTTGGAATTTACGAGCAAAACCTTTTTTTCTTGTTTTTTTTGGGTTTTATTTATATGAAAATAAGATATGTGCAATAATACTAAATAAAAAATATATTAGGATGTGAGATGAGATAATAAAAAGTGCTAAGTAATGAAACAAGTTATTGAGAATTTAAGAGAATTTAAGAGAAAGTTGAGAAAGTTGGACCTTCTTGAAGATCTTGAGCTTGATCTTGAGTGTTGGGGAGGAGCCCTTACACTTGGATGATGATGGAGAGTGGCTAATTCATCAATTTTGATGAAAAGGATGATGAAAGGTGGAAGTAAAAAAGGGATTTGGTAGTTGAAATCACGCTTCCTTCGAGAGAGGTTTCTGGGATTCGTTGAGAGTGAATTTTGTCATATCTGGGCTCCCCTTGCAAATGAGGTGAAGGCCTTCTTTTATAGGCCCAGGTAAGTGCCAATCGGCATATATCCATTCCTTCCTATCGGCACCTGCCGATAGGCAGGGTCTGGAACATGCCATTTGGTAGTGTATTTCAGGTATTTTCGGAAAATCGGCCGCTGAGGGCAAACCGTTTATCTGAATCGCGTATGGGGCATACCGTTGCAAAGTTAATTTAGAGATCTTTGAAAGTCCTTTGGACCGATACCCGATATGGGAGTTGACTTTGGGTCCAATATGGCTTGGAAGCGTTTGTCGAGTCATTGGACGGGGAATCGCTCGGATGCAAATGCATCGTTCGTTCGCATGTTAAGTCCGAATCGTGCACGGGGAAGATTATTGGAAAGGTTAGAAGATGTACTTGACATTCCAAAGAGTTTGACCCAGTTTGGAGAGTTGAATTTGGTCAATCGGGACCGATAAGCGTTCGGTGACCTCTCGGAGTCAAACGAATCGTTCGTCCACGTGGAAAGTCGAAATCATGCACGGGGTGGACTATTGGAAAGGTTATTCAGTTCCTTTCAAATATTCATTCAGCCTAGGTTGAGCTGAAGAGTTGAATTAGGTCAAATAGAGCCCGGGAGCACCCGGTGGCCTCTAGGTTAGGTTTCGGACGCAAACTGATCGATCGCCCGCATGGTAAGTCGAAATCATGCACGGGGTAGACCGTTGGAAAGGGTATTCTGTGCCTTCGAAGATTCATTGAGTCTTGATCGAGACGAAGAGTTTGACTTTTGGGTCAAACTGAGTCGGGGAGTGCCCGCTGGTTTTCAGGTCAGTACTCGGGACGTGACCAGGGTTTACAGTGATGAAAGGAGGTACTAGGGACCTAAGGAGAGTTAGGGGGTAACAGAATGGGGTTTCTACGGAGCCCCTTGATGGGTGAGTTTGGAAAAAATGATGACCGTTGAATAGATACCACATGATGCTTTTGAGGGAGTATGACCGATTCAGAGGGTCGAGGTTGATTCTAACGACCTAAGGAATGTGTTGGGGATGATCAATTCTATGAGTAAAAGCTGAATCTGTGGGCTTAGGGTAAAGGTCTAATAACCGAGGTCAACTCTGACCTAAAGAGTGGTGACAATCGAGGACCGAAGTCAATTCTAACCTAACTCAGGTGACGATCCAAGCTCATGGCCAATTATGACCCAAGAGTGGTGACGACCGAGGACCGTGGTCAATTCTGACCTAACTCAGGTGACAGTCCAACACCGGGGTCAATTCTGACCCAAGAGTGGTGACGACCAAGGACCGAGGTCAATTCTGACCTAACTCAGGTGATAGTCCAAGACCGGGACCTATTCTGACCCAAGAGTAGTGACGACCGAGGACCGAGGCCAATTTTGACCTAACTAAGGTGACGATCCAAGATCGAGGCCAATTCTGACCCAAGAGTGGTGACGACTGATGACCGAGGTCAATTCTGACCTAACTCAGGTGACGAACCAAGATCGGGGCCAATTTTAACTCAAAAGTGGTGACGATTGAGGACTGGGGTCAATTCTGACCTAAATCAGGTGACGATCCAAGATCGGGGTCAATTCTGACCCAAGAGTGGTGATGACCGAGGACCGAGGTCAATTCTCACCTAACTCAGGTGACGATCCAAGACCGGGGTCAATTATGACCCAAGAGTGGACAAAGATTGGATTTTGATTAATGTGCAGAAAGAGCTTTATGATTTTGATCTAAGCTGGTGAGATGATAGCTGGGGAAGATTTTAGGAGACCTCACATGAGGGACAACCTATTTTGGGTGCTGTAGGAGAGTTTCGCTGGGGAAGTGATCAGGTAATCCTTAGAGATGCTCCGGAGTTTTGCCGCGAGGAGATTTCACTTGGTTTTTGTGGATTCCGCTGGGGAAGAGGGGTTTCACTCGAGAGAACTCGAAGTTTTCTTGGTAAAGAGGTTCAAAATCCATCCTGGAATTTTTAGGAATTTTTCGAGGGTTTTTCGAGGCTTTCTAGTATTTTTTGGGAATTTATGTACAAAATTTAAGGGGGTGCCTATCGGCATAGTATGAAGGGTGCCATTCGGCAGTGGAACGGACTTTTGGGATACCTCGAGAAGGCAAGGGGTCAGTGTCGATTGGTATGGTGGGGGGAAGTGCCGATCGGAATGGCACTTGGCATCCTTTATAAAGGGGGAGAATCCCTCCATTTTTTCACAACCTCTTTTCCATCTCTCTTTCTACAATTTCTCTGCAAATCGTTCTAGCATTCCGATCTTCAAGAAATGGCCGCTTTTATGAGCACTGCAGTCCACCGGGAGTGGTTGACCATTGATGACTGGGCGAACGTGGAGTGGAGGGCTAGGGCGCCTCTTACTTTGGGGAGTGAGAACTCCTTTGATGCGTTTGAGCCTGTTGCAGATGAGCGGACCTTGCTGCGGGATCCATCGCGTCATCGCTCTTTGAGAGTGATCCCCGACGGTTATGTAAGTAACCTGACCTTTGGTATACCTTTCTCTTTTGGTGATTTTCTTTCTTTCTTGACTTTTGATGAGAGTCTTCTTTTTGCCAATCTGATATTTCTTTAAAGAACATGCGTGCCCATGCAACAACGGGGCTCAATGATGTCTGGGAGCATCTCCCACCCGTGGTGCGTTGGGTGGTATCATCAGCAGGTTTTGGGAGATTGGCATCGGCGCTGGTTGAGACGCCTCGTTCGACAGCGGTCTTGTGCACTTTGGGAGAGATGTGGTGGGACACTACCCACACTTTTAATTTCGGCTTCGGGGAGATAACTGTGACTCCCATAGACGTACAGCGGCTGCTGGGGATGGATTGTGATGGAGAGCAGATAGAGGTGGATCGCTCTTTACGGGTGAGACTAGAGGCAGTGCTTGCGGCACTTGGTGATGTGGGGAGGATAGTTTTCGGGGATTCCATTCGGCTGTCCCTACTGAAGGATGTTCTGCTGAGTAGGGTGACTGATGTGGAGGACGGGCTTTAAGTGAGTTAGATGACCCGATTATTCATTCTTCTGGTACTGGGAGGTTTCATGGTGGTGTTGAGTGGCGACATCATCCATTTGTGGTTTCTGCCGTACTTGAGGATGTTTTTGAACATCCCCTTCTATGATTGGGGGAGTCTGACCTTGGAGACCCTTTACTTTTACCTGGATGCATATAGCCGGTGCTTCCAGTAGACTTTTACTAGGGCCACGTACCTTCTTGAGGTATTCTTGCGTTTGTGCGTTTCTTTTCATGCATTCGCATTTTCCTTTCATGCATTCGCATTTTCCTTATGCGTCTCTTTTTGCTTGTGAATTCAGACGTGGTTCTATGAGGTGATTGGGTGCAACACCCCGCTGATTTCTTTGAAGGACGACACTGTTGGGGACTTTTGTCGCTTGTATCAATGACGTAAGGCCAATCGACAGTCGAAGTGATCTCTCTCCCTAGAGGTGGTGCGTCATGTCTTGAATGACTTGACCAGTGGTAGGGTTAGACTCTTTCCATTCCAGTCTTGGTTTTTTCTCCTTCTGATATTGTATTAATTTATGCTTGCTTGGAGATTTCCAGGTGACCTTTTATCCTTGGGGGACAGCCATTCAGGATGTGGGGGTGACCGGGGTGAATGCGCGGATGAGGCATTTGCTGGAGCATGAGTTTGGCCATTCCTGGTACCTTGGGGAGAGGGTGGTTCGTCATATTTCTTAGGAGGAGGTGGTGATTTCACCCGTGCAACCTCCTACGTCTATGGGGCGAGAGTGACTAATGTCAGAGGATGAGAGGATTACGGCGATGATCGGCGAGTCCTATTTGCTATACACCGATACGGCTGCGCCGTATGACTATATGGATTTTTTGATGAGATGGTCGATGGTGCCCATCATATATGATGCACTTCCCCTCCCTCCGACGGGTTCGAGTCGGGCGGTGAGATCTTCTCATAGCGGCGGTGGTCCGTCAGCATCTTCCGCGGCGGTGGTCCGTCGGCATCTGCCGCATCGGCGACCTCGGAGGTCCTTTTTGTTCAGTTGCATACCCCTTCGTACAACATTCGGCGGGCTGATGGAGGGATGGTGCCTATGCTGCACCGTCCTCATGCGATGGATCTGGGGGAGTTGGGTTTAACATAGGAGGTCCCCCGACCTATGGTATACCTTTCTGTTCCTTTCTTTCTTTCTTTTCTGTTTCGGTCATTTCTGCTTTGATACTGATATCACCCTTTCTTTTAGCAAGTCCGGGTGTCGACCACTTGGCTCAGGGACATTAGAGACTGAATTTCCTCGGCAACTGCCCATATTCGGGACACGGTTCCTGTCCTTTCTTGCTTGGTGCCATCTGCCTCGTCTGGAGAGGACTCTGGCTCAGGTAGTGGTGGCGCGCCGTCTCGCCGTAGGTGGAAGAGAGCACGTCGTAAGGGTGGAAGCTCTTGAGAGAGAGAAAGAGAGAATGTGGGTTCGGGCTGAGTCCCGTTGTTTTTTCTTTTTCTTTTTATTTCCTGCAAAATTGGTGTAACATAGAACACAAATATATGCAATGCAAATGGAGTTTTTTTTTATTATCTCTTATTAATGATGAATGAATGCGAGCGCTTTTTACTTTACTGCTGAGACCGTAAAAAAGAATATTTTTAAAATTTTTTTTTAGGGAAATTTTATAAGGAGAAAAAGGGATTTTGAAATTCTGTTGAGAATATCAATTCATTTTTATTGAGTTTTCTGGTTTGACAAAAGAGGAAAAAAGGGAAATTTCGTAAAAAATGGAGGGTTGCCGATCGGCAAGCACCTTGACCTGACTATCGGCAGTTTAGTCCAGTCCTATCAATTAAAAGCTTTGAATGGTACCTTCTTCAGCCTTTGGTACCTTAGGGGGTAGGATTCCTTTCGATTTCTACAGGGATGATGTCCTTTGTGAGGGCTTTCAAGTATAAAAAGGGGGAAGGGTGGAGTGTTTTCATCACACCTTTGCATTCTTATCTACTTGCCCACTATTTCTTAGCCTTGCAAGATGGCTCTTCCTAGTAGCACCGAGTTTGCCAACTATCTCGAAGCCTTGGAAGCTATGTGATCTTATAATGTCGACTATGATGCTTATAACATGTGTCGGGTCTCCTTGTGGCGCAATCATCCTTTTGAGTGGAACGTGTTGGTGGCGGCGGTACAATTCTGGTACCCCGAAGACCATGTATTCTGCTTTGAGTTGGAAGAAGTTTGTCCTACTTGCGAGGGATTTTCTACCATGCTGGGTGTAAATCCCAGTGTTGCTGCGGCTTTGCCCAAATTTTCCCCCTCTCCTAGGGATTTGTTGGCCGGACTTCTTCGTATTTCGCCTTTGGCAGCTCTCCCTCCTGGCGGTGCTGCAGCCCGTTCATTTACGGGAAGTAGGTGATGTTGGCCATGCTGGAGCTGTTGTTCTGGGTCTGGTTTCAAAATTTTTGCTGGTGACTAGAGGACTGAAGGTGGACCCGCAACTTGCAGCCATTACTTCATGGATGTTATATCGTCGCAATCCTGCGGCTGTGATACTGGCGGAGACCCTGAATGTCCTGGATGCTTGGAGAGAAGGTCGTTCTGACTTTTTGAGGGGTAGCCCCGTGATGCTGTTCATGTGATTATCTGAAACATTCGGTTTGGAGACTCCTTCGGAGTATCCCTTGTCGATCGTACCCAACTTCTTTTCACTCTACTTCATCATCGTTGGCCTGTATGCTGAGAACTAGGAGAATTAGCTTATCGAGCATGGGGCTCGTGGGCTATATTGGTCAGTGCCTTAGTGGGGGCAGTTGCAGCCCGTTCTGGAGCTAGGAGAGTATTCATATGTGCGGTTGGTTGGCCTCAGACATACCTCTTTTTATTTCCCTTGGTAGATTTTATGCAAATTTTGTTGGGCGCGGGTCGTGCCCCCTCGGACCTCAAATTTCTTTTCGGTAGAAGATTTGACTGAGAGCCTGCGTCTGTTGCTTGGGTCTCTGTGGGAAAATCGGCGTCCATCGACCCGTCCCTCTCAGTCTGTCGGTAAGGTTTGGCATGTCCCCAAAGATTATATGAAGTGGTTGCGGAGGAAAGTAGTCAGCAAGATGTTGGCAGTGGAGACTGGAAAAAGATGGTTTGTTTTATCTAACAACATGGAAAGGGGTGTTGTGGTCTTTTTGAAGTTGGTTAAGTCTCATCGATCCATGGAATTTTTACGGCACTCTATTTAGGAAGGAGAAACTTGGGGACCTCAGGATGTAGATGTTGAGGGTGCAGGCTCCTCTGGTAGCTGTGGGTAGGACTCTTGGAGAGTTTATTTATGTAATAGGGAATGTATATGGGGATTTTATTTGGCTTTTTATGGTAGTAGGGGGAGGAAGTTATCCGTTCCTTTTCTTATGTAATTCGTAGTGTAATTTCTTATTAATTAAATAAACAATTTCTGACCATCCAGTTGTGCCTCTCGATGAATTTTGTATTTTTGAATTATCTATACTGATCACTAAGGCATACATAATCCTTTTGTTCAAGTATTTCTAGAATGAACCGCCATTCTCGGAGGTAAGAAAAGAATTGTATTTTGTGATAAAGAAAGGGCTGCACTCATGTGAGATGCATGAGTTGCTTACGTACCTCTAGGGTTTTTAAAATTTTTATTAAAATAGTTTTTTGTAGAGGATCAGGCCCTATTAGTTTTGGGTAGAGGGAAATGAAGATTTTTTTTTAAATTTATTTTAGAACAGAATGGGGATGAGAAGAGTCGTACCGCACCGAGACTTCGGACTAGGGATAGAATTTCTTGAGACGGTCTAGATTGACTGGATGAACCATCTCTTCCCCATCCAGGTCAGTGAGCATGGAAGCACCGCCGGATAAGATTTTCTTCACAATGTAGGGGCCGCTCCAATTGGGCTTGAATTTCCCATTGGGGTCCCAGATGGGTTCTATTATCTCTTTGAGGGCTAAATCCCCCTCCCGGACACCGCGGTCCTTGACTCTCTTGTTGAATGATCATGCTATTCGGCGATGATACCCCTGTATGTGGTAAAGAGCCTTTAATCTTCTTTCATCTAGGAGGGTTAGCTCATCAAGATGGTTTTGGCACCAGTCTTCTTCACTAAATTTTCTTTCGAGCATAACGCGTAGCGAGAGTATTTCCAGCTCCATAGGTAGGACTGCCTCCATGTCGTAGACCAGGGAGAAAAGGGTAGCTCCAGTAGAGGTTCAGATTACGGTTCGATGGCCCCAGAGGGCGTACGGGATCCGGTCAGCCCAATCCCTATAATTGACGGTCATCTTGATGATGATAGCCTTGAGGTTCTTGTTGGCGGCTTCAACTGGACCATTGGTCTGAGGTCGATACAGAGAAGATTTATGTCTCTGAATCCCGTACTCGTTGACTACTTCTATGACTTTTTTCTTCGAAATGCGTCTCGTTATCTGATACCAGCTCATGCGGGACCCTATATAGGCATATGATAATTTTCTTGAGGAATTTGGCCACTTTCTTCGCATTCAATACTGCGTATGACCCAACCTTAACCCATTTGCTGAAGTAATCGATGGCAACCAGGATGAACTCATGTCCGTTTGAAGCCTTTGGTGTAACCTTCCCTATGATGTCGATACCCCAGGTGGATAACGGCCAGGGAGAGGTCATGTTGTATAATTCTCGCGGAGGCAGGTGTTGAAGGTTAGAGAATTGTTGGCATTTGAGGCACCTCTGGACATAGGCGGTGCAATCCTTGGTCATGGTGGTCAAGTAGTAGCCTTGTCGGATGATCTTTTTGGCGAGCATGTGACCATTCATGTGGGGTCCGCATTCCTCACTGTGGATTTTCTGCATTATCTTCTCGATCTCAGCCCCTGCGATGCAGTGTAGATGAGTTCCATTGAAGTTCCTCTTGAGTAGGGCTTTATGACAGATGATGTACTGGGCTGCCAGTCTTTGAAGGGTTGTTCGGTCTTTCCTGTTGGAACCCTCGGGATACCTACCATGTCTGAGGAGGCACCAGATATCATAGTACCAGCAATCGGCTAATTCAGGATCTTCAATAGAGAAATGATTAATTGGTAGCAATGGGTCAGTTTGTCTTGCTTTTGAACTAGGAAGGGGGTCATTGTTATTCCTTCGGGCATGTCGACCATGGAGCCCAAGGTGGCGAGAGCATCAGCTAGGTTATTCTTCGCTCAGGGTAGGTAATGGAAGGTGATATATCAGAATTGGGAGGCTAACTCTTCTAATTGGGCATGAAAGGGTTGGAACATTTCATCCTTGACTTTCCACTTTCTGAGCACTTAACCGATGATGAGGGAAGAATCCCCGTAGACATCAAGATGTTGAATATCCTTTTTGAGAGCACTTTTGAGGCCTACTGTGCATGCCTTGTATTCCGTCATGTTATTGGTGCACGGGAAATCCAATTTTATGGCGATGGGAGTGTGGGAGTCATCTGGGGAGATAAGGAGTATCCCAATGTCATATCCCTTTTTGTAGGCAGCACTGTAAAAGAACATTTTCCATCAAAGGTGGTCTTAAGTAGTGCAGAGGATATTTTCATCTGGGAATTCGGAGATTTGGACATCTGCTTAGGTAGTCAGAGATGGCTCTTCCTTTAACAGCTTTATGTGTGACGTATACGATATCGAACTCGGTTAGGAGCATCAACCATCGGGCCATTCGACTGGATAAGGCAGGTTTCTCAAGCAGGTATTTGATGGGGTCCATTCGGGATAAAAGTTTAATGGGGAAGGCGAGCATGTAGTGTCGCAACTTTTGGGTGACCCAGACAAGTGTGACACATGCCTTCTCCAAAGCAGTGTAGTTGACCTCGTACCCGGCCAATTTGTGACTGGCATAATAGATGGCTCTTTCTTTGTGGGATTCCTTGAGGTATTGGGATAGTAAAGCTCCAGCTGAAGTGTCGGATATGGTTAGGTATAGGATCAAAGGGAGACCAGACTGTGGTGGCATGAGCACTGGAGGTTTGGTCAGATATTGTTTGATTTGGTCAAAAGCTTATTGGAAGGCCTCATTCCAAACCTTGGCTGAATCCTTTCGGAGGAGCTTGAAGATTGGTTCACAGATGGAGGTTAGCTGGCCGATGAACCGACTGATATATTTTAATTTCCTAAGAAAACCTCGGACTTCTTTCTCTGTTCGGGATGGTGGCATCTCAAGTATGGCCTTCAGCTTTGCAGGATCTTCTTCTATCCCATTTTCCCTGACCATGAATCCCGAGAGTTTTCCCTTTTATATCACCGAAGACACACTTCTGTGGATTAAGTCACATCTGATACTGTCGCAGTCGTTTGAAGAACATTCGGAGGGTGGGAACATGACCTTCTCTAGTTTTGGACATGATAATAATATCATCCACATAAACCTCAACTTCTTTGTGAATCATATCGTGCAGGATGGTTGTAGCAGCCCTTTGGTAGGTAGCCCCAGCATTCTTGAGACCAAATGGCGTGACAGTGTAAAAAAAGGTTCCCTATGGGGTGATAAATACGGTTTTTTCTTGGTGGTCGGGTGCATCTTGATTTGGTTGTAACTAGCAAACCCGGTGACGAATGACTTGAGAGCATGACTGGATGTGTTGTCCACGATCATGTCGATGTTTGGTAGCGGATAATCATCCTTTGGTGAAGCTTTGTCTAAATATTGGTAATCTACACACATTCGAACCTTCCCTCCTGATTTCGGCATAGGTACAATGTTGGCTAGCCATGTGGGATATTCGATCACCCGAATGAAACCCACGCTTAACTGTTTGACCACCTCTTCTTTGACCTTGAGCGACCATTCGGTGCGGAGTTTTCTCAATTTTTATTTCACTAGCTTATAATCTGGGATAGTGGGGATCTCGTGCTGAGCTATTTCAGGATCGATATCGAGCATATCATCATAGGACCATGCGAAGACATCCACAAACTCCTTCATCAAATCTTTGAGTTGTGCACGCTCATGCTAGTCAAGGGTGGACCCTATCCTAATCTCACGTAGTTGGCTACTATAACCGAGATAAATAACAATAGTCTCTTCTTCATTAACTTGAATGCGGTTATGTTGTTTATTATTAACTTTATTTAGATCAGTTAAGAATTGTTCATTTGCAAAATCATCATCATAAAAAGTTTGATTAGAATTCAAGCACTTAATGTAAGGCACAACAAGATACTAAAAATCTTCGTTTATTTCATTGATAGGAAAAACAACATTGAGAATTCATCAGAAGAGGTCTCGATTACATTTGAGCAAGGATAGACAACAGAAGAAGAAATAGGGTAAACATTGGGGTTAGGGGAGATTTCAAGAGGTAGAACTGGAGCAGCATGCCGGTTGAGGAGAGGTGTATCAGTAGCTTTAATCAGACGGGATGGTTCCATTGATGTAGTGCCTGAATGAACCATGCAGAGTGCTAGCCCCAGTGTCTGTAAGCTGAAGGAATCTTCGGAATCACTTTCCTCAGTCTCTTCGGCATCTTTGATGAGCGGTTGTACGTGGTTTGGGAAACTTTCGGCCCATGGGTAGCTATCTTGGAAAAAGATCTCCATTCCCGGCCTCATCTTCTTGTTTGTGTCCATGGTTCTAGAAAACCGCAAAAGGGGATGTTATCACCTTCTTTGATGAATCGTCCATTTAAGGAGTCTCCTAAGATAGTCGGGATGTAGTCTAATCTTATCTTTGGTCGAGACTAGTGGATCATTCTGAGCTCTAGTTCTAATGGTTGATACCCCAAGCCATAAGGAGGGAAAGCTTTCTTCAGTTCGATGGGATCAAGTATCCCCTGCTGCCTTCGCCCTAGCCCCAATCCGGGCATGAAGTGCATGTTTCTGAACATCTGAATCACATTGACATTGCCATGAGGGTCATATTCTGTACAAACCCTTTCGTTGAAATCATCCCCTATCGGGAGTAGGAGTGGATCAACTCGAAATCCTGATAGGAGCATATCATTCGACCCGTGCTGTATCTTAAGAATTGGACTGCTGGTGCTTGCACACCCGACATTTTTGTCATCGCCCAAAATGGTGATGACTCGCCCGTTGGTGAAGAACTTCAATTTCTAATGGAGTGAGGAAGACACGCCTTTGATATTGTGGAGCCAGGGGCGTCCGAGCAACAGGCTGAAACAAGCTGGGATGTCTATGACTTGGAATTCAACGACAGGGTTTATAGGGCCAACCCCTATTACAAGTTATATGGATCCCATCACCTCACGACGGGTATTATCATAGTCACGCACATCGGCGGAGGTTGAAGCGAGGTCTCTTTCTTTCAAGCCTAAACACTTGAAGGTTCTCAGAGGGCAAATGTTCAAGGCGAATCCGTTATCGACAAGGGAGATTGGAATGTCCTTTCCCATAACTTTGACGGAGATGTTGAGTGCATGATTGTGATTCGGCCCAATTCTGGGGATTTCTTCTGCAGAAAATGATAGCATTCGGGTAGAGATGAAGGATCCGACCAGATTTATCGCTTCTTCTGGTGAGGTATAGGGAGGAACTGTGGGTCCAGTGAGCAATTTAATCAAAGAATTTATGTGTAGCTGGGAAGACATGAAAAGTCCCCATAGAGTGATGTTAGCTTGAGTTTTCTTCAGTTGATCGAGGATCTTGCTCTCCTCGATGGTCATCTCTGGCATAGGAAGGTTTTCAACGCCCTTCTCTTTTTCATTTGCTGGTAGTGAGGTGGGAACCTGGTAATGTCTCCCTGGTCTGGTTATGTGATTTACTGAAGAAGGAAAGAACATGAATCCCATTTCCTCGTCAATCTCAGGTTGTTCCATCACCCTGTTTATTTCTCCAAGGATTTCTTCAAATGATATCATCCCACATATATCGGCTACTGGGCAAGTTCTTCTTGAAGCTTGCTCCTCGCTCGAATCTTTGAATTATTCACCCCATCTGGTGGCAACAATTTTATCTTTCCATGTAAGGTCGATGCACTCCATAATTTCAACGGCTTCTTCATACAAGTTCTACCATTCTGTGGGGATATGTGTGATTGAAGGGACCAGGCACCCTTATTGCTTCAAAGTGTCAAGTACCCCAGTGATGCTGCAAATGCTGTTAGTTTTCCCGAATATTTCTGCCATAGTCTGGACAACATCATCTAAGTTGACTTCATCGGTTGGTACCACCCATATGTCTGAATCTAGGGCCAATTTCCGTGCCTCCAAGAACAGTGTGTTGAACCTTTAGCTTTCGATGACCATCTGTGAGGGCAACTTTAGCCTGAACTCTAGGAGTTCGTTTAACACCTCTGACAATTCCATACCTCCATTTTCAGAATGGGTACGGACAACGATGCATCCTCTGGTAAGGAGTGACAGTGCCTGATTAGCGAGGCTAGTAGGGTGTAGGAGGAAATATGGGAAAATTTGAAGAGGTTTAGGAGAGTATATGGGTGTGATTTGACTTGAGGGATCGAAATCTGGGTTTTTGTAACACCCCGTATTTTTGTACATTTAATATTTAATTAATTCAAGAATTTTAAATTACTTGTGTATTGTAATTTTAATTGAATTAATTATGGCAATATATATATATTTAAATATTAATCGGGGAGTGAATGGTTAATGTTTAGGGAAATTTATTTACTAAGTGAATAGTAATAATTTAATTACGTCATTTCGAGTATTAATGACAAGGTATACACTTATCCCAGCCGGGAGTCGGTATAGACTAAATTGGGTGTGAGATAAGGATTTTTATAAATTAATTCGGACGCCAATTCAGAGTGCGCGGTTGAGTCCGGATTGGTCGAGATAGTCAGAAAAGAGTACCCGGGGGTAGTAATTGGGTCTCGGGGTAATTTTGGACATAGCCGGGTCCACACGGGGTGAGTTGGGCCACCTTAATTAAGCCCATTAGGCTAAAAACGGGATGGAGGGTTTTTAACCTAAGTGAGGGATTAGGAAATCAGCAGCCAACACAATTCTAAACCTAGGGTTTGAGAGGAGATTTGGGGGAAAGCAAATCAAGAGCAAATTGGAGGTTTTTGGAGCCAAATTGAGGGACAAGAACAACGGATCAGACACTACAAACACTTTGAGGCAAGTGGTTAACTGTTTTGATTCTTAAAGTGTGATAATCAATTCATATCATAGTGATGTGTAAACCAAAATTTGTTTTGGGGATATATGGGTACAAAAAGGGGGTTTTGATAATGGAACCATTGAATGAAATTTAAGGTAAGAATTAGTTGTGATATATAATTCTGAGTATGATTATCTGGTTTGAATGAGAAAAATCGGAATATAAAAGGATGGAATTTGAATTTGAAATTGGGATTATACCCTAGAAATTTGTGTTCTTGGGTGGGTCAAGATTCATAGTGTTAATAATGTTAAAAGGTTTAGATGATATTTTTAGTTCATGAGAAATGTTATGAGATGATGAATAGACTGATTTGAGGTTGTTTTGAGGAAAGAACCTTGAAATTTCGTTAATGGTGGAATTCAGCAAGGTAGGAGCGCTGGCACGAAGGGATTGATCGATCGATCGGGGGCATCGATCGATCGATGATGGGAAATTCTGGGCAGTTCGGCCTTGGGTGAGGTATACGGGGGAAATTAATTATAAAATAATTTCCATACAATTATTTGTGGTAAATAATTGTGAAAAAAATATTCCTATCAATTATTGGAGAAAGTAATTGGGACTAGGATGAATTTATGTGGGGCATTTAATGGATAAATTTGAGAAACTTTATTCCAAAATAGTGAGGTACGGATCAAGTGAGTGAATCCGGGTATATTGGTAAAGCGACCCAAGGTAGTGAATTAAGTTTGGAGATAAACTAAGTAATTTAGAGTCGGGATATAGACTCGGGAAATATTTAATTTCGGGCCAAGTGAATCGAGTCTGGGTATGTTAATAATTATAGGCAAATATAATTGGGAAAATTATAGAAATAAAGGTGTGACACATTGTAGGCGAAAATGTGGGTATTATATTATGAGATGTAAATTGGACCAAGTGAGCGAGTCCGGGTGTGTTGGTTAAGTGACATCAAGGCATTAAATTAATTATTGAGAGAAAGTAATTTGTTTGGAGTCGGAACATGGACTCGGGAAATATTGAGGTACGGGCCAAGTGAGAGAGTCCGGGGATAATGGTTGGGTGACACCAAATTATTAAATTAATAAATGTGATAATTAATTTAATTAGAGACGGATTGCAGACTCGGATATGTCTTGATTAATTAATGTGTAAAGTAATTAAATAAAAGTCGGATTGTAGACTCGGGTAAGTATTAAATTAATATGCGTGATAGTTAATTTAATTAGAGTTGGACGATAGACTCGGGGAGATATTAAATTAAGGGACATATACCAAATAGTCCCTCGGACATTTTTTAATACCCATTTAGTCCAAACTTTTTTATTTTGCCTCAAAAAGTCCTTTGCCACATATTTTGGAGAGGGAGTGCCGCTGGCGCGGACCTCTAAAAATAAGAAGATATTGAGTGCTTGAGGAACTAAATGGGTTAAACTAAAAATATGTGTCCTTTTTAAAAAATATATATTTATAGTAGGGACTATTTAATAATTGACCCATAAATTAATGGGTGTAATAATTAATTTAATTAGAGTTGGACGATAGACTCGAGGAGATATTAAATTAATGGGTGAAATAATTAATTTAATTAGAGTTGGACGATAGACTCGGGGAGATATTAAATTAATATGTGTGATAATTAATTTAATTAGAGTTGGACGATAGACTCGGGGAGATATTAAATTAATATGTGTGATAGTTAATTTAATTAGAGTTGGACGATAGACTCGGGAAGATATTAAATTAATATGTGTGTTGGTTAATTTAATTAGAGTTGTGTGGTAGATTCGGGGAGATATTAAATTAATAAGTGTGTTAATTAATTTAATTGGAGTCGAGCCACAGACTCAGGAAATTTCAGGCAGTATACGGGATAATTTGAGTACACGGTAAAGCCGGAGTTTATATTATATATATACGGTGTAGTGATAGTATATATATATGTGTATATATATTGTGTGTGATAGTAAATATCAGTGACTAGATATTTATTCAATTTAAATACTCTAATGCTATCAAGGGAGGTTGCGCGATGTGGGTGAATCCCCTAGCTTGAGGAGTAGGGCGAGTATATCCCCAGGTCATAGCGTCCGGTACATGGGTGAGGAGATTATCTCACTTTCAGGAAGGAATATGACCGCCTCCAATTCGTTATGTAGTAGACCAGGTTGGTGAGAGAATCCAACTTGGAAAACTAGGTTTTGTGAGCACACCTAGTGAGATGGCATTTTAGAGTGAATCATCCGGTGAGGGTATACTCGGAAAAATGGATACACGTATGTGTGGATTGATAATAAAGGTACGTATAATATGGTAGTAAATATTATATGTAGGTGATAATACAGTGTGTGATGTATTTACCTTATATAACTCGGGTTACAGTTATATGTTCTTAATTAATGAGAAATTAATTAAGTTATTCACTTGCTGGAATAATACAGTGTGTGACGTATTTGCTTTATATAACTTGTGAGATGGTTATTGTAATACCCCGTACTTTTGACTATAATTATTTTTGGGATTAATTAATTAAATTGCGTATTAATTGGAAATTAATCCGGGTTATAAATACTAATGAGATGCGAATTGGTATTTGATTATGTGCATATATGATTATATATGTATTTGGAATTATAAAATTTGTCGTGAGATTTATATACGGCATTTTAGAAATTTTGTTGAGGCGTGGGACCGCCGCGTCACGGTATAATATTTTGATAATAAAAAGTGAATTTAAAATATTTAATCCGTATGGTCGTTTTGAGTGCGCCAACGCGTCCGGAAGGGTCGAGATAGTCAGAAAACACTAGCCGGGGGTATAGTTTGGGTCCCGGGGTATTTTTAGGCCATTCCGGCACCAAAAAGGGTATTTTAGTAATTTGGTATTTTTGGGTAATTAAAAGTGACGAAAATTGAGAGTTGTAATCTGATAAGGAATTGACCCAACCAACCCTTATTAAACCCAACAAGCTACGGAGGTTTATTAAATTAGGTTTTCATAAGTTCCCTCAAAGCAAACCCTAGCCACCATAGCTTTTTGGAGAAGAAAGCTTGGAGAAGGAGAGAGAGAGAGGAATTCTGCAGAAATTCTACATCTAATCTACACCAAACTCAGAGACAACCAAGGCAAGTGACTTTATTTCATTTCATTTCTGAGAATGTTTCCTCCATGTTAGAAAATTCGGATTTATGGTTTGTTCTTGAAGAAAATATGAAAACCCATGTAGTATAGATCATAGAAATTGAGAAATTGTGAAGAGAAATGCATGTAGTATGTTAGGTAGATGATTTCCCTTATAATAATTGTGATTTTAAGGAAGTAAAACGAAATAAATACAGAGATTTGAGGATGATATAAAACCTAGGGTTCATGTTCTAGAGAAATTGGGAAAAGTGTAGAGATTTGTAAATTTGGTTGATGTTATGATGATTTAATCCTTGAAAACATGTTAGGAGATGATGCAAATATGTTTAGGATGAATTAGAGACCCTAAAACGTTATTTGGATGAACTTTGGAAGAGATTAGAATTGTTAAAAATGGTGAAAAACGATTTCTGGAAAAATCTGGGCCAAAACTGGTACCTCGTTAGAAGCAGCCCCCAGGTCGTTCGAACGAACTCGTTCGAACGAGCTTCTAACGAGTTGACCAGTCATTTCTAACGAGTAGGGATTTCGTTCGATATCTCGTTCGAACGAGATATCGTTAGAAGTGACAGTTCGTTCGAACGAACTGGGATCTCGTTCGAACAGCCTCGTTCGAACGAGACTTCTAACGACCTGACAGTCCAAACTCGTTCGAAGCCTCGTTCGAACGAGACTTCTAACGAGCTGGCAGTTTGGTCCTTTTTGGACTGTTTTGACCTTTGGAGTTCCGTAAACTTGTTCGAGGATATAGTTAACCTTCGTAGTGATAGAATTGGGACAATTGGGTATTTATGAGAAGGAATTTACATACGAGAGTATATTACATGGACGGTTTAGGTTGAGACGTGAGTGTCTACTACGACGTGAGATAGTTATGGAACGTATAATTATAAACCGGAATAGTATGGATTGCGTTCATTATAGTTAGTATGAGAATATATATACTACGATTAAAATACGGTATTACTAAGATGTGTGGTTACTTAGTATTAGTATATGGATTGTGTGTATGACATACCTACCATACTTGCTATCACGGGAGGTTGCGTTCGCTTAGGACCCTCTAATCCTTGTGTGCCTACGGGGGGGATATAGACTGGTACCTCGATGAACATAGGTCATAGAAAGACTTATTGTGATATTAATAAGTCCGCTGATCATGGGAGCGTAGGTATGTGCGTGACCCATGTGATGGTGACTGTGTTCGCCTCCATTATTTGTGATGTTGTTATCGGTAACCTATTCCTGAGAGATTCGGAATATGTAATCCTTATGTACGTGATGTACCAGGATGGATAGCAGAGTATGTGTGCAATACAGCTTAGATTGCGGGGTGCTTGTATTGTATATTTATGATATGAATAATATACATTATATTATGGGAATCCTCATGTTAATGTTGTAAAAATGTTACGGTATTGTTTTGAGTAATATAATGAGTTAACTGATAGTTATATCAATGGCATATTTAGGAACTGAGTTTACGTTAAACCTCTATTTAATTACGAGCGTTATTATGTATATAGAACCGAGTAATATGGGTAGAACCTTTGGCAGTCTAGCTAGTTATGTTGTCATTTAGCTAGTAGTATGGGTCGATATAGATGGGTACTTACGTTAGGAGTGCACAGTTAGACGAGAGGTGAGGATACCATGCGAGTGTACGTCCTAACATGTACTTTGCATTTAATGTTTTAAATGTTTTTAAAGCACTTGCAGTTTTTTTTTAAAATATAACTCCACTTTCGGGCTCTGACCCATTTGCTTTTCAAATCTTTTTCTTGTAAAACCATTTTAGGTGCCCAGCCACAGGGACACCAAGCATAGGATTCTCACTCAGGTGACGAGCTGTAGATGGTTGTGGAAGCTACAGGGATTTGCATGTAGACGCTTCTATCTTTTGGATTCCAGAGTCACTATCTATCAGTTGTAGGGCATGTTGCCCATTTCTTTAGAGACATCTTTTATATTTCAGTTTTCAGACTTTAGCATGTATTGTTTCAGTTTATTTATTTCAGTTGTGGGATTGTAGTGAGGAGTTTTTCCTCCAGACTTTATTTACTGTTATGGGATAGTTAATCATTTTACTTCAGTATGGTGAATGGTGTTATCTATTTCTTCATTTTACTTGTTGCATGTTAATCAGACTTAAATTAAAATTTGGCAACTTGATTTTTAAATACTAGGTGGTTAGAAATAATAAAAATGTTTTCGACAGTGATGCTATTAACTGAGCCAACTTGGCATTTTGAATTAATTTTATAAAGGAGTAGCTACCCGGTATTTAATTAGTCGGGCTGTCACAGGTGGTATCAGAGCATCAGGTTCTAGTGTCCTTTAGGATCTGTACGGCTATTATGTTTCCGCTACATTTTCTTTGATATAGAGCCCTATATATTAGGACTGTTGTACTCTTATTGTGTATGCTTCGTTCTTCAGCTATTTTAATTTATAAACCGTGAACTTATAAATTTTGTTCTTATTTCAGATGCCTCCACGACGTGCACGACGAGTTCCCAGGAATGCAGTGCCCGAACCCCAGCCCGCTCCAGTTCACGGCATGTTGAACGCCACTGAGGTTGCAGCTATAGTAGCTCAAGCGGTGAATGCCGCGATTGCCGTTATTCAGCAGGCACCGCCTCAGGCGCCGGTTGCCGCGCCAGCACAGGTTAATGCATTCCCGTCTGCTTGGGAGTGTGTAAGAGACGCTTTTCAGAAAGCACACCCGCCAGAGTTTGCAGGTAGCTCAGACGTGGTAGTCTCGAGCCAATGGAGGAAGGACATACAGAGGCATTTGAGGATGCATGAGTGCACTGATGTTCAGAAACAGGTGCTAGCTACTTTCAAGCTAGTGGGATCGGCACTACAATGGTGGGAGTCTATTACCACCGCGGAGGAGAGGGATACCCTCACGATTCAGGAGTTCTGGGTACGGTTCGACCACAAATACTTTCCGTCCGCAGTTCATACAGAGATGAGGAGGAAGCTGATGAGTTTGAAGCAGGAGGGCAAGACAGTGGCCGAGTATGAGGCCGAGTTCACTAACCTGTTGAATATCGTACCAGACGAGATTCCAATAGAGAAGAAGAAGATAGAGAAGTTCACCGACGGGTTGAATTGGAGGATCCGTCAGCATCTACTAGGGAACCGATCGTTGGCCACGTATTCTGATGTGGTTAACGCTGCATTATTGCACTGCCAGGACCACCGTTTTCACATGGCCGAGGGCAAGCGGTCGGGAGAGTCTAGCCATCAGGGCAGGACTGGAGGACATGGTGCCAGCGGGGCACAAACCGGTCAGGGGCAGAGACAGAATGAGCAGGGTACCCAGCAGGGGGATAATAAGAGGTTCCGGTCAGGGAACTACAGGCAGGGTCAGGGAGGTTTCCGCCAGGGCCATCAGGGTCCAAACGGCCATCAGGGCCAGCAGGGACAGAAAGGGCAGCAGTTCCATCAGGGCCAGCAGGGTCAAGGGAGGAATGGTAACGGCCACCAGGGCCGGGGACAGCAGGGTTAGAGGGGAGGGAATTTCCCAGGGAAGTGCTTTACTTGTGGTAAGACTGGCCATAAGAAGCAGGATTGTCCTGATAGGGGCAGGACCCCATAGCAGCAGCAGCATGGTGCTCGCCAGGAGCCACAGAGACCAATGTTTCCCGCCGCTCTTCCTGCACCACCACAGATGGCATCATTGCCACCCATTCCAGCAGTCCCAGCTCAGCAGGGGCAGCTACAGTATGGACGTGTCTACAACGTTCACCAGGCTGCAGTTCCACAGGCACCGCCCGCGATCGAGGGTACGTTTCCTATCCATGGCACTATGGGTCGGGTGTTATTTGATACGGGTGCCACACACTATTTTATAGCTACACACTTCACGAAAGCTTTAGGATTGTTAGCTACGGCAGAGAGCACAGTGACGTGTGTCGACTCACCATTAGGGAGTGGGTCACTTATTTTCTTTATATGCCGGGGAGTGGGGGTAGAGGTTGGTGGTTTGGTATTGCCTGTGACATGTTAGTGTTAGAGATGCATGTTCACGATGTGATCATCGGTATGGATTGGCTCATAACATATAGGGCCATGATTGACTGCTTCAGCGGGAGCATTGTTTTTTCCATTCCGGGGCAAGAGATGTTTATAGTGGCGATGCCTCGCCCAGAGGGAGGATCGACCGCTCATCTGTATTACATAGAGGAGGATACCTCTAAGGAGGTTGTGATTCCTTTGGATTCGATCCCGGTTGTCAGGGAATATTCAGATGTGTTTCAGGAGATACCAGGCTTACCACCCAGTCGGGAGATAGACTTCGTTATAGATTTGCTACCGGGTACGAGACCTATAGCACGTGCACCGTACCGTATGGCTCCGGCTGAAATGCGAGAGCTATGGGATCAGATAGAGCAGCTGTTAGGGCAGGGCTTTATTCGCAGGAGTACCTCACCTTGGGGCGCTCCAGTTTTATTTGTGAAGAAGAGGGACGGTTCACTGAGATTGTGTGTGGACTACCGAGAGTTGAATAAGGTCACGATACGGAATAAGTATCCGTTGCCTCGAATCGATGACTTATTCGACCAGTTGAGAGGAGCTTCTTTCTTCTCGAAGATTGACTTGAGATCGGGATACCATCAGTTGCGTATCAGGGAGGACGATGTCTCGAAGATCGAATTCTTGTCGAGATATGGTTCTTACGAGTTTCGGGTTATGCCTTTCGGCTTGACCAACGCTCCAGCAGTGTTTATGGACTTGATGAACAGGGTGTTTAGGGATTTCCTAGATCAGTTTGTCATTGTCTTCATTGATGACATTCTGGTTTACTCTCAGACAGAGAAGGAGCACGCCGAGCATTTGAGGCCGGTTTTGCAGACACTTCGTCAGAACGAGTTGTATGCAAAATACGAGAAGTGCGGGTTTTGGCTGAAGGAAGTCCAGTTATTGGGTCACATTATTTCCGACCAGGGAATATCTGTTGATCCGGGAAAGGTATCAGCGGTGAGGGAGTGGGGACAGCCCACGACACCAACGGAGATTGGTAGTTTCTTGGGCTTAGCAGGATACTACAGGAGATTTATTCGGTGTTTCTCGGAGATAGCGGGTCCTTTAACACATCTTACTCGTAAGGGTGTGCCATATATCTGGAGTGATGCCTGTCAGTTGGCATTCGATGAATTGAAGGACAAATTGACCTCAGCACCTGTGTTAGCATTGCCGAGACCGGGAGTTGAGTATTTGGTTTACACCGATGCATCCTTGCAAGGACTGGGAGGTGTATTGCAGCAGGAGAGACAGGACATAGGTTATGCTTCCCGTAAGCTTAAGCTTCATGAGAAGAGTTACCCCACGCATGATTTGGAGTTGGCAGCAGTGGTATTTGCCTTACGGATTTGGAGGCACTATCTTTTGGGGGAGAAGTTTCAACTGTTCACGGACCACAAGTCCCTACAGTATCTGTTCACGCAGAAAGAGTTGAACATGCGGTAGCGTAGGTGGCTTGAATTTGTGAAGGACTACCAGTTCGACATCCAGCACCACCCGGGTAAGGCTAACGTGGTAGCAGACGCGTTGAGCCGCAGGCCAGTAGATGAGGTGGTAGAGGTGTGGAAGGCTAAGTGGAAGGAATTGGGACACCAGGATGTAGTGGCCCGATCTTTCATGTCTGTGATGACCGTTACCCCACAGATTGTCACGAAAGTAGTACGGGCACAGGCTAATGACTCGTTCTGTCAGGAGCAGATAGTTCGATTACTTGCAGAGGGAGCCGAGTCCTATACCGTTAGCTCAGACGGGGGATTGCGCTTCAATGGGAGATTGGTAGTTCCGGAAGGGGAAGAATTGCGGCACGATGTTATGGCAGAGTCGCACGGCTCACGGTTCGCGGTACATCCCGGAGGGGACAAAATGTACCAAGACATGAGACGGCAATATTGGTGGAGCGGTATGAAGAGAGATATCGCTGAGTTTGTCTCGAAATGCGCCACTTGTCAGCTTGTAAAAGTGGATCATCAGAGACCAGCAGGATTGCTACAGCCGTTGGAGGTTCCGGTGTGGATGTGGGAGAGCATATCCATGGATTTTGTCACGGGGTTACCTACGTCGCAGAGGGGTCACGACTCCGTTTGGGTAATTGTGGACAGGTTGTCCAAGGTCGCTCACTTCTTACCCGTAAGGACTGACTACACTACGGGATAGTATGCCCAGCTTTTCATTTCAGAGATTGTGAGACTTCACGGTGTGCCCCTGAATATCGTGTCTGACAGAGACAAGATATTTGTTTCGAGGTTTTGGGAGAGTTTCCAAGAGGCAATGGGCACGGAATTGCGGTTGAGTACGGCTTATCATCCGCAGACCGATGGGCAGACCGAGCGCACCAATCAGATGTTGGAGGACATGCTACGCATGTGCATTATTGACTTCGGGGGTGGATGGGAACAGTACCTTCCACTGGTGGAGTTTGCTTACAACAACTCCTATCAGTTCACTATTGGCATGGCTCCATTTGAGGCATTGTACGGTAGGCCTTGTCGTTCCCCAGCATGTTGGTTGGAGGTGGGGGACAACAAACTACTTGGGCCGGAAGTGATTCAGGATACTTCGGCAAGGATTGAGTTGATTCGGAGTCGCATTCGGGTAGCTCAAGACAGGCAGAAGAGTTATGCTGATGCGAAGAGATTTTTCAGGGAGTTCCAAGTGGGGGACCAGGTTTTGCTCAGGATTTCTCCGATGAAGGGGATTATGCGATTCGGGAAGAAGGGGAAGTTGGCACCGATGTATGTGGGGCCGTTTCCTATTATTGAGCGGATAGGACCGGTTGCGTATAGACTTGGACTACCGGAGCACTTGCATCGGATTCACGACGTGTTCCATATTTCCTCGCTGAGGAAATACCTTAGGGACAATTTGGCTCATTCTCACATTGCTGTGGAGGACATCGATCTCCAGCCGGACAGCTCTTACGAGGAGGGGCCAATTGCTATTTTGGACCGAAGCGAGAGGAAACTGCGGTCAAAGATAGTCCCGTTAGTGCGTGTTTAGTGGCGACATCACAATGTCGAGGAGTCCACATGGGAGCGCGAGGATGAGATGCGCGAACGTTATCCAGAGCTCTTTTTAGCAGGTACTTTCTAGTTTCGAATTTCGGGACGAAATTCAGTTATTAGGGGGGGAGTATGTAATACCCCGTACTTTTGACTATAATTATTTTTGGGATTAATTAATTAAATTGCGTATTAATTGGAAATTAATCCGGGTTATAAATACTAATGAGATGCGAATTGGTATTTGATTATGTGCATATATGATTATATATGTATTTGGTATTATAAAATTTGTCGTGAGATTTATATACGGCATTTTAGAAATTTTGTTGACGCGTGGGACCGCCGCGTCACGGTATAATATTTTGATAATAAAAAGTGAATTTAAAATCTTTAATCCGTATGGTCGTTTTGAGTGCGCCAACGCGTCCGGAAGGGTCGAGATAGTCAGAAAACACTAGCCGGGGGTATAGTTTGGGTCCCGGGGTTTTTTTAGGCCATTCCGGCACCAAAAAGGGTATTTTAGTAATTTGGTACTTTTGGGTAATTAAAAGTGACGAAAATTGAGAGTTGTAATCTGATAAGGAATTGACCCAACCAACCCTTATTAAACCCAACAAGCTACGGAGGTTTATTAAATTAGGTTTTCATAAGTTCCCTCAAAGCAAACCCTAGCCACCATAGCTTTTTGGAGAAGAAAGCTTGGAGAAGGAGAGAGAGAGAGGAATTCTGCAGAAATTCTACATCTAATCTACACCAAACTCAGAGACAACCAAGGCAAGTGACTTTATTTCATTTCATTTCTGAGAATGTTTCCTCCATGTTAGAAAATTCGGATTTATGGTTTGTTCTTGAAGAAAATATGAAAACCCATGTAGTATAGATCATAGAAATTGAGAAATTGTGAAGAGAAATGCATGTAGTATGTTAGGTAGATGATTTCCCTTATAATAATTGTGATTTTAAGGAAGTAAAACGAAATAAATACAGAGATTTGAGGATGATATAAAACCTAGGGTTCATGTTCTAGAGAAATTGGGAAAAGTGTAGAGATTTGTAAATTTGGTTGATGTTATGATGATTTAATCCTTGAAAACATGTTAGGAGATGATGCAAATATGTTTAGGATGAATTAGAGACCCTAAAACGTTATTTGGATGAACTTTGGAAGAGATTAGAATTGTTAAAAATGGTGAAAAACGATTTCTGGAAAAATCTGGGCCAAAACTGGTACCTCGTTAGAAGCAGCACCCAGGTCGTTCGAACGAACTCGTTCGAACGAGCTTATAACGAGTTGACCAGTCGTTTCTAACGAGTAGGGATTTCGTTCGATATCTCGTTCGAACGAGATATCGTTAGAAGTGACAGTTCGTTCGAACGAACTGGGATCTCGTTCGAACAGCCTCGTTCGAACGAGACTTCTAACGACCTGACAGTCCAAACTCGTTCGAAGCCTCGTTCGAACGAGACTTCTAACGAGCTGGCAGTTTGGTCCTTTTTGGATTGTTTTGACCTTTGGAGTTCCGTAAACTTGTTCGAGGATATAGTTAACCTTCGTAGTGATAGAATTGGGACAATTGGGTATTTATGAGAAGGAATTTACATACGAGAGTATATTACCTGGACGGTTTAGGTTGAGACGTGAGTGTCTACTACGACGTGAGATAGTTATGGCGCGTATAATTATAAACCGGAATAGTATGGATTGCGTTCATTATAGTTAGTATGAGAATATATATACTACGATTAAAATACGGTATTACTAAGATGTGTGGTTACTTAGTATTAGTATATGGATTGTGTGTATGACATACCTACCATACTTGCTATCACGGGAGGTTGCGTTCGCTTAGGACCCTCTAATCCTTGTGTGCCTACGGGGGGGATATAGACTGGTACCTCGATGAACATAGGTCATAGAAAGACTTATTGTGATATTAATAAGTCCGCTGATCATGGGAGCGTAGGTATGTGCGTGACCCATGTGATGGTGACTGTGTTCGCCTCCATTATTTGTGATGTTGTTATCGGTAAACTATTCCTGAGAGATTCGGAATATGTAATCCTTATGTACGTGATGTACCGGGATGGATAGCAGAGTATGTGTGCACCACAGCTTAGATTGCGGGGTGCTTGTATTGTATATTTATGATATGAATAATATACATTATATTATAGGAATCCTCATGTTAATGTTGTAAAAATGTTACGGTATTGTTTTGAGTAATATAATGAGTTAACTGATAGTTATATCAATGGCATATTTAGTAACTGAGTTTACGTTAAACCTCTATTTAATTACGAGCGTTATTATGTATATAGAACCGAGTAATATGGGTAGAACCTTTGACAGTCTAGCTAGTTATGTTGTCATTTAACTAGTAGTATGGGTCGATATAGATGGGTACTTACGTTAGGAGTGCACAGTTAGACGAGAGGTGAGGATATCATGCGAGTGTACGTCCTAACATGTACTTTGCATTTAATGTTTTAAATGTTTTTAAAGCACTTGCAGGTTTTTTTTAAAATATAACTCCACTTTCGGGCTCTGACCCATTTGCTTTTCAAATCTTTTTCTTGTAAAACCATTTTAGGTGCCCAGCCACAGGGACACCAAGCATAGGATTCTCACTCAGGTGATGAGCTGTAGCTGGTTGTGGAAGCTACAGGGATTTGCATGTAGACGGTTCTATCTTTTGGATTCCAGAGTCACTATCTATCAGTTGTAGGGCATGTTGCCCATTTCTTTAGAGACATCTTTTATATTTCAGTTTTCAGACTTTAGCATGTATTGTTTCAGTTTATTTATTTCAGTTGTGGGATTGTAGTGAGGAGTTTTTCCTCCAGACTTTATTTACTGTTATGGGATGGTTAATCATTTTACTTCAGTATGGTGAATGGTGTTATCTATTTCTTCATTTTACTTGTTGCATGTTAATCAGACTTAAATTAAAATTTGGCAACTTGATTTTTAAATACTAGGTGGTTAGAAATAATAAAAATGTTTTCGACAGTGATGCTATTAACTGAGCCAACTTGGCATTTTGAATTAATTTTATAAAGGAGTAGCTACCCGGTATTTAATTAGTCGGGCTGTCACAGTTATATGCTACTATTTAAGAGGAATTAATTAAGTTAATTGAGAGATAAGTTATAATTCAAGAAATTATTATACTCGGGTTAGAGTAATATGGTAAGGGAAGGTTATATCAGGACTAGTTGGACGGGGTAGTACAACTAGGTGGGGTTAAGGTAACCGGTAGGTGTGCACAATAGTGGAGGGGTGAGAATGTCCTCAAGGGAGTGCGACACTAACTTAAATATGAAGCGCATTCATGCATTTTAAATTACTGCAGTTAATTCACTTGCTAAATATTTTCAAAATGTTTTGGGTTCTAACCCTTGCTATAAAACTATTTAAAAAAACTTTTAGGTGTCCAGCCACAGGGACGCCAGGATTGATATTATATTCCAGGGACACGAAGCTGTGGCATATGTGGATGCTAGCATGAGTTTGGATTAGACGCATCTTTCATTCATTCCTAGAGTAGGAATCTTTTATCAGTCTCAGTTTTATTTAGGGCTTATAGCCCAGACTTCTCGGTACAGTGTTCAGGTGTAATTCATTCAGGTGTTGAATATTTGTATTGGATTATTTATTTGGTGGCCGGTGATTTATTCGGCAAGATGTGTATATATGATTCAGTTTATTTTCATTCAGTTGTGTGAATGGTTTATATTTTTATTCCGCATGTATTGTTTTGTTTAATTAAAAAGTTAAAATTGGCACCAGTTTTTGGATTACTAGGTGGTTAGTAAGTTTTAAAAAGTGATCCAACTGGGATTCCTGTTTTAATTTGGTATAGGACTGATCACCCGGTATTTTATTAGGCGGGGTGTCACAGTTTTCTTCCAAGAAGATGGAATTGGTGTGATTTGGGAGTGGGTTGTGAGTAGTGTTTGGCTTAGGATTGGCTGGTGGGGCGATGGTACCCCGGTCAATGAGATATTGGATTATGTTTCGAAGGTGAAATCATTAGTCGGTGGTATGGCCGACAGTTTGGTGAAAGGCGCAATGAGCATCGGTCTTGAAGTTTCTTGGGAGTTGATTTGGCAATGGACGGGGATCCAAGGGTTTGATGAGGTTTCGTCTTAACAAGTCTTGGTAAACTTTGGAGAGAGGATCATGGAGCTCAGTGTATTCCCTTCGGATGGGGGCATGGAGGCTCTCTTGTCCCCATGATGTGGTTGGTTGAGAGATGCTGTTGATGGTCGAAACGGTAGCACTGGCAGGCTTGTCATACTTTCTAGGGGTGAACTGTCCAGACACCTTCTTCAGTTCAAAATCTATTTTAACGAGGCTTTCCTCGATTTCCACTCCAGCCTCTCTGAGAGCTCGGAACTGGGGATAGTATTGTCCTCCCATAGTCGCTCGGGTATGGGGAAAGAAGTTCTTCTTCACTATGTTGACATGTTCTTCCTCGGATAGCCGATTGGTCATGGTAGCTGCTCTCTCCCTCCATCGGGTTGTGAAGTTACTGATTGATTCCCTAGGATTCTGTTTGAGCAGCTCTAAATCACAACGGGTGATCTCAAGCTCTTCGTTGTATTTGTACTGCCACATGAACTATGGGGTACATCCTCCCAACTACGGATTCTGGATTCCTCAAGACAGAAAAACCATCGGAGGGAGATATCCTTCAAAGTTTGTCGAAACAATTGGGCCATCACTTCTTCAGAAGCCCCTAATAGAGTCATGGAAGGATGATAGCTGCGAAGATGAACAATCGAGGGTCCACTCCCTCCAAACTTCTCAATATTTGGCATTTTGAACTTCTCGGGCAACCTCGCTTTTGGATAAGAAGACATGTGGGTGTAGTGCATGTAATTCTCAGAGATCCTGACTTGGTCAAACTTCTTGGTGAGCATCTTGAGATCATCTTTGACTTTATTCAACTCCTCCACTTTTGGATCAGCGACCACAGGCAGGTTAGCCATAGGCTAGGCAATGTTTGGCATTGGAAGCTCGGCAGGCGGTGGCCCATTGGCAGGAGGGGCACGTGGAGTGTGCTGATATTCTTTCAGAACCCCGATAGGCTCGGGTGGACCCATAACACGAGGTAATAGGGCCTCGGGCTCTTAAGAAATAGGATCCTGGTTTCTTTGCATCTCTCGAACCTCGATTTGGAGGTTGTCAATCTTAGACACGAGCTGAGCTAGGACTGTCGTCAGATCTTGCTGTATAACTGGTGCTTGATCTGTATTCTCTATAGAAAGTGGATGGATTCCAGACTCAGAAGAAGTAGTAGAGGAACGGATGAAACTCCGGGGTGATTTAACTAAAGACCGAAGCCAATAGGGAGCCAGGCCAAGGGCTTGCGATCGACCTGAGAAGGCGTAGGATGAGATTGATTTTGAGAAAAAGGGAAGAAACTATTTTTGGATTTTTGATAAAGGAGGGATAAATGTTTTTGGATACGGAACTCAACATGATTATTATGATTATTATGTTCTCACTTGTATTTAATTCTCCTAAATGCAATGCCGGACGAGACCCGAGCCTAGAAAAATGGGGTTTTAATATATGCAAAGCTACGGTTTGGAATTGTAACTAGGCTTGCGGACAGGGTCCCATTTTAAAAAATGTGCAAAAATTGGGCGGCAGGCCGACCCAGAATTTTGGCAGAGTTTCGAGTCGAAACCGGCAATCTAAAGTGTGTGTCCAAGGTTTGACACCTATATGCGGGTATGCAGTTGGTTGGGTGAATCGTCATGGGTTCCCCCCTTTGGCGTGACTTCCACGATATACGTCTTGCTCTTGCAGGAAATCGATACGTGTGGACAAGCTATTTGATATACTCGGCGTACGTGAATGAATTCCCTGCGATATACCTCCCGTCATGACTTCGGTCAAGCGGTACGATACGGGGGAACCATTCGATATACGTCGAAGGTACTTATCCAATGGAAGGTGAGAGACATTTCGCGTAGGCTAACTGCAACCTTCCGGACCAGCGCCCATCACGAAGTGACCCTCCAGTTACTGGGTAAAATTTGGTCAATAACAATGCTCTTTGGAGATGTCGTGTGAATCATGCATGATTCTCTTATTAGTATCTTATGATGAGAATGCCTTTATTGATTATTCCAAATAGGCAGCCAAGTACAAGTACCAAAGGTACCCCAAGTATGGATGGGTGATGCGTGCAACATGCGAATATATGTGATCCTAGGTGCACGTGGTGCAAAGTGTACATGTAGAAATTTCTACAAGTGTGTGAACATAAACATAAGCATAATCATGGGATACACATGGAAAAGGGGAACATGCAGATATAGGGGGAAACATAAAAAAATATAACATCCATGCAAATAGAGTCAAGCCCTCAATGTATAAAAACAAAGTCCCCAGCGGAGTCGCCACTGTGGCCATCCCCGATCCTCGTCCAGTGGGCGAGCGCGCGAAGGGAAGGATCCTCGAGTCCCGCGCATACCTCTCGGGAGCACTTTGGCTAACGTCGTTTCAGATGAGGTGTGAAAATGTAGAGAGATTCAGAGTCGCCAGTCTATTTTACTCAAAACAGACAAAAGAAAAAGGGGAAGCCACCCTGAAGGATGGCATCCAAAGACATACTGGTGCGTGCGAAACCAAAATGATTCGATAAGGGTTCAGAGGCTTAGTTACGAAATGGGAAGGTGTTAGGCACCCATTCTGCCCTTTCGATCTCTCATGGATATTTTCTATTTTCCTTTTATTTCCCCCCGTGATATGTGTGCGTGTGTGTATATATATAATGGAGGTAAGAATCCTCGACTTGTATCATGGAAAAGATAAAGCGATTCGTCCGTAGGAAGATATGAAAATAATATTAGAAAAGTAAGATTTACGCGATTACCCCTACGTTGCTCGTTATAATGGAACGATAACGCCTATGGAGTAATACGTCACTAAAGGCAAGTATATAGAATATAAGAAGATTAGATTTAGAAAAAATAGGAATATAAGAGAAAAAGTGAGAAAAGTACTCGAGTCTCGAGTTTTACCCTGAGACGACTATGTAGCCTATAAAGGCATCAAAGTCCACGTAGTTCGCATACAAAACGAGGGGTAGGGTTTATGCCATAAATCCAAATGGGAGATCTCTTATTTGTGAGTGTGTGTGTGTGTGTAAAAAAAGTGTTTTAGTTGTGAGAAATGTGTGAGAAAAGTATGAGAATCCCTTATTTGGAATTTATGAGCAAACCCACTTTTTCTTGTTTTTTTTGGGTTTTATTCATATGAAAATAGGAGATGTGCAATAAAACTAAATAAAGAGTATATTATGATGTGTGAGATGAGATAATAAAAAGTGTTAAGTAATGAAACAAGTTATTTAGAATTTAAGAGAAAGTTGAGAAAGTTGGACCTTCTTGAAGATCTTGAGCTTGATCTTGAGTGTTGGGGAGCAGCCCTTGCACTTGGATGATGATGGAGAGTGGCTAATTCATCAAGTTTGATGAAAAGGATGATGAAAGGTGGAAGTAAAAAAGGGATTTGGAAGTTGAAATCACGCTGCCTTCGAGAGAGGTTTCTGGGCTCCACATGCAAATGAGTTGAAGGCCTCCTTTTATAGGCCCAGGTAAGTGCCGATCGACAGGGTCTGGAACCTTCCATTTGGCAGTGTGTTTCAGGCCGATTCGGAAAATTGGCCTCCAAGGGCAAACCGTTTGTTAGAATTGCACACGGGGCATACCATTGGAAAGTTAATTCAGATACCTTTGAAAGTCCTTTGGAATGCTCTCGAGTTCAGGATTTTACTTTGGGTCAAATATGGCTCGGAAGGGTTTGTCGGTCCATTGGACGGGAAATCGCTCGGACACAAACGGATCGTTCGTCCCCATGGAAAGTCCGAATCTCACACGGGGCGGACCGCTGGAAAGGTTAGGAGATGTACTTAGATATTCCAGAGAGTTTGACCCAGTTTGGAGAGTTGAATTTGTTCAACCAGGATCGAGAAGCATTCGGTGACCTCTCGGAGTCAAACGAATCGTTCGTCAGCGTGGAAAGTCAAAATCGTGCACGGGGTGGACCATTGGAAAGGGTATTCAGTTCCCTTCAAAGATTCATTCAGCCTAGGTTGAGCTAAAGAGCTGAATTAGGTCAAATAGAGCCCGGGAGCGCCCGGTGGCCTCTAGGTCAGGTTTGGGACACAAACGGATCATTCGCCCGTATAGTAAGTCAAAATCACGCACGAGGTGGACCGTTGTAAAAGGTATTCAGTCACCTTCAAAGATTCATTGAGTATCCTTCGAGACGAAGAGTTTGAATTTTGGGTCAAACTGAGACGGGGAGTGTCCGTTGGTTTCCAGGTCAGTACTCGGGACATGACCTGGGTTTAGAGTGATGAAGGGAGGTACTAGGGATCTAAGGAGAGTTAGGGGGTAACGGAATGGGGTGTCTACAATATCGATGGTAGATATTTTTATAATTACATACCCCTCTAGTTTTATCACAAGATGTTGCATGATATGGGTGAATACCCTTGCTAGTGAATGAAGGGTGAGTATAGTCCCCAGGCCATAGCGTCCAATATTTTATTATGTGATCTATTTTTTGAGGTGAGATGCTTTGGGTATGATTTGGTCTCATAGCCGAGGAACTATGACCGCCTCCACTAGGTTTATTTTTCACTGATTCAGGAGCTAATGAGTCTGGGTGTCCAGGTGGATGTCTATACCTGGGGTGATAACATTTATGAGAACATCTTGTGAGTGCCTACTCGGGAGGATGGTTATATATATAAGACATCTGTGTGAATGTTGTAATATGATGATACGTATATATGGTGTAGATATTTATATATGGGTAAAATACATGAAGTGCAATTGTATTAAGTGTATGTACGTAAGAGAGTAGGTATTTATATATGGGAAAATTACATGGAGTAAAAAGATATTACTTTTATATAACAAGTGAGACTTTTATACAATGCATCTAGAACGGATTAATTAAGTTAAGGTAATAAATAAATTATATGGAAGAAAGTATAAATTACTCAGTGTAGAGTAGCGTATCAAGAAGTTTCAGGACAAGGCTAGTTAGATGGGATAGTGTAACTAGGAGGGTTAGGAAGAAGCGTTAGGTGTGCAATTTAGATGAGGTATGAGGAGTATTTGATCAGGCACGAACCGCATGCTGGGCACTGTCATTGTTTTCGGTTCGCCGCCTCAATACAGAAACCTAAGCTACAACTACACTTGATATACAAGTATAACGGTAAGTCGAGTATCGAGAATCCAACGGGAATGTTGGATAGATTGTAAGAGATTTATTATTTCACGAATAAAAATGCAAAAGGTGATGGGGTTTAAAAGGGAGAAAAGTAGAAAACAATAAGTTAAGGATAAATTAGAACTAATTAAAACGAGACTCGGGATTGTATTCCTGCCATGGGATAAACAATGCGTAGTTATAATTTCAGTTCGAAAATAATTTAACAAGGCATTTGAATTAATCTTAAACATCACACAATAAGGAATCCAGTCCAAAGTTAAGAGATTAAACATTTAATAAAAAAAAGGTCACAGACGGATTAAATTCAGATTATCGCTACAAACACTAATATTTCTTGGCAAAGAAAGTTAAACACATAATAATCCAACTTTAATATGCCAGGTTTCAATTAAACGCAATTTTACACAAAATCTAACTTTCGGAGATCAATGCCCATTTATGGAGAAAACACAACCCCAACATGTTATCTATGGACTAGACATGAATTAAACTACTTAAACAACAATTAAACTAATAGAAACAAGAAATAAATGACTTAAAGTAATTATCTAGGCATGGAAATGTAAATACATAAAGGAAATTAAGCTAAAACAGTGATGAAGATGAAGAATAGTAAACAACTTACATTAATAGGAAAAACACCCAAGAGAAATGGAGGAGAGGGGAGATCTTCAAATAAAATACCCAATGTCTTGTAACCCTAGAAACTAACTAAAAATGAAGATTCTCTTATCAAAATGAGAGGAAATCAATTTATACAATAACCCTATTGGAAAACTAGGAAATAAGAAAGTTGGAAAAATAGGGGACTGAATAGATTCTAAAAGAACCGAATCGATTGGAAAACAGGGGAAGGAAAAAAGTAGGTTCTGGTGCCAAATCGAATCGATTCAGACACCAGACAATCTCCAATTCTCAGCTTTGTCTAACTTTACACCAAATACCACAACTTCTTTGTTATAACTCGGAATTATGCACAGTCAGAAGCTACATGAAGATAACTCAGAGTGATACAACATCTGAGAAGACATTAAGCCAAACAACAAAATTATGAAATGAACAAAATACCCTTGAATGTGCCCTTGAGTGTGCTTTTGAAGTCATAACCATCCTAAAAATTCGATAACTCCTTCGATATAACTCGGATTCATGCACCGTTGGTGTCCACACAAAGAGAAATGAAAGGGATCCAACTTCCTTGAAGTGGTTGGGATTAAAAATCAAATGCAAAAATTACTAAAATGCCACCAATGCTATAATATTGAAGGGACCTTCTCCGAATGCGATCAAACTTCACAATAAGCACCGAAATACCTACAAAGGTTCAATTATACCTCATATAGCATGCTAACATATAAAACCGAGGTTATCTGGTTAATGAGCATAAATATAGGAATTAAGGTACTCGAGGGGTCTAAAAATGCATAAATTAACGGGTGGAAAATGCAATATTCGTGACGTATCACACCCCCTTACTAAGACATTGCTAGTCCCTAGAAATAAAGTTCAAAGCGAAAAGAACTATAAGAAAAACCCAAAATAGGACATATATACAAAAGCGATAAAAGACACTTTTGCTGGTGTACGGTTGCATTTAGAAAATGAAATAAGCCCTAAAACCCCTAGCTTACCCTAGTGTACAAGTGTCGTCTCGTGCGGATTTCCGAGGATGAAACCCACAAACATCATATAGTTTCATCAAAATATACCCAATCAACATCAGAAAAATTCAACAAAAACGAACAAGATTTGAACATGGTAATAGGAAAGTGAATGAATTCACACAAAAGTCCGTAGTTATTAACATTATAGAACAAACTTCATAGAATTGAAACCTTAAAAGTAGGAGGGGAAAGTGATCACATGAAAGGTATGATTTCGCAAAAAGTTATATAAATCGAATAATAAACATTAAAGCATGCATAAATATCAATGCTCATCGGATATTATGCTCAACAAATGAAGTCACTGCTAAAGGGAGGTAATACACATGACACATGGGCATAAAGTGTAAATGTAAATGGAAACCAAGTTGTATATATGTCACAAATGAAGAACGTTGTGCATAAGATAAAAAATGTGTAATCTCAATGAAAGATACCACTGATTAAAGGAGGTGAAATGTATTTTCACATATTATAAAAAATATTTAAACTTTTAAATTAAATTCACACTAAGATCACATAGGACTTTATAGGGATGTTATATAGGTCCGGGGTTAAGGTATGAAAGGAAGGGTAAATATATACGGATTTAAAGTGTTCGGGATGAAAACTCGGGAGAATGGAAAATTACGGGCAATTTTAAAATTGGAAAACAAGTTCCCTAATAAGGATTAAATATAATAATAGGAGAGTAATCAAATATTATTGAACATTATACACAACATATACAAACTTTCTCTTTATTTTTCTTTTCTTCTTTATCTAACTTTTTCTTTTGTTTTTGCGTTTTCTGTTCTTCACTTTCTTCTTCACTTTTCTCACTCTTTTTACGCTTAGTTCCAACCACAAAGCAAGAACGTCATTCAATTCCATGTAATATTCCAAACAAAGGTATGGAAGGTAATAAGTATGATTTATAACTCCAATGAGGAGTTGGTTATGGGATTTTTGGTAATGAAATGAAAGGCAAATATTTAGGCTCAAAGGGGATGACTAGGGAAACATATAAGGTGAGTTCAAGCCTAATATGGGTGCTATAACAAATATTTCCTATGATAGTTTCATAAAGTTTACGCGATTATCGAGTCAAAACAATTTTGAAAATCATGCTCAAGTAACACATTTAAAAGATGAACTCAATTAATGAACGATCAAATGAAAGAATAGAGAGATTACCGACGAATTATGCGTTTTCAAAGAGGATAGAATAATGTATACACTCAAAAATGAAGGTGAGTTTCTAATCTCACTTGATGTAAGTATATACAATGCAACAAAAGATTACCGAGTTATAAATATCTTAAACCAAATCAATATAATAAGAAAAGCATATGTGCTCATGGGATAAAGTTTAATTCATGAAATTATTCATAATATCAATGATTTGAGGACTAAAGTCTAATAACATCTAAAATTGAGAACATGCATCATTGAATGTCTAATGGATCGGGCAATTATTGAAATTTATCATCGAAAAAAAGGAAAAATGCCCAACAAAGGAGAAACAGGAAAGAAAATATTTTTGAAAATTTTCAATTTTTAACAAAAAGCATGTTGTGTAATAAAATGTGTTCACGTCAATGGACAAAACAAAGAAATGGATAGAATATCCCACACTCCCTAAATTAAGTGTCGCATTGTCCTCGATGTAAATCAAGAAGAAAACACAAAGATAGGAAAATATTGATATTGCCCAAAATTGTAGCGATCCCCGTTGAGTACGACTCCAATGAAACTTCAAAATAAGTTAGTAACAAGCATAGGAAAAAGAATAATTTAAAAGTTAACTAATTACAATAGACTATAAGTAAAAGGAAAGAAAATTAAAAAGAAATAAAGGAATAAAATAAAAGGCTAACTATTTACAACCTACAATTTAACTTCTAACTAACTATACACTAGAAGTCAAAATAATTGAGGATCCCCCCAAAATATGATTTGGATTTGAGGGATAAGCGGTGGACCCTCCAAAGAAAACATGCATCCTTGAAAATAAGAATTTCGGTTGAATAGCGGAAGGCATGTGGGTGGTGGAAAAAGTGAACCATCACCAATTATAAATTTTTGGGGGACGATGGGAGATTTGGATAATAAGGGGAACAAGACCACATTGATCTTAGGAAAAATAAAATCATATCCCCAAGGTTTTTCAATTAGAAGGGGGAGGTGGGCCTAGTGCAAGCGAATATCCAATATCAAAATAACATTCCCGTTCAAGAATCGGGTCAAAATACCCAAGACTTTCAACCAATTATTGTGATAAATTTAACAGTTCGAGAATAGTAGGGAATAAAGTAAAAGAAGGACAATCAACCTCAATACAATCGAAAGAACTAGTAAAAGGTTGAAATGAAAAAGTTCTTGGATCACTCTCAATCATTTCTTCCTTCAAAAGGGGCGTAGGTGAAATGCAAGTTTCAACCTCAAACCGACTTTTTAAAGAAGAAATGATCTCATCGAGTTGGACATTTTTATTTGTCCAAGCATCATAAATCGCAATTTTCGTCATTCATTTCCTTATTCCCACAATGAAAAGTCAGATCACAAGGCGATGAGGGATTACTTACAAATTCTTGATTTTCACGCACAATGCGCTCATCCTCAAGAATTTGTAAAAATTCTCGCATAGTCTTTGGAGTATAACTTGGAAATCTATTCTCAAAATAATTAAGGTTATCTAAAGACTTATAGCGAGACATTTCGCAATAGGCAATTAAATTAAATGACAAGCACCAAAATTTTAATTTCTCAAAATAATCTATCACAAGTCAAAAGAAAGGATAAAATAAAGAGTACAAATACAAAAGGAAAAAATATTGCGAAATAATAAAGAAACTACTATCTATAAAACATTCCCCGGCAACGACGTCATTTTTACCAAGCGCGAACATTTTGCTTGTGTAAGGGCACTGTCATTATTTTTTGTTCGCCGCCTCAATACAAAAAATCTAATCTATAACTATACGTGCGATACAAGTATAGCGGTAAGTCAGGTATCGAGAATCCACAGGGAATGTTGGATAGATTGTAAGAGATTTATTACTTCATGAATACAAATGAAAAAGGTAATGGAGTTTAAAAGGGCGAAAAGGAGAAAACAAGAAGTTAACGATAACTTACAACTAATTAAAATGAGAGTCGGGATCACATTTCTTCCCCAGGATAAACAACGTGTAATTAGAATTTTGATTCGAAAGTTTTTTAACAAAGTATTTCAATTAAGCATAAAAATCACATAATAAAGAATCCAATCCAAAGTTGAGGGATTAAACATTTGATAAAATTGGTCACACGCGGATTAAATTCATATTATCGCTAAAACACTAAAATTGTGTGACAAAGAAAGATAAATGCATAATAATACGACTTTAATACGTGAGGTTTCAATTAAATGCAATTCTACAGAAAATCTAACTTTTGAAGCTCAACACCCATTAATGGCAAAACTGCAACCCCAACCCATTATCTACGGACTAGACATGAATTAAGCTACATAAACAACAATTAAATAATTGGAAACAAGAAATAAACAACTTAAACTAATTATCTATGAATGGAAATGGAAATACATAAAGGAAATTAAGCTAAAACAATGATGAAGATGGTGAATAGTAGACAACTTACATTAATGAGCAAAATAACCAAGAGAAATGGATGAGAGGGGATCTACTAAAATAAAATACCCAAAGTCTTATAACCCTAGAAGCTAATTAAAAATGAAGATTCTCTCATAAAAATGAGAGGAAATCAATTTATGCAATAACCCTAATGGAAAACTAGTAAATAAGAAAGCTAGAAAAATAGGGGATTGAACTGATTCAGAAGGAACCGAATTGATTCAAAAGTAGAGGAAGTAAAAAAGTTGGCTCTGGTGCCAAATCGAATCAATTCTGACTTGTCCGAATCAATTCGAACCTGACATAATGCAATTCTCTCCTTTGTCCAACTTTACGGAAAATGTCATAACTTTTTAGTTATAACTCAGAATTAGGCATGGTCAGAGACTACACGAAGATAACTTATAGGTCTACAAAATCTAAGAAGAAATTAGGCCAAAAAATCAAATAATTAAATGATTAAAATGTACACTTGAGTGTGCTTTTGAAGTCAAAACCATCCTAAAATTTCTAGAACTCCTTCGACACAACTCGGATTCATGCACCGTCGGGCGCCATGTGAAGAGAAATCAAAGGGATTCAACTTAAATCGAGAGGTTGGGCTTAAAATCCAAATGCTGAAATTACTAAAATGCTCCCGAAGTTGAAATATTCAACAGAACTTTTTCGAAAAGCAACCAAACTTCACCCTAAGCAACGAAATACCTACAAAGGATCAACTATACCTCATATAGCATGTTAACATATCAAATGGAGGTTGTCTAATTAACGATCATAAATATAGGAATTAAGGTACTCTAGAGAACTAAAAATTCATAAATTAACGGGTGGAAAATGCAATATATGTGACGTATCAGTATATCAAGTGAGTGGGGCACTAACTTAAATATGAAGAGCATTCATGAATTTTAATTGTTGCATTTTAATTCACTTGAAAAATATTATCAAAATAATTTGGGCTCTGCCCCATACTTGGAAAAAGATTTTCAAAACCTTTTAGGTGTCCAGCCATAAGGACAACAAACTTGACGATCTATTCCAGGGATGCATAGCTGCAGCAAGTGTGGATGCTTACAGAATTTGGAATTAGACACTTCGATTATTTCATTCCTAGAGTAGGATGAATCTCAGTTATTTCATTTGGGCATGTTGCCCCAGCTATTTCATTTCAGTCAAACTTTGTACTTAGTTTTATTATTCGTTATATCATTATTTTGGATTTGGGATTTTTAGCCGATGGTTTCTTTGCCCAGTCTTTTATTTATTTATTCAGTATTGATTTGAACTCAGTGATGGTGTGAATGGTTTAATTTATATTATCTTACCATGTTGTTATTGTTTAATTAAAAGATAAATTTGACATCGACTTTTTGAATACTAGGTGGTTAGTAAGTTTTAAAAAGTTTTCGCCAGTAATGCTAAGAATGAACAAAATTAGAAACCTCTTTTATTTAATAAAGGACTGATCACCCGGTATTTAATTAAGAGGGGTGTCACAGGTGAGTTATCGACATTATGGGAAGAGCAGGGGACAATGTAAGAATTTTTTGGTTAGAGAGTTGGAGTACCTTGCATACAATTAATGCAACAAAAGAATTTTTTGGCAATATTGTTCATTACACTTCATATTGTGTCACGGATGATTAAATTTCAAGTGTTGGACACATTTCATCAAGAGAAGGAATGAGATATTTTGTCCAGTAAAGTTCCTCTTCATTCAGTCGGCTTAGACGGAGGTTTGCATTTTCAGGGGAGATTATGGTGCGAAAGGATCCTGATCTACCAAAGGAAGTTTTTATCAAGACACCTAATTCACTTTTCATTGTTGGAAATGTAATTTTTTAATTAATATTTATTTTATTATTCTCATGTCAAAACAATTGAGTCGTTGAGTCCATCAAGTACAATAGACTCAATTCATTATGTGAGAAAGCGAGATGTAATGCTAATTTGAGAGTTCACAAATTTTAATGGATTAAACTTATATAATTATATGTCAATCTAAAAAAAACAAATTCCAATTTTATTAAACCCAAATCATGCATCTATGTGATTGAAATCATTAAATTATATAATCATGCAATCCAAACAATTCAAGAAAAATTCCCGTAGGGAAAAACCTTTATCTCAGTAATAAAATATAAATTGTAACTTACAAACATACAAGTAAAACACAACAATGAATTCCCGAAAGAACCCATAAAGACCACAACCTTGAACCAGCAATAACTCCCTCAAAAATCACAAGAACTGGAGTTCCCGTTTCTGTAGTGAATAACCTCTAGTATCCCTAAGTTCAGCAGTAGAGATAACACTCCACAATAGTAAAAATCAATAAAGAAGTGTTTGCGTTCCAAAGATGATTGGCAAAAATAATTGGGATGTGTTTGTGTGAATCAAAGGGGTTTTTATACATAAAAATTGAAGACTTAATTGTAGTAGTTCAGCAGTTTATGTAAATTAGAAGCCTTAATTGAAGAGCTTCATGAAAAATGTATTTATAGGCCAACAAAAAAAATTGAGGCGATGCATATCGTTCGAACGACTTCACCATGGCGTTTGAAAGACATTAAGATGTCGTTTAAATGACCCAAGAAATGACCTTTCATAAATCAAAACAGAGTCCTGTCGTTTGATCCAAAATTGACCAAGGCTTTGAAAGATCTATCTAATGACATTAGCATGTCATTTTAACGAGATTTCCATGTCATTTTCACGATAGGAATGAAAAAAATATTTTTTAAAGTTCGCCTATAGGTATTTCAAAAACCATTTTAAGTTCGAAAACGCATCATTTTGAAACAATATATTTTGGAAAAGTATCCCAATATTTAGTAAAAAATTTAAGTAACTCAAAACAAAATATATACCAATATATACCTCATGTCGCATAGATGTTGAAGATGCGTGATATTCGGATCCATCTTCATGAACGTGTGAACATGAACTTCGTTTGACGATTGTAACGGGATATCACATTCTTAATGTAATCAAGGGAAGATGGAAAATATGTCCATAAATTATGAGGCAGGTTTGATCTAGTTTAGGTTAGATGAACCTCGAAGTTTGAATATTAAAGATCGTGAACCACCTCTCATTGAAGACTTCCATTACCATGCATTCATATTGAATTTTGAATATTATATCATTTTAGTATATTGTTAATTGATTATGGGTAAACACATACACGTGAACATGACATTTTTAAAATGTGTGAGGACTTTGAAAATTGATGGAACAAGTGTTTTAAATTTTTTGAAACTATCCTCAGAATTTGTAAAAAATGATTTTGGGAGTTGTCTTTCCTTTTTTAAGTAGAGGAATCAAGGCACATCTTCTTAAAACCATTTTGGCACTGTGCGCACAGACACAAAATGGAGGTGTACGAACAAAAGTGTATGAATGGATGCAAAGTGGGGTGTGAGCATGTCCATGTCCATGATTCCTTACTGGAAGAATCGTGAGCATGACCAAATATGATCGTTCGCACGACGACGTCAGATTTTAGAAAAATACAATTTAAAGGCCAAGTTCCTTCTCATTTTCTAGTGATCTGAAATTATCATAACTAGAATACGTTTCTCAGAGTATTTTCTAGGATGAGAGAATTTTATCTTTTCTTATCTTTCCAATTTCATTTGTTTACTTATATATTCATGCAACATAGATGTATACTTGATCTATGACTTTTCAAGAGTATTGAGAGGGTTTTTAGTTTAGATATATACACTAGTCTTGGTTAATTCAATCTACTTTTTAAAATTACTACTATTTATCACTCCTAGATCTAAAATAGGAGGCCATTAATATAATTAGAGAATTTGGATTGTGGTGCAATTCTAAGGAAGAGATTGGACTTTTTTATTTGTGTCGTGGAGATCGTTGAGGATTCTCATTGACTATGGAGAATATTTTAAAGGTTCATATGTGACTCCACGATAAGGATTATGTGAGAGTTAAATTCTTTCCTTTTATGATTTTTTTTTTCAAGTAGAAATGAGAATTGGAATGGGTCGAGACTTTTTATCCTTGGGTGGGGTTTTTTCCTTGTAAATCCAACTTCCCCGAGTTTGGGAATGATTTATACTCATTTTCACACATTTGAGCATGCACATCACTTAGATGTAATATTGAATCTAGTGAATTGAAGTGAAGTTGACTTAGGTGGGTTAGACCTAGTTTTTTTCATCTAGATTCGTCTAATTACAATGTCGTGGGAGGAAATTAGTTCATTGAATAATGAAATTGGTAAAACTTGTATTGAGTAACTTTAATGTGCAAGAAAAAACGTTTAAAATAAAAAAAATTAGTCGCAAGATATCTTTAAACTTGTTCACCCCCTCTAGGTTTATTATTGATCTTTACTTAATGCACATATCACGCTCTTTTAATTAGTATAAGATCCAGGTGCTCCTTTGGACGTAATTAACATGCTTTACTTAATCCTTGTCTTGTTCTGTGTTTATTGTGCGTTTTCTCATTTATCTTGTTTGCCTGTGAGTATATCTAGATTTTATGATTATGATGATAGACTATTAAGTCATAAGTAAATGATAGAACACTTGATAGCTAAATCAAAATCAAAATCTATTAATTTTTACTTTGATCAAAATGATGAAACTGAAAATGTCATATCCTTGAGCAAAAGAAAGATGAATACTCAACTTCTTAAAATGAAAAAGTTGAATGTTGATTGGATAATAGTGTCAAACTTTATGAATAAATAAAAGAATCATTTAATGAGTTTAAAATGACTAATCCTCTTTCGAATCGAAAGTTGAAAATGATTGAAAAAGAGAACGGTCAGTTGTTTGAAGATATCGTTTCCTTGAGAAAAGTAAATTCAAATCTGGTAAAATTGAGCAGTTCCTTAAATAATTATTTGAAAAACTAAAGTTTGTTAATGAAAGAAAACGCAATTAAGTTCTTGAACTTGAAAATTTGAAGGAAGAACTTCTAGTTTGTGAAAGTTCTAAGAATGAACTTAAAAGGAGAGGTCAGTATTTGCAAAATGAATTTGACTCATTCAAAAGTTTGATAAATAAGTCATATTCTTATCAAGTTAACTCATTCAGTGAATGTTCATCACATGATTTAAAGAAAACCGATTACTTAATTTTGATGGGAATGATTTTACTGACACGGTGAAGAAAGATGGTATGGTATCTTTAGAGAGTGTGGTGAAGAAAAAAATATCCAAAGATTATAAAAATAGGTCGCTTAGTGATTATTCGACTTGTAGTGGTGATTGTAATGAATAGGTTGATAATAGTGATTTGGATGACAGTGACGATGACGAGAAGAAAATCTATAGCTTAAAAAATCAGTCAACAAGTTTGTGAACAAAATGAAATTTTTACCAAATAAAATTGATAACAAAGAAAAAGAGCACAAAAAAGTTCGATCTAAGTGCTTGGATCTTGAAAAAGTTGTTGATGTTTTTTTAAAGCAATGTGAGTCTTTGAAATCATAAAGTGCAACTATTTTGAAAAAAAAGAGTTTGAGATTGAAAATTCAATTTTAAAAGATGAAACTTGAACTTCATCATGCTAAGGATTTAAAAATTCAAGTATATGTTAGAATAAATAAGCTTGATGGCATTATATTGAGTAATGCTCAGCCAGAATGAAACAATCGTGGGATTTGTTTCAATAATTCAATGCTTTAGATAAAGATTGGAAAAATAAATTTGAATGATAAAATTTCAAATAATTAAAAAGAGGATAAGGTATAAGCTCATATGTTTCAAAATAAGGAAGTTGGACCTAAATCCAGGTTTATAGAAAACAGTATTAAATGCTCATTTTGTAGTAAGATGAATAATGTTTCACTTTTTTAAAAGATAGTCAAAAGTAAAAATTCAAAAAGAAAGATTGAGATGTAATGATATAAGTTTTGGAAGGAAGAATGATGTGATAGGAAATGTAATTTTTTATACTTTTTTAAAAGTATAGGTCTATGGTAATCAAGCTTGTAGATTATTGAGAGAGAGAAACAATAGGTTCATGAACAATAGAAGGCAAGTTTTTTGTAGAGATCCCATTGATGAGTTTTGAGGTGAAGTGGGTGACTTAAGAAAAATGATGAATTTGTTGTGAAAAATAGTGGTGAGGCTAGAAGTGAGTGTGCTAGACCTTGACTACATGCTCAAATTTCAAGGACTAGGCATAAGAATCCTAGGAGGAATAGGAGATGAATCCCAAAAGATGATAGAGGAATTCCTAGGCATACACCAAGGAAGAAAGTGGAAGTTATTGTTCCAAAATAAAGTTTGTGAATAATCAGGTTCCTAAAGTTTGTGAAAAGGGAAAGTGTTGTTGTTTACCCCATTGATCATGGGGATGCAACACGCATCGCTATCCAGGTTGGTTGTTTGCCTAGGGTGACTATGTTCGTGTCGTTCCCATTCATATTTCATTCTTGATTTGTGGGGGAAATAAATCATTGTGGGCGAGTGATTATAATTGGTATTTTTTTCTACGGGGTTTGTTAGATTTGAATACATATGTGCATATTTAATGCATTTTATTTCTATGCAATGTTTTGTACTAAACATTATTTTGTAAATCCTCATGCGCCATTATTATTCATATATACAAAAAGATTTTATGTTTATTCTTTTTTTGAATTAGTTGTCTTTGATTTAGTTTGGTTTGATGATCGATTTAACTTAAATAATGATTAAAAAGTAAATTCTAAACCATTTGATGAAATCATGATTGGCAAATTTGTTGAGATCGTTGGTATTGATTTCACACTACTTGCACTTCCATATACCTTGTTGCACGTGATGTTTTTCGTGTTGACCTTTCTTTTAAGGATTAATTAGATCATGATAAAATCCTTGAGATCTTATTGGTGTTTCATTGCTTCATACGTGAGATTTTGTGTGCTTCTTAATTGGAAGGAGTTGAAAAAGGATATATTGTAGATCATTTTAAAAGGATATATTTAGAGTATTTGCACCCATTTTGGAAATTCAAATGTTTCTGGTAGATGAAATCTAGGCGTCTAAAAAGACAATCCATGGCAAAAGACAAGATATGCTAAAAAAAGAGCCATAAGGCAAGAGCTTGAACTGATATTGAAAATAAGATAGGGTTTAGCATATCAAAATGAAATTTTGCTAAATATTTGTCATTCAAAGAAATTTTATCAACATATGATTGAGGGAGTTAATGGATTGAAACTGACATTTTGAGTTTAAAAAATACTGATGTAATGATTTTGTATGCATCATTTGTATTTTTTTACATGATTTAACTATTCATGTTGAATGTGTGTTCTTATTTTCCCATAAATCGTCTCTTGATAGAAATTACAAAGTTGCAAAATACATTCTTGGTAAAAATTTTGTACTTTTGATGTTCAATTAATTGAATTTAAGTTGAATGTGTTTTTAATCCTTGTATTCAATTAAGATTTAAAAAAAATCATTATGTCAAATAATAGATTAATGAGTTGTATAATCGCCTTCACATATTACATGTTTAGAGTTCGCATTTATATATATTTGTGTGTGAGTTGTTAATTTTTTCTACTTTTATATTTTTAACCCAAATTGGTATTTTAAAGTCAACTTGAATGATTTTTCATTCATTTGCATTCATTCATATCTCTTAGATTTAGAGTGTCGAGATTTCGAAGGTTGAGTTAGAAATTTATGGAGTTTTTTGGATTAGTTGGTGTATTCCCCTATTTTCATTTAAACCACTTAAAAAGGAATTCTTTTGCAAGGATCCGTATGCACAGGTGCATTAATATACCGTGGGCATGTTGCTCTATTATTTTGGTACTTTATTTTGGTTTAATTAAGTTCTAGTTTTGTTGATACACTTATCCCTGCATATATTTGTTATATTATTTTGTACATTTTATCGTAGATATTGTATCTTGACTGTGTTCTTCTCGTAGATATTTTATGACTCAATTATTTGGTTTATCATTGTTGGTTCTTAAAGCCATGTGGGTTATCTAGGATAGTTATCATCTATCATTTTCTGAGCTTGTATAACGTAGGTAGTTCAAGTGAGTGATATGACCTTGATTATTGTTTGGATTTTGTTTATGTGATATTTGGTTGTGTTTATAATTAAGATTTTTCTTTTCACGATATTATCTTGCTAGGTCAATCTTTAATACACCTTATCCCTTATATCTTAGACTTTTCTCTGGTGAATTTTTGTTATTTGTCTTGAATAGTTCTTAATACTTTATCATTTTTATTGTTTCATATATATAATTACATATTCCATGCTCATATTTCTCTATCACCTGATTCCATATTCTATATCTATGTTCACATTCTCATATTTTCTATACGATGTATTAATATCTTATTGTGATGTTTATATTCCTTGTAAGGACAAATTTGCAATCGAGTCAATTTGTATGTATAGGATTAATTCTGGATAAAACATTTTGAATCTAGGTTAGGCTTTATGTTGTTGACCTGTAATAATCGGGATTTTCAAATCAAATCTATCAACCGACCCTAATCAAATACATTATTGTTTCAAACCTTGTAAAGTATTCAAATTCAAAAAGTCTTCTAAAGAACAATGAAACAATAATTGATGCCCTACAACTTTACTAAATTACCCCTGAAGTTTTAATAATTATAAATTAGCCCCTAAAAACTTCATATCAATATATCTTGACTTGTACTAAACCCCTAAATCTCAACTTTATATCAAATTAATCCTTTATATTTCAACTAATAGAAAAATACAATTTCATCCTCTAAAATTACAAAAATACCCCTATACTTGATCAAAAGTAGAATTGTAAGGCTATAAATGCATATACTTGACCAGCTAAGGACCAAACACCAAATTTTGACAATTTCATAAAAACCCCTGTCCAAATAAGCGTACCCGTCACCATAACATATGTACATCATGAACATATGTGAGGAACATTACCCAAGCTATAAAACCTAACAATATCAGTTCAAATCCACCCCCTTCTCAACTAATGAACTCCCTAGGTCAAATACTATAAATACCCCATGAATTCCTTAGTTTAAACTCATTTAAGCAAAAGTTTCAAAACTCAAAATGTTCACTTCAAATAGGTACACTATAATGTTATGTAATATATTCAATTCTTTTAGTTTGAATCGATTTTTGTATTGTCATAATACTAGAAGAGGTAAAAAAACAATAGAACTCTTACGTAGAAACTAGGTCGCACGTGAAAATTATGAAGTTTCCACTATTAAAGATTGAGCTTTAATGGTCAACTTCTGAATAATGATCAAAACTCGGGCTTAAAGATTTTAATTTCTTCATTAGAACCTCCTAAACTTGATCAAATGCCATGAATGTGCCTAATAAGCTCGAATCGATTGAAAGTGTATACTGAACTAAAAAACTAAAAATATTAAATTCTCCCTGTATAATCAATCTCAACCTCTAAAATCAAACCCAAAATTCCTACACATAGCAAAAATCAAACTATATTCATAAGAGGCCCTTCCATATCCTTAAAATCGACGAATGTTAGGTCAAATTTTTAGTAAAACACACAGTTATAAAACTTGAGATATGTTGCATCCCAATCCACAAAAGCTATATATTTGGATTCCTTATGAAATTTTAGATTGAGTTTGTCAAGAAATAATATCAAATAATTTAGAAATGTAGGATTTATTCAAGGTCAAAAATTAGAAACCCTAATGTCAACTGTTGAGGGGAAGGAAATGGACTTTTTGACAAGAAACTTTAACCTCGCGCATGAGAGCGTGTGGCCAATCAGAATTTTTTGAATGTTTTCCTAATATTTTCATTTTATTTTTCTAGCCAAGGAGTTATAAGTTAAGGACATGTTTGGATCAACCTAGCCTAAGTTATGGAAAAATGAGGTTTTAACAAAGAAATATTTTTCCTAAATTATAACTTGACCCCTCCTGACTTTTTGAACTTGTGAATTTGAACCCCAAACTTTGTCTATGAATACTTTAAAATATTTTAAGACAAAAAGTCTCTTGTACCAATGTTCAAATATGAACTTAACTCTAGTATATTAAAGTCCCAAATTATTTACAATTGAAACCCCAAAACTTGAAAAAATACAATTTTTTGTATAAACTGACCAACCTAATCCCAAATTCCAACAAATACATATATACTGAAGCATTGTATAAAGAGACTCAAGTACCAGCTCCTCCTGATATCCTCTTTTGATACATAAAATAGTGAAAAATACCGATCAAGTAGGTTTTTCTACCTCTTCAATGGTAAACTTTACGTATTTGACATATTGCTATTGATATCACTATGTAATAACTCCTATTTACTCTGAATATATGCTTGTGATAATACTATCATACTATATATTTTATTGAATATCATCGATATTTGAATTTGAATGTGGATCAATTTAACCCTTGTCATCTAATAACCCCTACACTTCTGTGCAAATATTTATATTATGAGCATCAGTATTAACTACAATGTAGACTGGCGTGTTATCCAATAGTATTTTTTACTTTGCCTAATGGTCTTAGACGATTGAGAGCCTTGATTATTTCTATATACATATGAGTGCCACTTTAATTGTGTACCTAGCGAGTTACTTTTCACCAAAGGTTTTGGGTTGATTATCATTTGGTTTTACTAATGGCTTAATTATTTCTATACCCCTTAATGAATTGGTAAGTATAGGATTATTAGTTCAAATATCCTCGAATTTCTTTATATGATCCTTAATGAATTATTAGTTCAAAAATACTTTATTTTCTTTATAAACTGATAAGTATGGGATTATCAACTTTATTTCTTTAGCGTTACTAAACACTGAATTCTATACACCCTCCAAATTTCATATATACATATACTTGTTATAGAACTGGTAAAGACTACTTAACATATTTGTTTTAATCCTTTTCTCGTCCAAATGAACCCAGAAAAGAGGATAATTTCAATTCTCTTTTAGAGACCGATACGGGTCACCTATTTTCATACGTATCTGTGTGGGCAAAGAATAAGCGAGATGAGAGTAAGGAATGGTGCTTTTCGATTTTCTACTTGATATTTTGTACTAAAAATATGTAACTCACCCCTGAGGTGGTACTACCCTATGTAAACTACTTTTAAAATGAATAAAGTTATGTTATTTCTCCTTAACTTTAATTCATCTCTTTATATATACTCTCTTTTGCATTCATACCAAAAAGAAGGGTGTAACAAGTTGGTATTAAAGCATATTTTAATTCAAAATATCGTCGGGTTAACATTCTATACGGGAAAGGAAATTTATAAGATATCATTTTTTTTAATCTTTTCGTTACTTTTTTTATTATTATTATTATATGATAAATTCATTTTTCATTATGGGTATGTGGTATATGTTTTTGTTCAATGCGGAGATTGAGCTGAACAATCATTGGGAACCTAGAGTCCAAGATTAAACATTGACAAAGTTAAGGGAAATGATCAGTGTAGTAGAGGAAGATTGGGCAGGTGCTAATAGTGATGTGAAAAGGTTAGTACTGACGGATAGAGTTTTAGGCTAAATGCAAGTTATGAGAAATGTAGATGATTACGTGAATGATTGAGTAATATTTGAAGAGGCTATCAATCTTGCACTCATAGATGCTCCGCCGATCCCACCTATGTATTCATATGCAACATCAAATGGTGAAGTCCTTGGTGACTACTCTGCTGGCGCTATTGATGAATCGACTCATGATTCCCCAGATCAAGAAGATTATCTAGTTAGTCCGAAATATTGACTAGACTATTATTCTCACTTAGAAATCCAAGTTAAAGTTTTCTCCTAATGTAGATAAATATCATAAAGTATTGTATATAGTGTGACATACTAAACCTTAGGAGATTAAATAACTATTATAGTTGTGCTAATGTAGAAGTAGTCTGTTATATATAACTTCAATGTATTATATAACTTATCATGAATAATATAATAGTCTTGTGACATATCTTTGTTTATGATTCTTATTATGGAAACTGTTCTATTTTATTTTAGGATAGTCAGTACTCGAATTCCCTTCGCTGTAACAAAAATTGAACACACTCGAACTGAAAGAATCATGCGATGTCTTCAGGAACTCACTTATTTAACTGACAATAATAGAACTTCTCATCCGAATCCAGAGGACATTTTTGAAGATATCTATAGGATGAATGCCCTTAAAGAATTATTGAGAAAAAAAACTCCGTATTTTTTTGGAAAGCCATGTGCCAGTGACGCTTGGAAATAGATGTGTCAGATTATAAAAATTTTAAATGGACTAATTATAGATACAAATATCTAAATAACCTTAGCAGCTTATATGTTTGCAGGTGCATTTGATTTCTGGTGTCAAGTAGTGTCACATAACCATAACATTATTAGTTTTACTTAATAGTAATCTGAGGAGATTTTCTTCAAAAATTATTTTCCTGAGGCTGAGCGAGATCAACAAATTGTTGATTTCTTAAAAATGTAACAAGCTAATCTATCGGTAGCCTAGTAGGAGGCCAAATTTTCCAAAATATCTCATTATGACCTTAAGTATATAGATACTGAGATGAAGAAGTACAAGCAATTTGAAAGAGGACTACATCCAAGAATTTAGAATTCGATCACTTCTTTACAAATCTGTAAGTAGTCTCAACTCATCGACGTTACGACAATTGTGGAATAAAATTCTTCTACCGTAATATGATCTTCTCCCTTTGTTACTAGAAATAATCATGTTATTGAAATGCCACAACATTTTCGGCCTCAACCCTATTAAAGCTAGAGTGGACAAGCTTACTTCCATATCCTTCATAACACATTGCATTCAGTGATTCGTTATCATGAAGTAGGACATATCCGGCTATAGTGTCCTAAGTTAAAAAATGTTTCGATCCGTCATCAGTCAAACAAACCCTCACAAAATCCAAAATCCCATCCTATCCAAAATCAGCCTAAGCCAAATACTGCTAAGGGAATTATGCCAATACCGAGTCATGGAAAGAATTATGCAATACTGCCTACACGAAACTCCCATGACGTGATAGAAGGTATGATATTTTTCCAACATCTTCCTGCACATGTTTTATTTGATTGAGGTTCAACATATTCCTTTATCAGTCTAAGGCTAGCTAAATTATTTCAATTATTACCTCCATCTTTAATTGCTCCATTGGATATTGAATTACCAAAAGGTGAAATAAATACACCAACACATGGTAATAGCAATATTAGAATTTAGATTGGTCTAGGAAAACTCCTTGTTAATTTGATAATTTTAGATATTTGTGGTTTCGATATTATTATTGGAATGGATGTTTTGTCAAGACATCATGCCTATTTCAATTTTCATGCCAAGAAAATCTATTTTCGAAACAAAGACAATTGTTCTTTTGTATTTCAAGGATCCGGTATGTCTGAACCGTCATGTTTCCAAATTCAAATCTCTTCTTTAATTCTAAACCTTTTTGAACAATTCGAAGATGTTTCCCCTAAAATTGGTAATGTCATTTTGATTAACTAGTGCACCCATAGCCTTTGTGGATCTAATTCACGAAATCTTTAGGCCTTTTCTTGACCAATTTGTTATCAATTTTATTGATGATATTTTTATTTATTCTCAAAATATAGTAGAACATGGCCAACATTAGAAGCAGTCCTAGGTACTCTGAGAAACTATGAGTTATATGCTAAGAAGAAAAAAATTGATTATTCAATCATAAAAATAAAAGTTTTAGGACATGTGATTTCTGAAAATGGAATCCAAGTCGATCTAGTCAAAATCTCAGCCATTTTATAATGGAAAAATCTTAATAATATTACCAAGATAAAAATATTTTCTAGGATTAGCCGGATATTACCATTATTTTGTGGAAGGATTTTCTCGCATTGCTCTCTCCCTTTTAAATATAACTACGAAGGAAGTTTCATTTGTATGGAGTGATGAATGTAATCAATCATTCAAAAATTTGGAGGACAAATTAATTATTTCTCCAATCCTCACCATTCTCTATAGTAATGTAGGCTACGATGTATATATCGATGCCTCATTGCTAAGGTTAGGATTTCTATCAATCCAGAATGAGAAAGTTATAAATTGTGGGTCAAAGCAACTCAAAACTCATGAAAATAATTTCCCCATCCGTGACCTTGAATTAGCATCTGTAATTTTTGCGTTGCAAAAATTGGCATTTTTACCTTTATAGTGTAAATTTTTACATCTTTGTTGATCACAAAAGTTTGAAATATATTTTTAATTGAAATGACATGAATTTCAGACAACGACGCTGGATGGAATTTTTGGAAGATTACCGATTTAAATTAAATTAGCATCCAGGCAAAGGCAACATAGTAGTCGACGCTTTAAGTCGAAATCTAGTAGAAATAATCCACAGTTTAATTTCTTATGATATTTTTGCTACCATAAAACAATTTGACCTTCGACTAATATCCCCTTTCCTAAAATTTTCTAACATCATTACTTATCCCGAATTGAGAGAAAAAATCTTAGTTCGGTAAACCCAAGATTATTTTGTACAAACCTTTCGAGATAAAAATCCTAACTTCTCAGACGATGAGGAAATAGGCTTATGATTTTCAAATATATTGTATGTGCCTGATGATGCATCTCTTCGAGAAGAAATATTGCAAGAAGCCCATCGTTTAAAATTTATGATTCACCATGAAAGTTAAAAAATGTACCACACCCTAAAGAAGCAATATTGGTGGCAAAATATGAGAAATGATATCGAGAATTTTGTAGGGAAATGTCTTACTTTTCAACAAGTAAAGATTGAACACCAACACCCTAGTGGACTCCTTCATATAGGTACGACATTCCACCCATAAATGGATAGACAATCAGTGTGAAGCTATATTATGCGCTTGTACGTTAGATATGCTTGACAACTGGAATGCACATTTACCCCTAGTTGAATTCTCATATAACAACAATTATCAAACTAGTATTAAAGATACCCCATTTGAAGATTTATAAGGATGACCGTGTTGATCACCTGTATGTTCGATAGAATTCGAAAGTAGTAAATAATTTTGTCCCAAGATAGTCCAGGAAACCCCTCAGAAAATATAACAAATTTGATAAAGATTGAAGACATCCCAAGATCATTAGAAAAGTTATGTAGACCAACATTGGAAACCCTTAGAATTTTCAGTTAATGACCATGTATTTTTTAAAGTTTTTCCTTAAAAAAAAATCTTACACTTTGGAAAGAAAGAAAAATTAACCCCCATATATATATTTTGACCTTTCACAATTGTTAATCGATTTGGCCCAGTAAAATATTAATTAGACTTACCTGTGGAAATATCCAATAATCACAATGCATTCATGTGTCACAATTATGCCAATATATTTTTGATTCATCTCATACCATTTCTTATAGTACACCCTATTTAAATTATGGATCATCAAATGAAGCACCTCAGAAATAAAAAAAATACAATCAATTAATGTACTGTAGGAAAATTAAAATCAGCAAGAAGCTACAAGCGAATCAAAACAAGCTATGAAACATCAATACTCCGACTTATTTCAAGGTAAATTGCAGGAATTGTTGTAGGTAGGTAGACTATAATAACCGGGATTTTCAAATCAAATCTACTAACCGATCCTAATTACCTACAATCATTGTTTCAACCATTCAAATGCATTCAAATTCAAAAGTTTTCTATGAAGAGTGAAACTATACTTGATGCCCTACACTTAACTAAATTAACTTGGATGCCCTAATGTTTTAGTAATTACAAACTAGCCCCTAAAAACTTTAAATCAACATAACCTGACTTCTACTTGACATCTAAGCCTCAAATTCATATCAAATTAATCCTTTAGATTTAAACAAATACAAATTTCTGATTTCATCACTTAAATCATACTAAAATTATAAGAATACCCCTAAACTTTATCAAAAGTACACTTTAAAGGTTATAAATCCATACACTTAACCAACCAAAGACCAAACACCAAAGTTTTGATAATTTCATAAAACCCTCTGTCCAAATAGGCCTACACATCAACATAAGAAGCTAAAAATCACATGTGTACACCATGCCCACATGTGAAGAACATTACCCAAGCTAGAAAACCTTACAATATCATGTCAAATCCACTTACCTTCTCCACCAATGAACTCCCTTGGTCACATACTATAAATACCCCATGAATTCCTCAATTTATACGCACTCAAACAAAAGTTTCAAAACTCAAAATTTTCCCTCGAAGAAGCTACACTATGATTTTATGTATTATATTCAATTCTTTTAGTTTCAACCTATTTTCGTGTTGTTATAATGCTAGAATAGCTCAAAATAGTGAAATTCTTACGTAAAGTCCCCCCATTAAAGCTTGAGCTTCAATGGTGAACTTACAAATAATGATTAAAAATTAGGTTTTAATCTTTGAATGTTTCACTAAAACCTCATGAACTCGAATGTAATGATCAAATGGGATCAACATGCCTAATAAGCTCGAATCGATTGAAAGTGAATTTTGAACCAAAAAACTGAAAATCTTAAATTCTCCCTATGTAATCGATCTCAAACTATGAAATCAAAACCAAACTACTCGTACACATAGCATAAATCAAACCGTGTTCATAACAATACCTTCCATATCCTTAAAATCCACGAATGTTAGGTCAATTTTTCAGTAAAACACACAGTTATAGAACTTGAGATATACTACATCTCAATAAACAAAACCTATATATTTGCATTCTTTATGAGATTTTAGGTTGTTTTTGTTAAGAAATAGTCTCAAATGGTTTAGATATGAAAGAGTTATTCAAGGTCAAAAATAAAAAACCCTAATGTCAACTGTCGAGCGGAAGCAGATGATTTTTGACTAGAAACTTTGACCTCGCGCGTGAAGGCACGATGCCAATAAGAATTTTCTGAATTTTTTTCCTATATTTTTATTTTATTTTTCTGGTCAAAATGATATAAGGTAAGGCCGTCTTTGGATCAACCAAGCCTAAGTCACGGAAAAATGAGGTTTCAACTTTGAAATATTTTTCAAAAATTTCAATTTGATCCCTCCAGACTTTTTCAACATATGAATTTGAACCCGAAACTTTATCTATGAATACTTCAAAATATTTTGATACTAAAAGTATCTACCCCAAGGCTCAAATATGACCTTAAGTCCAGTATTTTAAAGTTCTTAAATTTTTAAAATTAAACCCAGAACATTACAAGATACATATTTTTGTATAAACTGACCAACCCAATCTCAAATTCCAATAAATAGTTAGATACCCAAACATTGAATAAAGAGAATTAAGTACCGACTAATCATGATACCCTCTTTAATACATAAAGTCGTGTGAAATACCAAGCAAGTAGGTTTTTCTATCTCTTTAATAGTAAACTTTGCATATTTAACATACTTCTATTGATATCACTGTATGATATTTCCTATTTACTCTTAATATATGCTTGTTATAATACTACCATACTTCATAATTTATAAAATATCATCGATATTTGAATTTGAATGTTGATATATTTAGCCATTATCACCTAATAACTGATATTATGTTTGTTATTGATTCAGTTTACCCCCCACCACCACTTATGTGAAGATATTTATACTATGAGTATTAGTATTAACTTGGATGTATACTGACGTGTTATCCCATGGAACATTATACTTGGCCTAATGGTCTCAGATGATCAAGAGCCTTGATTATTTCTATATATGTATGAGTTCCATATGATTGTGTGTCTAAATGGTTCATTTTCCCCAAAGGTTTTGGGTTGATTACTATTTAATTGTACTGATGGCTTAATTATTTCTATAATCCTTAGTGAATTGGTAAGTATGGGATTATTGGTTCAAAGATCCTTGTCTTTCTTTATATAATCCTTAATGAATTGGTAAGTAAGGGATTATTAGTTCAAAGAACCGTAATTTTCGTTATAAATTGAAAAGTATGGGATTATCAGCTTTATTTCATTAGCGTTGCTAAACACTGAATTATATACACACTCCAAGTCTCATTTATACATATACTTGATATAGAACTGTTAAAGCCTGCTTAGAATATTTTTGCTAATTCCTTTTTTATCCATATGAACTCGGAGAAAGAGGATAATATTTATCCTCTTTTAGAGACAGATATCGGTCACCTATTTGCACACGTGACTGTGTGGGCAGAGAATAAGATATATGGGAGTAAAGAGTGGTTCTTTTTTATTTTTTACTTTATAGTATGTGCTAAAAATATATAACTCACCCCTACGGTGGTACTACCTTATGAAAACTACTTTAATAATGAATAACATTCTATCATTTCGCCTTTACTTTAATCCATTGCTTTATATATACTCTTTTATGCATTATACAAAAAAGTAGGGTGTGACATGACCTTTCAAGCCTATGAATGCTTGATTGAAGACGTAGGGACAAAGCTTCAGAGATTGGATTATCGTGGATGTTTCACACAACATTTTGTGTTCATGTTTTCGAGGATCTCCTAGGTATGAGTGCATATGAAATTTGATTCTTGGAATTTTAGGTTTGGATTTTTTTTCCTTAAAATGTTTGGAGATGATTTTGAATGATTTTAGAAGGAAATTTTTTTTACTTTAAAGTCATTCAAACGACTTTATGGATTTTATTTGAACGAGTTTAACAGTTCATTTAAACTATCTTCAAACGATATTGTGTTTGTTTACAAAGCTAATATCATTTGAATATGGTTCAAATGACAATGGTTGTTTGTTCGAATGAGGTTTGATTTGGTTCGAACGAGTTTTTAATTTCTCTTGAACGAGTTCTTGTTTTCATTCGGATGAGATTTTTCAAAAAACATGTCAGCTATAAAATGGTGTTTTCTATATAAAGGGGTTCGGGTATTTTGTTTTCAATTTACTTGGCAAAAAACGTTTTCCTATACATATCTAAAAGGTCCCAAACTCTAGTTTCATAAAAAATGTTTAAGATCCAAGTTTTATTATCAATATCCTATGGGATCTTATTTTGTGGTCACCAATAGGTTTATTCTCTTCATCTTGGTTGCAAATTATTTCATGCAGAGGATTTCGTATTTGGTTTACGGTTTACACATGATGGACTATGTCGCTTGGTGTTGAGGTGACGAAGGAGTGGAATTGGTATTTTGATCCATAGATGGTTGTTAAGCCTGTTTAGTGGATATCGAGTTGTTTATGGACTAACATGTTATGGGACATGTTTGGATGGATTCCTGCATTGTCACTGTGGAGGAGAGGTCGAGCATTGAAGATGCGACAATGATTATGATCCTGTAGAGTCTCTAAGTAAGTCATAAGTTAAATTTTGTAAAACCTTATCATACTGAATTTGCATGTTGGGCCGTCTATATTTTTTCTCATTGCAGGTTATCCATGTATATAAAGCGTGTTATGTGATTGATCTTATTTTATCTTCTATCAGCTACAAACATATTTTAGGTTAAGTTAAAATTTGGTAAATCACTTCATTACAAAACTCGAATTACAATCGGTGCAAAGTTTAATTTGGGTTAACTCTATTTAACTTTAATAATTAATTTGAAAAAATTATAAAATTATTTTTGTTATTTAGACCATCACCTCTATGCATATTGCCTTTATTGTAGTTTCAAATTAGCATTAGATAAGTTACATTAAATCATAGTCTGATCTTTGTTTTAGTGAAGATTATCCTAGGATAACAATTGTTTCCAGTTGTCAAGAGAGTGGGTGCACTAAGTTATCATGTAAATCCATGTTTTTGTGTTGTTTAGGGTTATTTGGGTGATTTATCTCTTTCTCAAGTTTTATTTATTTTCTATCGACAGGTCATAAGATTTATAAGTTGTTTGATGCATGTAGTGACGAGGATGACTTAGATATTCAAGATGACTTTAATAATCTACATAACCGTGATGAAAAGTTATCACTTGTGAATTAGAAGTATGTAAAAGGAATTGAATTACTTAAAAAAGAAAATTTAAATTTTAAATCATAAATTGAATTATTGCAATATTCTCAAACTCAAAGAGATATCCTTCGTGAGAATCTCGTGGACATGTGACGCGACTTAGAATTTGTCTAAAAAATGCATTATATCTAGGCTTAAGTGCAAACCTATCGCGTTAGTAATAATTTGACAAGTCGGGATCGTATCCACATGGATTAAAAATTGACACGTTTATAGGAATAGTTATTTAACCATAAAATGATTCCTCCAAAGAAATAAAAAGATGAATGATGATTTCCACTTGTTTATGAAATAAAGTGTGCACAAAACAATAAGAATTGTAAAGAAATTTGATTTGAAAATGAGAGATAATAGGGTGGGGTACAATCCCTCAAACCTTAACGAATTACCGTATAGAATACTAGAATTGCAAATTGAAATTTTGACTAAATCCAGTCTTTATAGATCCTAAGCATTACATATATGAGGGATTTAGCCCGCATCATATGTAATCAAAGGTAAATACAAAGCGGTGAATGGACCATTACACTTTGCATAGCGTTCTTAAACATCCCAAATACCTAGGGCAAGAGAGATTAAAAGTGTGGCTACGTTCGTATAATTTCAATACACGATTCGATCAATATTTAATTTACCCTCTATTTTCTACATGGGTAATTCACCTTAGAATGAATTCATGTACCCCAGCCCTTGAGAATTTAGCTCGACATGACTTGATTAGAAAATAAATTCATACATGTAATTATGAATCTAACAAACAGTGGGAATAATTCGCAAAACAATTGAGATTAGAATTGTAAATAAAGTAGAGAACAATTAAGAGAATGGAAATTTTATACTTGTATTCAGAAACAGGAAAAGCAAAAGAACTTGAATCTAGAAAACTTATTTTTGATTAACATTACAAACTAGGGTTTATGAAAGCTTCTACTAAAGAAAACTAAAAATTTCCTAACTTCCGAATTTCTCTCTCTAATTCGACTCCCTTGGAATGAGGTAGGGCTTGGTCTTTTATAGCACCAAGTAGCACGAATTTGACAACTAGAATCGCTTGCTGCGCAAGATTTTACCAGCTATGCACCTCATAATCTTCATAATTAATGCCAGGATTTCGCACGATCGGACCGGTCCAGATAGCCCTCGGATCGATCCCTTTCTTAGCCACCGGATCGGTTCTTTTTTTATTCTACCAGATCGGTCTAGATCCCACCGGATCGGTTCTTCTATCATCGGTTCGGCATCCATCCGGGGTCTACTGGAATTGGGACATTTCGGATCGGTCCGATTTTCTTCCATATTGACTTTTTCCTTTCATCTTTGACTGGCCATAACTTTTGATCTCGAGCTCCGATTTGAGTGTCGTTTATTCCGATGCTCTTGTGACATCAAGATCTTCAACTTCCCTTTAGGAATCGAATTTGAACTCTGGGTATAAATTCACGCTTTTTCCCTTTGACTTTTCTTCCTTTCTTCTTTTCCTTTCTTCTGATTTCTTTCTCTCTTTTCTTGCACTCCATTCCTTTAAAATCCATCAGAACTACACGAAACTCGGGGTACTTGTTAGAAATAGTCAATGGAAATGATATGGAATAAAAATGATTCAATTACCTTGTTCGGGACATCAAAATCACTAACTTAAGGGTCTAAATTCAGAAGAATTTATGCTTGGTCAAATCCCCCTAACTTAGTACTTTGCACGTCCCGGGCAATGTAAATGATGCTACCCAAAGTTCTATTTTTGAGAATTCCTTTAAAATTCCACTTTTGCAGGCATGGGATTGCATTGAGCATATGCAACAAGCCTTTAAACCCCTAGGTTACCCTAGTAGGACAAGTTTTGTCTCGTGAGGGTTTGTAGTGAATATACCCATAAAATTCTTTATTGACTCAAATAAATATCAAAATACTTTAAAAATTGACAATTTAAACTTTTTGAAAAATAATCACCATAAATTCATATTCAAATGTATCAAACCATAGTGTGTGTGTGCAAAGCCAGAAATTAAACCTCAAATTTCCACCGATTGAGCATTACGTTACTTTCCGAAAATTCATTTTGATTCAAATTCTTACGGATGCACTCACAAACGAATCACTCGGATTGTGGCTATTTTCTCTCGATATGCATGATATAAAGAGTAAATATAATGGACACAAATGCATGCATACAAAATTGAAAAGAAGGAAATATATGGTGAAAAGATCTCATCATCGGAATACTGTCATTAGGAAACGGGAAACATCATCTCTTAATCACACCATTTTAATCTCACATATTATCTTTTCTTGTCTTAGCTCTCCACGCGGTAACCAATTTCGCCATTCGGACTCAGTTAGGACTTTTCGGGTTAAAAGGTGTAAAGGGTAAAATTGGGAATAAACGGATTGTTCGAAATTGGAAAATGTCCTTATGATGTCCATTTGTGCTTTTTCGGGCATTTGCTCATTTTTTTCTTTCTTTTTCTCTTTTCATTTTTTTCCCTTGACCCTTTTTATTGCACAGTTTGGACTTACTTGATGAATTTTCTGAATTTTCACAATTCCGTGTTATTTGGGTTTTTCGGGTTATCAAACGAAAGAGAAATATTTTATTAAGCTCAAATTGGGTTGCAAAGGGATAATTTTTCACAACTTTATAATGGCTAATATTTTTGGGTGACAAACGAGGGCCTACTTCATTGTCCAAATTGCAAATCACATTACCATATGCATCTCGAGATTAATTAAGTTTAGAGATATATTTCGCACGAATTTCGAGACAACATTTCACACATTTCCCATAACTGATCAAAATAAAGGATTGAGATCATCAACGACTTATTAAAACATTGAAAAGAACTTTGAGTTAATCATAAACTCGGATTGATTTAAAAACTCATAAAAAATTGAAAGGCTCAAAATCTCACCGGGTTTGATCAATCCCCACATTTATTCGTTAAGTCGTCAATTTTCTTTCAATTTCCATCTTCGGTCAATTTTGGCTTAGTGCAATTGATTGTTAACAATTTGAGACTTTAAATAGAATAAAGGTGATATATTTGAAAATTTTAAATTCCAATTTTTATTTATTTTGAAGAAAAATATTTTTGATTTTTTGATTTTTTTTATATATACATATATCCGAAGTTTTATGAATACACACTTATCATCCCCCCTAACTTAGTGATTTGCATTGTCCTCAATCAAATAGACGAGAGAGTGAAATAGGACGAAAGAAGGAGTGCGATAAATAAAACAAGCAAATACCATACTAAAACTGTATATTACAACACAACTGTGGAAATAAAGGATAACAAACATAAGTAATATAACATAACCGGAGGATTGGGGCTGCCTAAGGGGCGGTAGGGGGTGGGAAGTTCCGGGAGCAGCAGGGTCATAGGGATTATAGTAATAGGGAGGAAGGGGGGCCTCGGGACCCGACTGGAGATGGTACAAATAAGCCCGCATACGCAGTACCAAACTCATGTCCCTCTCGTATGATGTCAGAAACCCGTCAAAACGAGTCTCAAGAGAAAGAACGCGCTCAGTCGAACCTGTACCAACCAGAACATAATCTGGATCAGCAGTTTCATCATACTCTTCCTCCTCACCTTCTTCCATCTCAACATCTTCATCAGCAACGTCCTCTTGTTCAGCAGCCTCTTCATCACTCGAGTCGCCTCCTCGCTGCGCACGGATTAACTGGATTTGCTTTTCACTTCGAGTGCGGGATTCTTGTCCTAATGGCTTGGGCAAGTTGATAAGATCTTGCGGTGGAACAATGACGGCATCCTTAAGAAAGGAAGTAATGATATGGCCATAAGGAAGAGGGGCCCTACCCTTTTTCTCGTACGCCGCAAAGATGATATCATTGTAAAACGTGCGGGCCAAATTAATAACCGTTGCATGGTCAAACAAATGATACATCATAGTAGCTTGACGCGGGCGCATAGCCGAATCATTTGAAGTTTGCAAAATATTGGCACAAACGATGTGAAATGTGATGTGTGCCTTATCGGATAACCGACCAACAGGAAAGGTCTCGGTATTCCAAACCGCTCTCGTTGCGATGCGAGATATGCAAATAACTTTGGTCAAAACGGGATCAGGACTAGGATAAGAAAATTGGGCTGGATTGACCACACCTTTAGACTCGAGTTTGTGGGCCAGAATTTCAAGTGAGAACGGTATCAGAGTCGAGTCTACAAAGGCTTGAGATTCAAAATCAGCGTTGCGTACGAGTGTTCCATAAAACTGACGCACTTCATTCTCCCAAATAGCCTCATATGGTTCATTGAAAAATTTGCACCATCCTCATGACATGAACATGCCTATGATAGAATTAGGCAGCTGATCCCATAGCACTTAGCGCTCGATGTGGATTTTTCTTCTCGGACCGAAGAAACGATGACACCAATTTGCTTCACGGCGCGAATGATGTTCGCCATTGCCGTAAGGCAGGACTTCAATGGAATTATATTTCTCGGGAGCAGCCATCAGTATGGAAGAATTAGACAGAAAGTGAGAGAGAAGAGAGGAGATGGAGGTGTGAAGAAAATAGGGTGGGGTATATGGGTATGTAAAGTTGGGATGATGAAATAGGGGGGAATGGATGGGGGGAATTAGAGTGGACAAAATTTTTGGGAAGAGATGGGGATTGGGGTAATGAATGAGATTTGGATTGAAGAGGTTTTAACCTCGAGAAGGGGCGCACTGTAGATTATCGAACCGATCCGGTTTCAACGATCGGACCAATCCGATTGAACCGGATCGGTTCTTTTTATTCAGGACCGGACCGATCCGGTCTGCTGAATGTCCAGAACTTCCTTGATTTTCTTTCCTTCTCACTGTTAGCCTGCTTTCGCCATTCCAATGATTCCTTTACTTTAATTGAACCTCAAAACTCCCGAAATGCTCACCGAAACCTGAAACACCCCGAAGACATGTATTCAATTCCCTACTCCGGTCAGAACACATATTTACAACTCCTAACATACTAAGACTATTATACACAACCTTCAACCCATACACGTCAGGGGTGCGATGACCTCACCTTTCTTTTTCAGTCAATCCCCATAAATAGGGTCCGACAACCAGATTGTGTCGGCTTCCATGACAACCGTTTCCAAATACGGCTTGAGACGATGCCCATTGACCTTGAATGTGTTTCCCCCTATTTTATCCTCTAATTCAACGGCTCCATGAGGAAATACTTCCTTCACAATTAATGGACCAGACCATCGTGACCGCAATTTTCCGAGAAACAAGTGCAACCTTGAGTTGTAGAGAAGTACTTTTTGTTCCGAATGAAATTCCTTCCATCAAATGATTCTATCGTGAGCTCGTTTCATTCGTTCTTTGGAGATTTTATCACTTTCATACGCATCATTGCGTATTTCTTCCGACTCGTTCAACTGAAGTTTACGTGTTTCACCGGCTTTTTCCATGTCAAAGTTCACCCTTTTGATAGCCCAATACGCTTTGTGTTCAATTTCAACCGGAAGATGACAATGTTTGCCATATACAAAACGAAATGGGGACATCCCAAGGGAATTTTTGTATGCAGTTCTATATGCCCAGAGCGCATCAATCAATCTGAGAGACCAGTCTTTCCTATTAGGTTCGACTGTCTTTTCCAAGATATTTTTGATTTCCCGATTGGCGATCTCGGCCTGGCCATTCGATTGAGGGTGGTAAGTTGTTACAACTTTATGGACGACTCCATACTTTCTCATTAGCTTCTCTATCGGCCTATTGCAAAAATGGGTACCATTATGACTGATTATAGCCTTAGGCACTCTGAATCAAGAAAGTATGTTTTCTTGAAAGAATTTTATCACCACCTTATTGTCATTCGTCCTTGTAGCTATGGCTTCTATCCATTTTTAGACGTAGTCTACAGCGACGAGGATGTATAGAAAACCAAAAGAAGGGGGAAAGGGCCCCATGAAGTCAATACCCCAGAAATTAAATAACTACAAGACTAGTATTGGGGTCAATGGCATCATGTCACGGCGAGTAATAGCTCCCATTCTTTGGCATCTATCGCATGATTTGCAAAAAGTATTCACATCCCAGAAGATTGTGGGCCAGTAGACACCGCTTTGAAGGATTTTCGCAGAAGTTTTATTTTTAGAAAAATAACCTCCACATGCTTCCGTATGACAAAATCGAATTACCCCTTGGATTTCTTCATCAGATACACATTTCCGAATGATTTGATCAGCACAATACTTAAACAAGTATGGATCATCGTACAAGAACATGCGTGACCAAGTAATGAACTTTCTTCTCTCATGTGGACTCCAATTAGAGGGAATAACTCCAGTGACAAGGTAATTGACTATATCCACAAACCAGGGGAGAGAAGAAGTAGCGAATAGATTTTCATATGGAAAATACTCGTCTATGGGAATGGTATCAATAGGTACATCGGACGAGAGGCGTGACAAATGGTCAGCAACGACGTTTTCTACTCCTATCTTGAATTAAGAGATTAAACTCCTATAAGAGTAGGATCCACCTTATTAGACGTGATTTGGCATCTTTCTTGGTCAAAAGATATTTGAGGGCTAAGTGATCAGTGAAGCAAATGATGGGTGATCCAACAATATACGAGCGGAATTTGTCGAGAGCAAAAACAACTGCTAGCAATTCTTTTTCTATGGTAGACTAGTTAAGCTGAGGGCTAGATAATGTCCTACTAGTATAGAAAATAACATGATCTTTCTTGTCTTTTCTTTGTCCAAGAACAACCCCAATCACGTAATCCCTTGCATCACACATAAGCTCGAATGGGAGTGACCAGTCAGGAGCTTGCATGATAGGAGAGGCAATTAGCATGCTTTTAAGTTTATCAAAAGCTTCTTGGCATGCTTTATTTCATTCAAATGGAGTTTCCTTCATGAGAAGATTACTCAAAGGTGTAGCGATAGCGCTAAAGTCTTTGATAAATCTCCTTTAAAATCCAGCATGGCCTAGAAAGGACCTCACATCTTTAAGCGATTTTGGCGGGGGTAACTCAGCTATTACTTAAATTTTTTCTCGATCAACTTCAATTTCCCTAGATGAGACTATGTGGCCTAAAACTACGCCCTAGGTGACCATAAAATGGCATTTTTTCCAATTGAGGACTAAGTCTTTTTCAACACACCGGAATAGAACTCTTTCAAGATTAGCTAAACATTGGTCGAAAGATGGACCGAAAAAGCTGAAATCGTACATGAACATCTAAAGACCTTTCTCTATCATGTAGCTAAAGAGATTTAGCACGCACCTTTGAAAAGTTGCTGGTGCATTGCATAGCCCAAATGGCATATGTTTGTAGGCAAACGTACCAAACGGACAAGTAAAAGTTATCTTTTCTTGATCAAGTACATCCACTTCAATCTAATTATATCCAGAATACCCATATAGGAAACAGTAGTAACGATGGCCCTCCACTCATTCAATCACTTAATCGATGCACGGTAAGGGAAAATGGTCTTTTCTGGTTCTGGCATTGAGCTTTTGATAGTCAATGTAAACACGCTACCCGGTGGTGGCGTGTTGAGGTATTAATTCTCCCTTAACGTTTTCAACCACGGTCTTACCCGACTTTTTTGGAACGACCTGAATTGGGCTCACCCATTTACTATCATAAATAGGATAAATAATCCCAACATCTAGCAATTTGATGATTTCCGCTCGAACTACATCTTTCATGGTTGGATTTAATCGCGTTTGTATCTCACGCGAGGGCTTCACCCCTCCTCCTCAAGATGGATTTTATGGGTACAAATCAATGGACTTATACCTTTCAAATCTGCTATAGTCCAACCAAACGCACTTCTATGCTTCCGTAGAACATCCAAGAACATGCCCTCTTGCTCTTTATTTAAACTGGAAGAAACAACAACAGGGAATGTATCATTATCTCCCAGAAAAGCATATTTGACATGAGAGGGTAGTTTCTTTAACTCAAGACTAGGAAATCTATTTTCAGAGGGAATCATGGTTGCCTCCCTCGGAGGTAATTCTTGAAATTTAGAAATCTAGTCAACATCTCTTAAATTCTCAAAACTCGCTTCTTCTTGTAACCAAGTTTCCAGCTATTCCACCTCATGCTCAAATTCAATATAAGGACACTTATTCTCACCACTTTGCACTAAACAGACTTCCAGTGCATCCCCTCCTGTGATCTTCTCGATGTGCTCATCCACCACCTCTTCAATAAGATCTACCTCAAGAATTTCATCCTCATCCCCCATTTGGTTAGCGACATTGAAAATGTTGGTCTCGAGAGTCATGTTTCCAAAAGTTAGTTGCATTTGTCCATTTCGTATATTGTTCAAAGCATTAGCAGTAGCTAAAAATGGACGGCCCAATATTATTGGAACATGATTTATCACTTGGGGAGAAGGCTCAGTGTCCCAAATGACGAAATCAACAGGGAAATAGAACGTGTCCACTTGAACTATCATGTCCTCCACAACCCCATGAGGCACTTTCACTGTTCGATCAGCTAACTGTAGAGTGATTCGGGTAGGTTTTAGGTCACCTAAATCAAGCTGCTTATAGATAGAGTATGGAAGGATGTTCACACTCGCACCAAAGTCAAGAAATGCTTTTTCCACTATATTCTCTCCTATGACACACGAAATTGTAGGTGCACCGGGATCCTTGAATTTTGATGGAAGATCATTAAGAAGGACCGAGCTCACATTTTGTGCCAAGAAAATGTTCTTCTTCACCTTGATCCGTCGTTTGACAGTCAAAAGATCTTTGATGACCTTGGCATATGCTGGAATTTGTTGAATAGCATCGAGAAATGGAAAGTTCAACTTTACTTCCTTCAAAACATCTAACACTTCTGTACGCGAAGCCCCTTTTTTTGGTGGTGCTAAGCATTGAGGAAATGGAGCAGTAGTGGGCAGTTTTACTTCAATTTGAGGTTCAAATCCCTCATCATTATCTTCCATATGCAATGGAGTCTCTTCAGACTCTGAAGCTTCTTTAGCTTTAGATTCTTTGGGAAGTGTTGACGCTAGATCAATTACGCGACCACTACGGAGAGTAGTGGCAGCTTGACATTGTTTTGGTAAATCCGATGACGTGGAGCTAATTGTGGGTTGTCCATGAAGAGGAGGTCTTTGGCCTTGAGCTGGGAATTTATCCTTCTCCTGAGTATTCACTACAGATTACAACCTGGAGATGCTAGTATGAATTTCAGTGAACATTCGATCATATTTAGCATTGCTCTCCTTTTGAGATTGGATGAATTGATTCAGATTATCTGCAAGAGATCGCCTAGGTGGAGCGACATATGGACCAGGAGGTGGTACCTGCATAGGAGCATGCATTAGAGGAGCTACTTGTTGAAATTGAGGGGGGGTGTTAGATTCACATGTGGGTTAGGAGCCATCCCCCCTTGTGGTTGTCCATATTGGAAGCCAGGATGATTCCTCCAAAATTGATTGTATGCATTCCCTTGCGGTGCATTAAAATTTCTGCGAAACCCTCCTATCGCCTCAACTTGTTCAGTGTACATTGCCTTGTATGCTGGGATGGTAGGACATCCTTTAGTAGAATGACCAGCAACACAAATGGCACACACTTTCTCCTTTCCGGCTTGCCCAGATCCAGCTACTTCTCTTAAGTGTACTTGAAGCATGTCTCTGAAATTCTTTTCCAATTGGTTAAATTTCCGATCTAACAAAGTGTCCTTGTCCAAGTGATAAATACCGGACGCAGCAGGAAAGTTGGACACTTGTTGATTTTTATTTTGACTATTGGGGTCCGAAACATCCCATGCTTGAGTAGTCTCCGTTACATATTTCAGATGAACCTCAGCATTACTCGAGTCTAACTCCCAAAAAGGTCTTTCGCACATTGTCTGAACAAGTTGTTTATATGCTAAAGTAAGTCCTTGATGGAAAAATGAAATCAGATGATGATTTTCGAATCCATGATGTGGGCAAGCACTAACTAACCCCTGAAATCTCTCCCAACACTTGTCGAAAGCCTCATTCTCATTTTTTTGAAAAGCTTGTATTTGAGCTTTGACAGAACTGGTTTTGTGTCATGGAAAGAACTTGGAGAGAAACTTGGTTCGCATATCTCTCCATGATAACACATAATTAGGGGGTAGCGACCATAACCAAGTTTTGGCTTTATCCTTTAAGGAAAAAAGGAAAAGCTTTAACCGGATAACATCATATGGGAAAGCTTGATCACCAAACGTCTCACATGCTTCCTCAAACTCTATAATATGGAGATATGGTTTTTCCGAATCCATCCCGTGAAATGTGGGAAGAATTTGGATCATACCATTTCGAAAGTAGAACTGACCTGCATTATACGGGAGTAAAATGCAACCAGGGGTAACAGTTCGCTCTAGAAATAAAAGATCTTTCTTGGGAAGATATGGTATTTCTTCCTCTCCAGCACCAACTCCAACACTATCGTGCACCGACATATTGTTACCAAAGGATTCAGAATTCACACTTGGTGTTTGACTCAATGAGCGACTTGTGATTGAATTATTAGGAGAAGGAGGTGGAACCCAAAAATTAGGAGAATCAGTGGTGTGAGAATTTTCAGAATTTGCTTCGGCAATAGGATTTTCATGACTTTGGGTGGAAGATGAATTCTGCATGTAAGCGCATAAGAGATGAGATGTAAAACAAATTAATTTTTTTTTAAAGAATATGGAAAGCACCTTAGGATTAAAATCACTTTCCTAAATTATACCAATTGATAATCCCCGGCAACGGCGCCAAAAACTTGACGCGACTTAGAATTTGTCTAAAAATGCATTATATATAGGCTCAAGTGCAATCCTATCGCGTTAGTAATAATCCGACAAGTCAGGATCGTATCCACAGGGATTAAAAATTGACACGTTTATAGGAATAGTTATTTAACCTTAAAATGATTCCTCCAAAGAAATAAAAAGATGAATGATGATTTCCACTTGTTGATGCACAAAAACAATAATAATTGTAAAGAAATTAGATTTGAAAATGAGAGAAAATAGGGTGGGGTAAAATTCCTCAAACCTTAACGAATTACCGTATAGAATACTAGAATTGCAAATTGAAATTTTGACTAAATCCAGTCTTTATAGATCCTAAGCATTACATATATGAGGGAATTAGCCCGCATCATATGTAATCAAAGGTAAATACAAAGCGGTGAATGGACCATTACACTTTGCATTGCATTCTTAAACATCCCAAATACCTAGGGCAAGAGAGATTAAATGTTCGGCTATGTTCGTATAATTTCCATACACGATTCGATCAATATTTAATTTACCCTATATTTTCTACATGGGTAATTCACCTCAGAATGAATTCATGTACCCCAGCCCTTGAGAATTTAGCTCAACATGACTTGATTAGAAAACAAATTCATACATGTAATTATGAATCTAACAAACATTGGGAATAATTCGCAAAACAATTGAGATTAGAATTGTAAATAAAGTAGAGAACAATTAAGCGAATGGAAATTTTATACTTGTATTCTGCAAGAGGAAAAGCAAAAGAACTTGAATCCAGAAAACTTCTTCTTGATTAACCTTACAAACTAGGGATTATGAAAGCTTCTACTAAAGAAAACTAAAAATTTCCTAACTTCGGAATTTCTCTCTCTAATTCGACTCCCTTGGAATGAGGTAGGGCTTGGTCTTTTATAGCACCAAGTAGCACGAATTTGACAGCTAGAATCGCTTGCTACGCAAGATTTTATGATCTATGTACCTCATAATCTTCATAATTAATGCCAAGATTTCGCACGATCGGACCGGTCTGGATAGCCCTCGGATCGGTCCGTTTCTTAGCCACCGGATCGGTTCTTTTCTTATTCTAGCGGATCGGTCCGTATCCCACCGAATCGGTTCTACTATCATCGGTTTGGCATACATCCGGGGTCTATTGGAATTGTGACATTTAGGATAGGTCCGAAATCTATCGGATCGGTCCGATTTTCTTCCATGTTGACTTTTTCCTTTCATCTTTGACTGACCATAACTTTTTATCTCGAGCTCCGATTTGAGTGTCGTTTATTCCGATGCTCTTGTGACATCAAGATCTTCAACTTCCCTTTAGGCGTCGATTTTGAACTCTGGGTATAAATTCACGCTTTTGCCCTTTGACTTTTCTTCCTTTCTTTTTTTCCTTTCTTCCGGTTTCTTTCTCTCTTTTCTTGCACTTCATTCCTGTAAAATCCATCAGAAATACACAAAACTCGGGGTACTTGTTAGAAATAGTCAATGACAATGATATGGAATAAAAATGATTGAATTACCTTGTTCGGGATATCAAAATCACTAACTTAAGGGGCTAAATTCAAAAGAATTTATGCTTGGTCAACATGAATCGTGATATTAAAATTTTAAAATTGTCTAAGAAATAGAGTGAGTATAAGGTCCAATTTTTAGAGAATGAATTAGAGGACTCTAAAATTTCTAGGGTTAATGTTCTTGCAATTGAGGATAATGTCAAATTCGTTCATTATTTGAAGGAACATGAAAAGACTTTTAGCAATAAGTTCACTCACATTGAGGTAAAGGAAGAGAACCTTCGAGCAATGACTACAAATATGAAGGAGTCTTTAAATGTTAAAGAATGTAAGTTTTTTCTTGATTCTAGAATTTAGAAGTTAGAAAATATTTTATGAGACTCAAGTAGTGTTGCTAGTGGCTTCGATAATTCAATTATTTATGAACCTAGAGCTAAGGCCAACATTTATTTTAGGGTGTCAATCTTTGTCCAAGATTAACACATTGGTAGCAATTCTCATGTTCACCCATGTTTGCACTATGGTAGGAAAGGTCACATTAGGGAATTTTGTTATGATCTTAAAAGAGGTCCAAGGAAATCTAGACTAAGTGTCACTATGGTTCCCAAATCCTAAGGCATTAAGTATTCATCTATATGAGTTAGAAAATATCTTTTGCAGACATTCAATGTTAGATTTGTTAATTTTAGAATGCTTGCACTTGATACTTCACATGTTATATCTTATAGCTGATTATGGTTTGAGTCTTTTGTAGTTTGATTTTTTTCATTTATTAGGTCTTATTAAAAGATATGAAAATATTTTGTTCATCTTTTGATTGTTTTTAATTAGTATCATTTTGAAAAATGTTTAAGGACGCGAAAATATTTTTAGTTTTTATGTAGTTTGGTTTTACATATTTTGTGTGGCATATTGATGTGTTTAAATCCCATTCCTTCCATGTATCCATGTGACTAGGACATTTGATTTTAATTCTCAATGTTTGGATTGTTTTTACTTATGTTTAGATGAAGTATATTGAAACTGATTTGGATGATGGATTCACTCTGTATATTCCTTCACACACACATGAATAAGCTCTTTTAACTCCACACATTACATGCCTCCGCACACACTCATGGGTAAAAGGTATGTTCTCCGTTCAATATTTTCATCTAAATATTTATTGACTATAGAGAATTTGTGCATGTAAGAACCGTGGCCGATGAGTTTTGTTTTATTTCTATTGAATATATGAGTGGGTTCATAGGAAAGGGCTATTAAAGGAGAAAATCTCATTTAGGGGAAAGCCACCATTTGCAAGAGCGTAAAAACTAAGAGGAAAACAGAAGAAATTATAGGCCAAGTTAGTTTGTTTGTTTAATGTTCAAAAATCGTACCTTTAAAAGAATTGAGTGAAAAAATATGATATATATTTATATTTGGAGGGTGTTATATTTAAAGATCAACAACTTTTCACAATGAATCCTAGGTATGATAATCATGTTAAGACTCTATTAATTAGTATAACCATCGAAATTCGATGCTTGTGTTCATTGTGCTCGTTTTTTCATTGAATTCACTTTATTTGTCACCTGAGGAGGCTAAATTTAGTTTGATAAAGTTTTGTAGTCAAATTGATCCTTGGATATTTTTGAGTGATTGATTCATAGTTCTTTTGTTTCTAGTTTACGCCCATTCATTTCATCCTGCATGTATATATATATATATATATATATATATATATATATATATATATATATGTGTGTGTGTGTGTGTGTATGTGTGTGTGTGTGTGTGTGTGTGGTTGTGTGGGTGTGTCTTTGTCATTGGTATATTTTGGATATTTATATATATGGTATCATTTTTGTTTTTGAGTCTTTGCATTTGTATTTAATCCATGTGTGCCATGTCTTTTATCTTTGGATAAAATTGGCATGCTATATGATCTTATTGGTATCTCTTGCTTCTTATTTGCATTCATAACTCATTCTTCATCGTGTATTCTAGTTGGCGTCATATTTGCATCAATATTGACATTAATTGATCATTGTTTGTATTATTTGAGCATGTGTTCTAATATTGTGTTGTTTCACTTTACACCATTGCATGATATCATTCATTCTCTCTTAAGTTCCATTGCTATAGTATGTTCTCTTATTTAGGTAGATAAATGATTTATGGGGGAGCAATAGTTTTGTACAATATTTCTTTATCTATTCATGAACAAAAATGGGGAGAAATGATATCTTTCACTTTAGTGTTAGGAGGGTATATTTAACTTAGGGGACCACGTCTTACCTAGGACGAGATTGTTAGATATACATGAGTTTATTCATATGAATACTCATACAATTTATATATTCTCTTTACATTTGAAGGTGTGTTAAAGTGTGCAGGTTTAGAACATGCGACAAAGTTTGTAAGTGTGCAAAGCTACTCAACGTATGTGTCTGTTGAGCACATGTACTTTTTCCTTTTAGTGTTGGGATTAAGTCTTTTAGAGAGCTTGACAGAACATAGGTGTTTTTTTTAATTTGTCCCAGAATATCCAATGGGGAGATTTATGAAGAGAAATTTCCAATTGAGTAAATTTTTATGTATTGGCATAATCACGGATAAAACATTTTGAGTCATTGGCCAGGTTATGTGTTTTGAACTTTTAAGCCTATGACGTGTTTAATTGAAGATATAGAAGCAGATCTTTGGAGATTGCATCGGCATGCCGTTTTTCTTTCCATTTTTCATCTTTGTGTTTTCGAGGATCTCTCATGTGTGAATGCATATGAATTTTATTAATTCATGGAATTTTATTCTTGGGTGTTTGTTTTATGAAAATGTTTGGAGGTGATTTTGAATGATTTAAAATAAAATACTTTTTTTTTATTTTAAAGTCGTTTGAACAACTATATGGGTTTTGTTCGAACGACTTTAGAATTTCGTTCAAATAAACTTGAAATGAACATAAAATTATATTGTGTATGTTTACAACACTAACATCATTTGAATCTCATTCGAAGCTAGTTCTAACGAGGTTGGCTATTCATTCTAATGAGGTTTGATTTGTTTAGAGCAATTTTATAGTTTTGTTCAAACTCATTTATTTTCATTGAAACAAACTTTCTCAAAACATACATCGCCTCGAAAATGTTTTTTCTATATAAAGTGGTTCAAGCATTTGGTTTTGAAGTGACTTTTGGTCAAAAGCATTTTCCTATACATATTCAAATGATCCCAAATCCCAGGTTCATCCATAGTGTTTATAGATACCACATTCTAGGACCTCCTAAGTCTCTCCTTAGGCCCCTATAACCTATTCATTTCACTACAAACCCTAGTTCACACTCCGAGTACCGATCTAGAGGCCATCGGGTGCTCCCGGTCCCCATTTGCCTCCGGTTACTACTTCGTCAGAGCAAAAACTCAATGAATCCTCGAAGGTCTCTGAATCCCCATTCCAATGGTCAGTCCCGTATGCGAATCGGCATAATAGTTCAGAATAATGTACTATATTACTACCAAAAATCAATCTAGAGGCAACCGGATGCTCCCGGGCCCCAATTTGACCAAAATTAACTTCATTGGCTGAGTGAAATCTCTTTGAATCTTTGAAGGGAATTGAAACCCCTTTCCAATGGCCCACCCTGTATGAAAAATGACATAAGCATATGGACGAATGATCTATTTTCCTCTAAATATTCATTCAGAGGTCAATGGGCACTCCTGAGATCCGTTTGACTAGTTCAACTCTTTAGATTAAATGAGACTGGATGAATCTTGTAAGGGCACTGAATACCCTTTCCAATGATCCACCTCGTGCATGAATCACCCTTACGGTACGGACGAATGACCCATTTTACTTTAAAAGGTCGTCGAACGCTTTCGGGCCCCGATTGACGAAGGTCAACTTTCTAAATCGAGGATCTATTTGGAATGTAAAATTACCTCGAACAAAATTTCCAACGGTCCAACCCGTGTATAATTCAGACTTACCGTTCGGATGAACAATCCATTTTCGTCCGACGATCTCCCATCCAAAGGATCGACGAGCGCTTCCGAGCCACGTTTAACACAAAGTCACCTCCCAGACCAGGGAGGGGATCCAAGGACTCTTTATGGTCTATAAATTACCTTTTAAGTAGTATGCCCCGTGCATAATTTTGATCGATGAATTTATTTCTACAACCTTTTTTGCAGAAAAATCTGCAGGTGACTAGAGATTGGTAGGTCCATTTCCCTGCCTATCAATAGTGTGTCTAGGGGTACTGGTCGATTGGCACGAATAGGGTTATGATGATCATCACCCCTTACCCTATAAATAGAGGGAATGACCTCACCCATCACACCTAAGATCCATCAACATCAGTGATCTCGACATCATTCTCTTACAATCAATGAAGTTTCCTTATGTGAAATTCCTTTCCACCTTACATTATCATCCTTTTCATAAACAATATGGAAAAATCTCATTCTCTCTCATCCAATATTCATCTCAACATTCAAAAGAGTTCATTCAAGATCAAGATCAAGTTTCAATTCTTCAAAGAAGGTGAAAAGTCCTCCCCCCCCCCCCCCCTTAAATTTCTTATTTTGCATTAATTACATTAAATTCATAATCTAGCTTTTACTTTAGCCCATACACATGAACATCTCAACTTTTTATTAGCTATATTGCACATACTTTATTTTCTATTAAAAACTGAAAACAAGGAAAAAAAGGGTTACACCTATAAATTCCAACAGGATTACCCATCACAATTTTTCAAAATTAAAATACATTTTTCTACACACACACACATAATAAATTCCCGTTCGATTCAATGGGATAGACCCCACCCTTATACCCCATACGAACTATGCGGACTTTGATGTATTTATAGGCTACGTAGGCGTCTCGGGTTAAAACACGAGACTGGAGTCCAACTTTCGAATTTAACAATTTTCTCATTTTCACATTTGTGACCTTTTCATCTATACATTATTCTAATACATATTATATTTGTGATCCTTTTTGGTATTTTATCCAACATATATTATCGTTTCATTATAATGATCAATATCGCAATAAACGCATAAATCATATTTTTTAATATTATTTTGGAAACATTCCTATGGATGACCTCACTCTATATTTTTCATTTTATGAGTTGGGAAACTTAGATCTCCGTTATATATACATGCACACACACACTTCACGTTTAAATTAAGGAAATTAATAACATAAGCCCATGAGAGATCGAAAGGGCGAGATAGGTGCCTAACACCTTTCAATTCCGTAACTTAGGCCCCGAACCTTCGAACTATTGGTTTCGTAAGCATCAGTTTTCTTTGATGCCTCTCTCTCAAGGTGGCAACATGTTCTTTTGCCTGTTTTGTGCAAAATAGGCTGGCAACCCCATCTCACTCCACATGGACGACCATCGAAGCGTTCCTAGAGCATAGAGGACAAGAGACCTTCACTTTTTCACCCCCTTTTACCCCACATCACCTTGGGTAGAAGATATGGAAATCCCTTAGGATGTCCATCGTGGAGACTCTGTTGGGTATAATTTTCAAAGGATGGCTAGACTCTGTTTGCACGATTGATAGTTTTTTCTTGTGTGTGTATGCACCTACCTATGTGTTCGCTTTTTTCTCCTCTATTATTTCTTGCACGTATATACATCATTCTTATATCACTACTCACTCACACACTTGTAGATACTCACCACGCACACTTCACACTACTTAAACGCATGATCACTTATATCCATGTGTTGCACACACCAATTAGAATATCCATGCTTAGGTGTCACTAACACACACCTCCACTTATCAAACTTGTATATGCTCACTGACACTTGTCACACACAACTTATAGTTGATCCATTCTTAGGTTCATTACCACACACCCACTTGCAGATATTCACACATCATTCACCTATCCATGCTTAGTATAATCTTCATTGTCCATGTTAGATTTACTTTTTATACATGTGCATTCTCCCCTATTTAGTATACGCTCATAATGCCCAATAAAGACACTCTCTCCATAATATTCTAATAAAGAATAATGCATTTTTCACAATACATCACCAAAGGGCATGTCTATTGACCAAATTTTGTCCCATAACTCGGGGTAACTTATTGATGGGCACAGGTTTGGTAGGTCGCAGTTAGCCTAAGTGATATGATTCTTACCTTCCATTGGCGAAGTACCTCGACGTATATCAAACTGTTCCCCCCGCATCATACCGCTTAACCAAAGTCATAAAGTGAGGTTTATCACAGGGAACTTGTTCATGTACATCGAGCATAATTAATTTTATCTCACACGTACTGTTCGCACGAGGAATATAGTGAGGCCATTCACGTACACTCAGGTATATAAAATGTCTTGTCCACACGTATTGATTTCCTTAAAAAGCATGACGTATATCATGGAAGTCATGACAAAGGGTGGAACCCTTCCAATTAATCCAACAACTGCATACCCTTTGTGGACATCCCGATCAAATTAAGCGTGTTGCTTCCTCTTTTCCCTCTTATAGCTCCCAAAGGGGGGATGAGAAATTAAGGGGGATCGAATGGTCTCATGTCATACTTGAGAACGCTTCGACCGTCGTCAGTGCTGGATAAATGTAAAGAGATGGAGTCTCCATCCTATTTTGCACAAAACAAGAAAAAAAATTGCTACCTCAAGAGAACGGCATCAAAGACAAACTGATGCATACGAAACAAATAGTTTGAAGGGTTCGATGGCTAAGTTACGAAATGAGAAGGTGTTAAGTACCCATCCCACCATTTCGGTCTCTCTTGGGGAAGTATTATTGTTTTCCTTTGTTTCGCCGTGAAGTGTGTGTGCATGTATGTATAATAGAGTTCGGAATAACCTAACTCATATCATGAAAGAGATAGAGTGAGGTCTTCAATAAGAATGTTCCCAAAATAATATATAGAAAATATGATTTATGCATTAATCACGATATTGATTGTTATGATGGAACGATAATATGTGTTGGATAAAACACTAACAAACATAATATGTATACTAATGCAAGAATATGGAAATGCATGATTCAGAAAGATTGGAGTATTTAGAAAAAATGGGAATTTAAGAAAGGTGGAAATCGGGAAGTTGGGAAGTTGGAAAATTGGAAAATTGGACTCGAGTCTGGGGTTTTAATATGACACGCCTACGTAGCCTATAAAGGTATCAAAGTCCATGTAGTTCAAATGGGGCATAAGAGTGGGGTTTATACCTTAGGTTCGAACGGGATTTTATTATAGGTGTGTGTGCAGAAAAATGTGTTTTAGTTTTGAAAAAGTGTGATGGATAATCCCATTCAAAATTTATGGGTGTAACCCTCTTTTTGTTTCTTTTAGTTTTTTTATAAAAATAAAATATGTCAAATATACAAATAAAAATATAGATATTAATGTGTGTGAATTAAAGTAATGACTAACTTAGGAATCTAACGAAATTTAAGCAAAATATGAAATTTAAAGAGAGAGAAGGATTTGGAGCTTTTTTGAAGCATGATCTTTGATCTTGGATGAACTCCCTTGAATGTGAGATGAAGGTTGGATGAGAGAGAATGTGATTTTACCAAATTGGGTATGAAAAGTCTAAGAATGTAAGCTTGAATGGAACTTCACATGGAGGAACTTCACTGATATTGATAGAATGTTGTCGAGGTCAATGATATTGATGGATCTCTGGTGTGCTTTGGATGTGGGGTAGGGTAGAGGGGGTGACGATCGAAATGTCCCTAGTCTTTCCCATTGGCAGGTGACCTTAGACACATTATCAATAGGTAGGAAACTGGACCTTCCAATTGGCAGTCTCAAGTAGATTTGTCTAGAAAAATGATCCTAGAACGCAATCCGTTGATCCAAATGGAGAACGGGGCATACCATTAGAAAGGTAATTCATATACCTTCAATAGTACATTGCACCACTTCGAGGTTCGGGAGTTGACATTGGGTAAAATGTTGTTCAAAAGTGCACGTTGGTCCTTTGGACAAGAGATCGTCTGGTAAGTCAGAATTGCACATGGGGCAGACCCTTGTAAATGTTAGGAGATTTACTTCACATTGCCAAGAGTTTCTATTGGTTTGTAAAGTTTACTTTGGTCAACTAAGGCACAGAAGTGCCCGGTGACCTCTTGGAGTAAAACGCATTGTTCGGCTGTACCGTAAGTAAAAATCGTGCACAAGGTTGACTGTTGGAAAGGGTATTCAGTGCCCTATGAAGATTCATTTGGTATCATTCGAGCTGAAGAGTTGACTTTGGTCAATAGAGCCTAGGAGCACTTGGGGGCCACCGGACCAATTTTTAAGGGAAAACAGATTTAGTCGTCCAAACAGTTATGAGGTTTTATCCATGGGGCAGACTGTTTGAAAGGGGTTTCAGTGCCCATAAAATATTCAAAGTGCTTTCACTCTAACAATTAAGTTTAGTGGGGTCAAATTGAGGAACGGGACCGCCCGATGGCCTCCCGATTGATTTTTGTTAGTAAAATGGTCCATTAATCCTAATTGTTATGTTGATTTGCGCATGAGGAAGACCATTGGAAAGGGGTTAAGATACCTTCAAAGATTTTAAGATATTTCAGTCTGATGATAGAGTTGATCGAAGTCAAATGGGGCTCACGAGCGCCCGATGGCCTCTAGACCGGTACTGAGAGTATGGCCATGGTTTATAGTGAAATAGGGAGGTGTTAGGGACCTATTGAAAGACTTAGGTGAACCTATAATGTGGTGTTTATAGATCCCCTCGACGAATGAGCTTGGTAAAGTGAAGCCGTTGAATATACACCATATGATGTTTCAAAAAGAGGTTGAATCTGTGGACCTAAGGGATAAGAATTATCGATTTTGAGGGTCGAGGTCAATTCTAAGGAGCTAAGGTGATATTGGGGATGTCCAATTATGAGGACCTAAAGGAGGTGAAGACTAAGTTCAAGGTAAGGAGCGACCAATTATGCGAGGCAAGGTCAATTCTGAGGACCTAAGTTTTAGCGTCTAATTATGTGTATCGAAGCAACTTCTGAGGGCTTAAGTAGAGATGACCAATTCTGAGGGTCAAAGCCAATTTTGAGGGCTTAAGATAGAGATGATCAATTCTGTAAGTCAAATCTAATTCTTTGGGCTTAAGCAGAAGTGACAAATTCGGAGGGTCGAAGCCAATTCTAAGGGCTTAAGATAGAGATAACAAATTTTGAGGGTCAAAGCCAATTCTGAAGGCTTAAGTAGAGATGACCAATTCTAAGAGTCAAATCCAATTCTGAGGGCATAAGTAGAGAGGACCAATTTTGTGGGTCAAATTCAATGCTGCGGGATTAAGTAGAGATGACCAATTATGAGGATCAAAGATAATTTTGACGTCTTTAGTAGAGATGACCAATTCTTAAGGTCAAAGCCAATTCCAAAGGATTAAGATATAGATGACCAATTTTGTGAGTTAAAGACAATTCTTCGTTCTTAAGTTAGAGGTCACCAATTCTGCGGGTTAAACCTAATTTTTTGGACTAAATTAGAGGCGACCAATTCTGTGGGTCAAAGCCAAGTCTGCGGGCTTAAGTAGAATCAACCAATTCTAAGGGTTGAAGCCAATTATGAGGGCTTAAGTAGAGATGAATAATTTTGAGGGTCAAAGACAATTATGTGAACTTAAGATAGAGATGACTAATTCTAGGGGTCAAAGCCAATTCTACGAGGTTACATTTTTTTAGGGTAGTAGAGAAATTATGAGACTCCACTCGGGATATATATATTACGATTGGACTGAGCATTTGATCTTAAGTTCAACTGGGGAAGAGGGAATGATCCAAAAGTTGGAGGTTTCTTAGATGGAAACTTTTCAATTTTTGTAGTGTCTTTTGGAGATGAGGCTAGGAGGATAGACGATTGGTTTTAGGAATTCCATTGGGGATACAAGAGTTTTGCTGGGGAGATGAGTGCAGTAAAAATGTTTTTCTTGGCGAAAAAGGTTCTAAAATCCATTTGGTATTCGTTTCTTTTTTCTTGGGGGTATTTTCTTATTTCTTGAATTTTGACAAGGCTTTTTCCTTTTTTTCTTTTGATAATCTGATGTCTTTATGTCGACTCTGCATGCTCGAGGGATAACGGGGCTTAGGGAAGTTTGGGATCACCTTCCATTGGTGGTGCATTGGGTGGTGTCATCAGCCAAATTTGGGAGACTGGCGTCTTCTCTGGACGATATGCCTCATTTTACGGATGTTCTTTATGTTGTGGGTTAGAGGTGGTGGGACACCATCCATCCCTTTTATTTTGGCTTTAGGGAGATAAAGGTGACACCGATAGATGTGCAGCAGCTGCTGGGGCTAGATTGTGATGGGGTGAAGATTGAGGTGGAAAGGACTTTGAGTGTGACTCCAGCGGTGGTGACGACGGTGTTAGGTGATGTGGAGAGGGTGGTCTCTAGGGACTTTATTCATTTGTCTCTTTTGAGGGAGTTATTAATGAGAAGGAGGATTTATGAGGAGGAGAGGCTGCAGGTGGGACAAATGGCCCGTTTGTTTATTCTACAAGTTTTAGGAGGTTTCTTGGTGGCGATGGGTGGCAACATCGTCCACTTGTGTTTTTTGCCATTTTTGAGGGTGTTTCGAACATCCCTTTTTATGACTGGGGGAGCCTGACGTTGGGCACCCTTTATTTTTCTCTGGATGCATTCAATAGGTGTTGCTAGCAAAATTTTACTGTGGCCACATATCTTCTTGAAGTATTCTTCATTTTTTGCGTTTTCCTTTACGAATTTGCATTTTCCTTCATGCGTTTTATTCTTGATTTCTGACCTTTTGTCCTTTACAGATGTGTATCTATGAGGTTATTGGGTTTAACACCCAATTAATAGATTTGAAGGATGAGTCTACTGGGGACTTCTTACGGATGTATCGATGGCGAAGGTCGAACCGACAATACAAGAAGTTTCTCTCTCTGGAGACGGTGCATCAGGTATTTAACGGCCTGATGAATGAGCCGGTAAATCCTTCTTCCTCTTCTGAGATCTTTTTTCCTTTATGATATTTTCTTATATTGATCTTTATCCGCTCTTACTGGGTATTTTTCATGTGAACTTCTATCTTTGAGGGATGGCCATTCAGAAAACAGGGGTGACTGGGGGAAATGCGCAGATTCGGCATTTGCTGGCGCATGAGTTTGGGTACTCCTAGTATATCGGGAGAGAGTAGTTCATCAGGCTATGGAGGAAGAGGTTGTGGTGCCATTGATGAGGCCCCTAGTGTATATGAGAGATGTCGAAAGATGCACTGCTAGCGATGATGATGGGTGAGCCTTACTAATCCTATACTGACACAATGGCGGCGTATGATTATTTGGACTTTGTGTCGAGATGGGTGATGCCTCCTAGCATATACGATGTGATGCCTACATCAGCATAGGCAGCAACGATGACCTCATAGATTTATTTTGTGTGACTTTCCCCTACTTATAATATCCAATGAACTGTGGAAGGTTGGTGCATTTTTTGCATCTTCCTAATGTGATGGATCCATCGGATCTGGGTTTGACTGAGGAGGTCCTTGAGCCGGCAATATATTTCTCATTTCTTTGTCCTTTTGATTTCATGATTTCTTCCTTTACCTTTGATTGACTGATTTTGTTCTTTTTAATTTCTCTTTATAGCACATCTGGGTCTCCACCACTTGCCTGAAGGATGTTCAAGATTAGATATGATTGGAAAATACGCACATTCGGGATGCAATTTCGATTCCTTCTTATCTAGTGTCATTAGCCTCGTTTGAGGAAGGGTTTGGCTCGAGGAGTGTTGGTACGTCATCTGGTCATCGAGGGAAGGGACCATGCCACAGGGAAGGAGGTTCCTAGAGAGAGATATAAAGAGAAGAGAGAGAAAAAGAGAGATTGATGTAAGTGCATGAGAGAGAGAGAATGTAGGTGGGTTTGGTCTAAGTCCCATTGTTTGTTTTTCTTTATTTCTTGCAAAATCTATATAACACAGCAAAGATCTATGCAAAAAAAACAAAGTTTTTATTGATTTTTGTTTTTAATGACTTAATGCACATGCCCTTTTTACTTTGTTGCTGAGACCATAAAAGGGATTGAAAATGAATTAAGAGAGAATATATTTAAATATGAGATGATTAAAGTTCATAAAGAGAAGAAAATTTGTAATTCTTTGAGAATATAAATTATCTTTATTGAGCGTTCTGGTTTTGACAATGAAAGAAAAGGGGAAATTTCCAAAAATAGGAGATTACCGATCGACATGACCCTTGTCCTGCCTATCGACATGCCAGTCCATTCCAACCAATCTAAGACATTGATTTCACTTGGTGGGGTCAGTTTTTCTTTAATTTTTGCAGGGTTCCTTATCTATGTTTGAGGTTTTTTAAGTATAAATAGGGGTGTAAGTGGATCATTTTCTTCACACCTCCACATTCTTTTCCTTTGCATTCCTCTTTGCTTTCCTTGTGAAATGGCTTTCCATGGTAGTGTTGAGATTGCTAACTACCTTGAAACCTTGGAAGTGATGTGCTACAATAACGGTTAATATGATGATTTCAATATGCATCAAGTCTCTTTATGGCATAATCATCCCATATAGTGGAACATGCTGATGGAAGCCGTAAAGTTCTGATACCTCTAACACCATATTTTTTGCTTCGAGTTGGATAAGGTTTCCCCAACCTATGAGGAGTTCTCTATCGTGTTGGGGCTAAATTCCAGTAATGCAACAACTATGCCTGAGTTTTCTCGGTCCCCTCGGGAGCTATTAGCGGGACTCATCCATATCTCACCTTCGGAGGCTAGGTAACTAGTTATGGGAGGAAAGATCTTTCTTCCTGATGTTTTGTATTATGTGCATTTGTAGGATGTTGGTGATGCTCGCTATGCCGGAGCCGTCATATTGGGCTTTGTTTCAAAACTATTGTTGGTGACAAGAGAATTTCTTGTGTACCCATAACTTGCAGCCATTACTTCTTGGATGTCGTACCGTCACAATCCTGCGGCGATGATATTGGAAGAGACTTTGAATGGTCTATATGACTGGTGGGATGGTCGTTATGACTTCCTGAGAGGTGGCCCAATAATGTTGTTCATGTGGCTGCCAGAGAGATTTCGTATGTCGATCCCACCTATGTATCCTTTTTCGGTGGTGCCAAACTTCTTTTCATGCTACTTTATCAGCGTGGGACTAGATATCAAGATCTAGGAGAATTAGCTCGTGGAGCACGGGTCTCGAGACTTGTGTTGGTCAGTGCCTTGGTAGGACGAGATACTGTTTTATTTTGAACGGGGGGAATACCACTACGTTCAGTTAGTTAGTCTCAGCCAGACCTATTTTTACTTTTCTTGGTGGTTTCTATGCCAGTTTGGTTAGGAACAGATTGTTCCACCTACGACACTAGACTTCTTTCCTGTGGAGGGTTTAACAGAGCGTATGTACATGCGTCTTGGAAATTTATAGGAGAATCGTCGACTGTCAACCCATCCATCCCAGTCTCTTAGTAGATTCTGGCATATCTCAAGGGACTACATGAAGTGGTTGTGGATAAAAGTGGTTGCCAAGATGTTAGCTATGGAGATTTGGTAAAGGTGGTTCACCATATCTACCACCATGGAGGGAGGTGTTGTGGTTTTTCCCACGCTGGTCCTAAATTATTGTTTTATGGAATGTTTTCGACACTCTATTCAGGAAGGGGTAGTTTTGGGACCCCAAGGTGTGGGTTATGATGGGGCTGGTTCTTCTAGAAGGTGTGGGTAGGATCCATGGAGAGATTATTTGTGAAGTTTTTGTAATGGGTGTTTGGGAATAATTCGAGGGTTATTTTGGGTGTAGTGGGGGATTATTTTTTATTTTTATTTTAGGAAGGTAGGATAATAAGGTAAGTTATTTGACTCCTTATTCTGGTGTAATTTGTAGTAGAATTTTCAAATAATGGAATAAAAATGTTTTTGATCATCTAGTTGTGCTTCTCGACGAGTTTTTACATTTGAATTATCTATACCAATTGTTAACGCATACATAATCCTTTTGCCCATGTTAAGGTTAAAATGAATTGTCGTTCTTGGGGATAAGAAAAGAATAGTATTTTATGAAAAAGAAGGGGTTCATGCTCATGTAAAGGGTATGAGATGCCTACGTACATCTGTGGGTTTTGGAAATTTTTTGAAATTCATTTTTGAAATCAGAAGGTTTTTTATAGGATCAGGCTCGACGTAGTTCTAAGTAGAGGGAAATGAAGATTTTTTAAGAATAAAAGGGAGATAAGAGGAGTCGTAGCTCGTTGAGATTTTGGATTATGGGTATAATTTCTTGAGACGATCAAGATGACTAAACGGGACATATCTTCTCCGTCAAGGTCAGTGAGCATAGCGATGCCTCCTGATAAGATCTTCTTCATAATGTATGGGCCGCTCTAATTGGGTTTCATTTCCCTCTGGGGTCCCATATAGGCTCTACTATTTCTTTAAGGGCCAAGTTCCATTCTCGGACACTGCGGTCCTTGACATTCTTGTATATGATATAGATCCTTCAGTCTTCTTTCATCCAAAAGTGATAGCTCATCAAGATGGATCTGATGCCAATCTTCCTCGCGAACTTTGTTTTCAATCATGACGCACAACAAAGGAATTTTCAGCTCCATGGGTAGGACTGCTTCCATGACGTACACTAGAGAGTAAGGGGTAGCCCCATTAGAGGTTTGAACTGAAGCGCAGTAGCCCCATAGGGCATAAGAGATCCAGTTGGCCCAATCTCAGCAACTATTTGTCATATTGGTGATGATGGATTTGAGGTTCTTATTAGTAGCTTAAACTTCACTACTGGTTCGAGGTCAGTATGGAGAAGATTTATGTATCTGAATCCCATACTCGTCGACCACTTATGCGACTTCTTCCTCAAAATGTAATACATTCTCTGATACCATCTCATACGGGACCTCATATCGATAGATAATAGTTTTCCTAATGAACTTAACCACTTTCTTAGTATTTAGAACTGTGCATGACTCGTCTTTGACTCATCTAGTGAAGTAATCAATGGTCACCAATATGAATTCATGTTTGTTGGAGGGTTTGGGTGTAACCTTCCCTATGATATCAATGCCCCATAGGGAAAATGGCCAGGGAGAAGTCAAGTTATACAATTCCTATCGAGGCAAGTGTTGTAGGTTGGAGAATGGCTGGCATTTGAGACATCATCGAACATAGTCTTTGCAATATTGGACCATGGTGGTCTCGTATTAACCTTGTGAGATGATTTTCTTGGCGAGCATATGCCCATTCATGTGGGGTCTGAATTCCCCACTATGGATTTTTTGCATCATCTCTTCAATGTCAACCTATGCGAAGCAGTGAAAATGGGTTACATCAAAGTTCCTCTTAAATAGTGCTTTATCATAGATAATATACTGGGCAATCAGCTTGTGGAGGGTTACTCGGTATTTGTTATTAGAACCTTAGGGATATCTACCATGATTGAGGAGTTGCCAAATATCATAGTATTAGTAGTCGTCTATGTCGAGATATTCTTCTGTGATGAGCTCAATGTGGTAGCAGTGGATTGGTTTATCTTGTTTTTGGACAAGTAAAGGGGCCATTATCAATAATAGAGGCTAAGGCAGCTAGAGCATCAACTAGGTTATTCTTTGGTTGGGCATGGAAGGGTAAGAGTTTCGTCCTTGACTTTCCTTCTTCTTAGTACTTGACCGATGATGACGGTTGAAACCCCATAGAAATATAGGAATCATATTTCTTTCTCAAGGGAAACTTTGAGGCCTACCGTGCACACCTCGTATTCAGTCCTGTTGCTGGTGGAAGGAAAATCCAGTTTGAAGGAAATGTGAGTCTGAGAGTCATCAGGGGAAATTAGGAGTATCCTAATGGCATATCCTTTCTTATTGGCAGCATTATCGAAGAACATTTTTCATCGAAGATCTTCTTGGGAGGTATAAAGAATATTTTCATATGGGAATTCAAAAATTTGGACATTGATTTCTTCCATAGGGTAGTCAGTGAGGTAGTCAGAGATGGATATTTCTTTCATGGATTTTTATGTGACATACACAATATAAAATTTGTCTACAAGCTTCAACCATTGGGCCATTCGGCTGGACATGGAAGGCTTTTCGAGTAGGTACTTGATCGGATCCATTCGGGATAGAAGTTTGATGGCAAAGGAGAGCATGTAGTGCTGTAATGTTTGGGTGACTAAGACAAGTGAAACATATGCTTTATCCAGAGTTTTGAATTTAACTTCGTACACAACCAACTTGTGGCTGGCATAGTAGATGGCCCTCTCTTTATATGATTCTTTAAGGTATTGGACTAGAAAAACTGCAACTATAGTGTCTGTTACGATTAGGTATAGGAGTAGGGGAAGACCAAGCTACGGTGACATGAATAGCGAAGGTTGGGTTAGATATTGCTTGATTTGGTCAAAGTCTTCTTGGTAGGCTTCGTTCTCGACCTTGGTAGCATACTTTCGAAGGATTTTGAAAATGGGCTCACAGATAGAAGCCAACTGGGTGATGAATTGGCTGAAATACTATAGTTTTCCAAGTCATCTCAGTATTTATTTCTCCGTTCGGGGTGGTGGCATCTTGAGTATGTTTTTTATCTTTGTAGGACCTGATTTTATCAATTTCTCACTAGCCATGAATCCCAAGAGGGTCCCTTTGGTGATGTCGAAGATGCATTTATGTCGGTTAAGCCACATAAGATATTATCGTAGTCACTCGAAGAATTTTCAGAGAACTGGAACATGACCTTCTCTATTCTAATACTTGATAATCATATTATCTACGTTTACCTTGACCTACTTATGTATCAGATCATGCAAGATGGTTGCGGAAACCCTTTGGTAGGTAGCCCCTGCGGTTTTTAGACCAATTTGCATGATAATGGAGCAAAAGGTTCCCCAAGAGGTGATGAATGTGATTTTTTTTTTATGGTCCGGGTGCATCTTGATCTAAATATATCCAACACACCCATCAACAAATGACTTAAGAGCATGACTGGCCGTGTTTTCCACAATCATATTGATATTGGGTAGCGGATAATCATCCTTCAGACAGGCTTTGTTTAAGTATTGGTAGTTAATGCACATATAAACTTTCCCTCCAAATTTTGGCACGGGTACAATATTGGCTAGCCATGTGGCAATTCAATCACATGAGTGAAACCCATATTCAATTATTTGTCCACTTCTTCCTTAACCTTGAGCGACCATTCGGTGCAAAGCTTTCATAATTTCTTCTTGATCGATTTACATTATAGGAGAGTTAGAATCTCATGCTGAGCTATTTTGCGATCAATTACTGACATGTGGTTATAGGACCATGTGAAGACGTCCATAAATTCCTTCAGTAGTTCTTCAAGTTGCATGCACTTAGACTTGTCTACGGTGGCCCCTATCCTAATCTCTCGTAGCTGGCTACTAAAACCGAGATTAATAACAACAGCTTCATCTTTATTAACTTTGATGTGGTTATGTTGTTTATTATTAACCTTATTAAGATCAGTTAAGATTTGTTCATTTGAAAATCATCATCATCAAGAGTTTGATTAGAATCAAGACAATTAATATAAGGCGCAACAAGATACTTAAAATCTTCATTTATTTCATTGATAGGAAAAGAAACATTGAGAACCTCATTAGAGGAGGTCTCAATTACATCAGAGCAAGTAGGAACAATAAGAGAAGGGGAAAGAGGATAAACATAAGGTTTAGGTTTAATATCAGCAAATGGAATAGGCAAAGCATGCCAGTTGAGGAGAGGTGTATCAGTAGTGTTGATCAATTAGGACGAATCGAATGAAGGGACCAAGCACCCTTGTAGTTTCAAATCATCAAGTAGCTCGGATATACTGCAAATTTCACCAGTTTATCAAAATATTTCTGTTATGATGTAGACCATATCATCTAAAATGATTTCATTAGTTAGTGAAACCTAATTATATGACTCTCGAGCCCATTTTAGAGCCTCTAAGAATAACAGGCTTAATTTCTAGTAGTCAATGGTCATCTGGGAGGGAAATTTCAACCCAAATTCTAGGACCTAGTTCAACACTTTTGTCAATTCCATATATTTACCTCCTAAACGAGTACGAACAACGATGCATGCTCTGGTAAGGAGTGGCAGGGTCTGATTGAAGAAGTTAGTAGGGTGTTGGAGAAAATATAGTCACACTTGGAGAGGTTTAGGAGAATATATACGTATGATAGGTGATTTTCTTGGTGCGATTTAGGTAGATGGGTCAAACTCTAAGTCTTCTTCTAGAAAGATGGCATTTGTATGATTTGGGAGTGTATTGTGGGTAGTGTTTGGTTTAGTATTGGCTGGTGGGGCGATGACACCCCGATCAATCAGACCTTAGATTACATTTCAGAGGTTGAAACATTTATTAGTGCTATGGACGAAAGTTTGATGAAAGTCATAACGGGCATTTGGTTTTAAATTCTTGGGAAGTGGGTTTGGTAATGGATGAGGGTCCAACGGTTTGATGACGTTTCGGCTCAATAGGGCCTGGTAAACTTTGGATAGGTGAGAATGAAGATCGGTGCATTCCATTCGGACTGGGTTAGGGCAGCTTTTTGGTACCCATGAAGTGGAAGGCAAAGAGATTTGGTTGATAGTTGAAATTGCAGTGCTGGCAGGCTTTTCAAACTTTCTGGGAGTTAACTATCTAGATACTTACTTCAGTTCAACTCCTGTTTTGGCAAGATCTTCTTCGATCTCAACTCTTGCTTCTCAAAGGGTTAACAAATGAGGGTAGTACTGTCCTCTCATCATCACTCGGACATAGGGTAAGAAGTTTTTCTTGACGATACTAACTTGCTCCTCTTTGGAAGGTCGGTTAGTCATGGTGGCTTCTTTCTCTCTCCACCTTGCTCTGAAGATGCTGAGTGACTCCCCAAGATTCTGTTTGAGTAGCTCTAAATCAAGGTGGTCAACCTTTAACTCTTCGTTCTACTTGTGTTGTGATATGAACTCGTGGGAAACATCCTACCAACTATGGACTCTGGACTCTTTATGGTATAAGGACCAGTGAAGAGCGCTATCTTTCAAGGTTTGTTGGAACATTTGGGCCATTAGTTCCTTAAAGGCACCTAGAAGAGCTATGGCTCGGTCATAACTGCAGAGATGAATAAGTGAAGGTCCACTACCCCCGAATTTTTCAATGTTGGGCATCTTGAACTTTTTTGAAAGCCTTGCTTTAGGATATGGAGACATGTGAGTGTAGTCCATGTGGTTCCCAGAGATTATGACTTGGTCAAAATCTTGAGGTCTTCCTTGACCTTGTTTAATTCTCCCTCCTTCAAATCAACAGTCACGGGTAAGTTAGCCCCTAGCTGGGAATGATTCGGCATAGGGAGCTGGGCTGGTGGCTGCCCATTAAAAGAAGGGGAATGTGGAGAATGTTAATATTCCTCAGGAACCCAAATAGGCTCGGGTGCAGGCGGACCCATAGTGCAAGGGAAGAGTACCTTAGGCTCTTCAGGAACAGGGACCCGATTTTATCACATCTCATGAACCTTAATTTCAAGGTTGTTAATCTTGGCAGTGAGTTGGACTAGAACCGTCATCAAATCCGACTACACATTCAATTGTTGAGCAGTGTTCTCCATGGAAGACGGATGAATTTGTGACTCGGAGGAAGTAGTGAGGGAATTGACGGAACTTCGAGGTGGCTCGACTGAAGATCGAACCCAATTGGGATCTGGGCCAAGTGTATGCAATCGACCCAAGGAGGAAAAAAACTACAAATTTATTTATAAAAGAGAGGAAGGAAACTGATATTTGTAAAAAGGAAGAAATTTTTTTTTGACATTTTTTTGGGAAAAAAGGGGAACAAAATGGTTTTGGGTAAAAGAGACGAAAAATATTTTTGGTATAGGGAAAGAATTTTTTTTCTTGATATTTTTCATAAAAGAAGGAAAAATGTTTTTGACACTTCTTTAAAAAGAAAGAAGAAAAGATGACTGATGGGTCTCAGCACGATTATTATTATTTTTATTATGTTCTCCCTTGTATTAGGTTTACCTAAATGCAAATAGAAATGTCGGACGGTACCCGACCCTGGAAAAATTGGGTTTTGAAAAAGATGTAAAAATTATGGTTGGACTTGTTACAAGGCTGATGGGCAGGGACCCATTTTAAAAATAGCATGAAAATTTAGGGGGCATGCTGACGTATCATTTCATCAGAGTTTTGGGTAGAAACTGACAAAATAAATATGAGTGCCCTAGGTTTGACACCTATATGAGGGTATGCAGTTGTTGGGTTAATTGAAAGGTGTTCCCCCCTTTGGCATGACTTTCACAATATACGTCTTGCTTTTAAGGGCAATCGGTATAAGTGGACAAGTCATTTGATATGCCTGAGTGTACACTAATTGCCTCACTATATTCCTCGTGGGTACAGTACACGTGAGAGACAATTTAATATACTCAAAGTACGTGAACGAGTTCCATGCAATATACCTCCTGTTATGACTTCGATCAATCAGTAAGATGCGGGGGAAAACATTTGATATACGTCAAAGTTACTTGGACAATGAAAGGTGAGATTTATATCGCTTAGGCTAACTGCGACCTTCCGGACCAGCACCCATCATGAAGTGACCCTCCAGTTATGGGATAAAATTTTGTCAATAGCAATGCTCTTTGGTGATGAAAAATGCATGATCCTTGATTACTACATTATGGAGAGAGTATCTTTATTAATGATCATCATGCAAAGCCGGGGATAATGTACAAGTATAAAAAATAAATCTATACTAAGAATAGATTATGTGAGAGTGAGTGATGTGTATCAATCTACAAGTGAGTATGTGGTAGTGAACCTAAGTATGGATCAACTACAAGTGGTGTGTGATATGTGTGAGTAAGAATGGATATATACAAGTGTGATAAGTGGAGGGGTGTGTTAGTGACATCTAACCATGGATTTCTAAGTGGTGTGTGCAACATGTGGGTATAAGTGAGTAGTGATAAAAGATTGAGTTATATATGTACAAGAAATAATAGAGGAGAAAAAATGGAACATACCGGTAGGTCCATAGGCACACAAGCAAAACAAAACACCCATGCAAACAAAGTCTATCCCTCTCATTGAAAAATATCAGTGAAGTAGCCACTGTGGCCATCCCGATCAAAGAATGTGAGTGTCTTCCTTTTCTCCCACTTAAACCTCACGGGGGGAGGGGTATTTAAAGGTCTCATGCCCTACTTAAGAACGCTTCGGCCGTCATTAGTGCGGGGGTAAATGTAAAGAGATGGAGTCGCCAGTCTATTTTTCACAAAACAGGCGAAAGGAACATGTCCCCGCCTCGATAGAACGATATCAAAGACAAACTGATGCATACTAAACCAATAGTTTGAAGGGATCAGGGGCTAAGTTACGGAATGGGAAGGTGTTAGTCACCCATCCCGCCCTTTCGGTCTCTCATGGGATAGTGTTATTATTTTCCTTTATTTCTTTATGAAGTGTGTGTGCGTGTATATATAATGGTGATTGGAATCACCCAACTCATACCATGGAAGAGATAGAGTCAGGTCATCTATAGTAATGATCCCAAAATAATATATAGAAAATATGATTTGTGCGTTTATCACGTTATTGATCACATGATGGAACAATAATATGTGTTGGATGAAACACTAACACACATAATATGTTTTCTAATTCAAGAATATGAAAATGGGGGATTTATAAAAAAAATGGACTATTTAGAAAAATTGGGAATTTTAGAAAAAGTTGAAAAATGGGAAGTTGAAAAATTGGAAAGTTGGACTCGAGTCTCAGGTTTTAATCCAAAATGCCGACATAAGGGTGGGGTTTATCCCATAGATTCGAACGAGATTTTATTATAAGTCTGTAGAAAAATGTGTTTTAGTTTTGAAAAAGTGTGATGGATAATCCCTTTCAGAATTTATGGGTGTAACCCTTTTTTTTTGTTTTTTTTTATAAAAAATAAAGTATGTGATATATACTAATAAAAATGTAGATATTACTGTGTATGAACTAAAGTAAGGACTAACTTATGAATCTAATGAAATTTATGTAAAACAAAAAATTTAGAGAGAGAAGGATTCGGGACTTCTTTGAGGCTTGGTCTTTAATCGTGGATGATCTCCCTTGAATGTGACATGAACTTTGGATCAGAGAGAATGTTATTTTGCAAAATTGGGTATGGAAAGGATGGAAATGTAAGCTTGAATGGAACTTCACATGGAGGAACTTAGCTGATTTTGGAAGAATGTTGTTAAGATCATTAATGCAAATGCTACTATGGTGTTCTTTGGAAGTGGGGTCAAGCCCTTTATATATAGGGTAGGGGGATGCTGATCGGCAAGGACCTAGTCCTGCCCATCGGCAGGTGACTATAGACACACTACCGATAGGCAGGGAACTGGACCTGCAAATTAGTAGTCTCGTGTAGATTTTTTTGGAAAAATTGTCATAAAACCCAATTCATTGATCCAAATCGCCCATGCCAATTGGTAGTCTCCTTGGACCGTTCTTCATTTCGGGAGTTGACTTTGGGTCAATTATGGCTCGGAAGCGCATGTTGGTCCTTTGAATGGGATATTGTCGGACGAAAATGGATCATTCATCGCCATGGAAAGTCATTATCGCACACAGGGTAAATAGTTGGAAAGGTTAGGACATGTACTTAGACATTCCAAGGAGTTTCTCTTGGTTAAAAGTTAACCTTGGTCAACCGCAACCCAGAAGTGCCCGGTGACCTCTCGGAGTAAAACGAATTTTTCATCCGTACCATAAGTCAGAATCATGCATGGGGCAGTCCATTGGAAAGGGTATTCAGTGCCCTATGGAGATTAATTTAGTATTGTTCAAGATGAAGAGTTGACTTTGGTCAAACAAAGCCCGGGGGCGCCCAGTGGCCTCTGAATCAATTTTTGGGGGAAAATTGATCGTTCTTCCGAATGGTTATTCTGTTTCGCGCACGGGGAAGACCGTTCGAAAGGATTTTCAATGACCTTTGAAGATTCAAAGAGATTCCTCTCTAACGATGAAGTTAATTGGGTTCAAATCGGGGCCTGGGAGTGCGCGGTGGCCTCCAGATTATTTTTTGTACTAAAATGGTCCGTTCATTCGAACTGTTATGCTGATTTATGCACCAGGCGGATCTTTGGAAAGGGGGTTCAGAGCCCTTCGAAAATTCAAAGTGTTTTCTCCCTGATCATATAGGTAACTGAAGTCAAATGGGGCCCGAGAGCACCCGATGGCCTCTAGATCGGTACTCGGAGTATAACCTAGGTTTTATAGTGTAATGGGGACATGCTAGGGACTTAAGGTGAGAGTTAAGAGGTCCTAGAATGTGGTGTATACACCCTCATATAGGCATCAAACCTAGGACATTCATATTTGGTTTCCTGATTTGCACCCAAAACTCTGTCGAAATGACGGGTCGTTATGCCACCCAAATTTTTGCGCGATTTCGTCTTTTGTAAAATGGGACTGTGTCCATGAGCCTAGAAACAAGCCAAACCATGTTTTTGCATATTTTTTAGACCCAATTTTCTCATCCGACATTTCTTTTTGCTTTTAGTTAAACCAAATACAAGTGAGCAAATAGTAAACATAATCATAATCATGCTGAGACCCTTTTTGCTCGTTTTTCTTCTTTCTTTACCAAAGTGACAAAAACATTTTCCCCTTTTTATCAAAAAGCCAAAAGTAATTTCCCTTCCTTATACCAAAAATAATCTTCGTCCTTTTTTACCAAAAAACATTTGGTCCACATATTTTCCAAAAATGTCAAAAATATTTTCATTCCTTTCCAAAAATAGTATCAGTTTCTCCTTTCTCTTTCAAAAATAAATTTGATTTTTTTCTTCTTCTCAGGTCGATCGCATACCCGACCCTTGGCCTGGATCCTTATTGGCTTCGGTCTTTCGTCAAACCTCCCCAAGGATCCATCAGTTCCCCTCCTACTTCTTCTGAGTCCTAAATTCATCTTCATTTGCTTTCTATAGGGAACACAAACTAAGTACCGAATGTGTAGTCAAATTTGATGACCGAATATACAACCTTCAAATTGAGGTTCACGAGATGCAATGAAATTCAGTCCCAATTCCCAAAAATAGGTTCGGTAGTATAAATTCATCATCTCTCATAAACATGGTGTCATGTATAGGTAACTAATAGTTTCCACTTAGACTTTTTAATTCTTGGATCACCCATATGTTTAGACATTAAAATATCCCAAGCTGCCTTTGATGTGGTGAAGTCTAAGATATGTTTAAACATAGACTCCACGGTTTGGAAAATGGCATTTCTGACTTTATTATTATCGTATGAAGTTAACTTCTCCACTCTAGTCCATTCAAAAAGAGGTTTTCTCTCAGTTCGTTCAACATCACCTTCACCAATTACGTGAGTAGGTATTGAACAACCATTTTCAACCATATCCCATATGTCATCCCCTAACGGCGAATATGTTCAATCATTCTTACTTTCTAGTAAGAAAAGTTTGTGCCAGCAAACTCACGAAGAGGTACAGAACTACCATTTTGGCCATCCATTTAAAATATGTTTAAAATAAGGAGTTCAAGAACTTAAGGAGTAACCAAAAATATTTTAATAAAAGTAATCCTAACTTCTCTGGTACCACGTGAAAGTAATTTATGGACACAGAGGTATTAAGATTAAAAATATCCTTTAATTCTTTCATAAAACCCTTTAAACTTCAATAGATTAGATACATGCACACGCACAAAAAATACGCTAGATTAGTGTGATGTTTAAAGTTCAAAAGAAATAAATACAGACAGAATGAGTTGAGAAGAACACAATAAATGACAATGAGGAATCCAACATACTGGTAAAACCAAAGTCTTGTAGTTCTAAAGATCATGCACACCACAAGTCCACTATAACAATAGTTTTAGTATAGATTGCAATTTACAGATGTGTAAATGAACTAGTACTCTCAATACACCTAGTATTATAAGAAAAGCACTAAACAACCATATAAATCACTGAATCAGACCAAATAGAATAGTATCCAAGTAGAAATTCACAACTTCAGACTCAAAGAAAGATTATCTAGTGGTGAGGTAATAAATAGTCTAATAAGTTTAAAATTCACAAAATTTTAAGAAATAAATTCTATTGCTAAGAACAAAAATGTCTTTCTTTATGAATTAATTTACCAACCTTGAGAAAAAAACATTTTGTCTAAGAAAAATAAGATCATGAGATTTACCAAAATGAACAAGTTTAGAGTACGACAAGTTTATTTTCAACAAGATCTATCAAAGCTAGGGTTTGTAAAAAAGACAAAAGTGTCCAAGTATTTAAAAAAACTCCAAATCACAAAGGAACAAAAAATATGATTTTTTTATGTAAAAATGGGGTTAAAAGTTAGACACCAAAATGAATCACAACAACATGAAAGCTCCATAACCACATGAGCTCAAAAATTCCGCAACACCATAAGAAAAAAAATCCAAATTCACTTAACTTAAACACCCATCCTCATAAAATACATATGGTAGAAAGTATAATAGGAAACATTTAAAAAATCTCTCAAAATAGGTAAGACATTGAAAATATTGAGAGTGAAAGTTGAGACAAAATTTCAACACAGTCCCCTTTAGTTTTTTTTTTAAAATTGTATCTGAAAAAATTAAACAGAACTCTTTATTTATAGAGACGGTGGAAAGGACTTACTTACACATTAAATTCCCAAATAATAAGGGTAAAAGAGTAAACAACTAAAGATAATGAAGGGTACAAAAGACATCACATAAAAGCCGAAGCGATGGGGGGATATGCACTAAATACCAATGCATAAAGAGGGGTACAAGGCTCAAACCAATACATTTTGAATAGTAGAATGACTGCCATCACAGGACGTGGCTAAACCATTGGAGAAATAAAACATTGTCGTTTCAAATTACAAATAAAATTTTCTTGTTTCAATTAGAAACAAAACACTATTTTTAATTTTCTAGATGAATTAAAATAAGAAAAAAATATTTTTTAGTTTGCTTCATTAAATGAATAAACCAACATTAATAAACGCTATAAAATTATAAAAACACAAAAAAATTTATTTTTAAATTCTGGAAAATTATAAAGCAAAGAAAAACTAGAATATAAAAATTCTTAACTATAAAGTACATATAAAATGTATAAATACAAAATAAACAATATATTACACAAATTAAATTTAGGGTTTCATAATTTTAGACTGTGCCATGAAACCTAGGCTATTTAGGACTGTTATTACAAAATTTAGTAAATAGAACAAGAGGTGCAAAAGATGGCCCTCTCACATTCATTATTGCTTTTTAACGTAAGAACGTCCTCATTCCTAAGATGGCGAAGCAACATGACTTCCTAACCCATCGACGAGCCACAAACATTAAAATATCGTATGCATATAACTCCTTCTCAATATTCTTCCTCCAATTAACCTAATCACTATGTCATATTTAGACAATATCCTTATTCCCAAAATTTAACAACTACTAATACGTGGGGCCAATTCAACTCTCCATGAGACTTAGATTGACCCTCCTTTGTTCTAATGACTATACAGTCTCTCAAAAAGACACCACCACATACTTCCCTTAATACTAAACCATACCCATGTATCTATGCATGAAAAATTAACTTAGGATTTATTTCTCTAAGATTCCTAAACAACCGACACTATGGATCATTATGTCAATAAGATATACAATTATTATCATACCATAAACAACATAGTGAAGCTACTTAAGACGAGTCATTAATTCAATGCGAACTCTCTTTTAATTGCCATCACCATTCTTATGAATTGACGAGTTTCTAGCCAAGGTACCTAATAATTCTCAACAAGCACTACACCAAAATGATAAAATTGTCACCTTTCAGCTGGCCACCCTTGTCAAGGTCAGTGACCGTGACCGAAATATGGCGTTTTGTGTCATGGTCATTGACCTTGACACGACCGTGACAAAGAATTATCATGTATTTGGATTATATTGTCATGTATATTGTTTTTATTTTGAATATTCGGATTATATCATCATGAATATATATTTGCACTATCTTGGGTATATTTGGATATATGATGTTTGAATAGGTACAACCAACGTTGTTATAATAGGTACATATATTCTGCTGGGCAGTGGCAGTGGCCATACTGCCCAGCAGAATTTTTTTCAATTCTGCCTAGAATTGTCACGGTCATTGACCGTGACAAGTCCTTAACAAATCTTGTCACGGTCTTTTCACTGTCATTAACCGTGACAATTTTTTTAAATATTGCCACGATTTGGTCACAGTTGTTAACCGTGACTAAACTTGTCACGGTCATTGACCTTGACACGACCGTGATAATTCTAACGGAGTTGTCAAGGTCAATGACCGTGACACGTCCGTGACAAAAAAATTTGTCTCGCCCCGAATTGTCACGGTCATTGACCTTGACAAGTCCAATTTGTCAAGGTCAATGACTGTGACAATAGTGCAGATTTGGTGCAGTGAAGAATCACTACGTTTTTTATGCGCCACTCTGATTGCCCAATATACAATTTTCATTACTTTGCCAAGACATTTCACTAATAAATAACCACTAGACTTTGTTCAATCCTAGATACAGTTTACACACCCTTGCTGTATGACATGGGAGTCACCCATTTATCGAGAACACCAATGTTACTATATGATTTTAAGAGATGTACAACTACTTATTATCCTAACTTAGAATGTTGAGAAAAAGTACGACGATGAAACTTAACCTATTGTTATCAAAGAACTGTCTCATATTCTTCTCGCAATTCGTCGACTCAAATGTCGTAGTTTGATACGTGCACAACCGGTTAATTTAAAAAAAATGCCATCTTTATCACTTTATTAGAAAAATCATTTGTATTCCATTAAAATTGTCGATTTCCCTGATTATCATTTCAATACACGCAACCGGCGTTCTAAGATAATTATTTATACTAACGAACTTTGCCACCCTTAAACTAAAGCTTTAAGAATGCATTACTGTTTGAACTTGGGTTTATGCCACTTTAGGCCACTTATTTAACCGTGTTTTTCCCTTACTAGATAACTCTAGTTTACTCTTTTCGTGGACTTTATTTAATTTACATTTAATTCCCATTATTTTTCATTTTTAACCTTTACCCGGGATTACATCCGTAACCATTTACTTCTATTTATGATCTTCAAAATTTTAACCAATTCCTATTATTCATTTATTATCCTGGAGTTAACCGTAACCCCATGTATATTTATGGGTTTTTACCATCTATCATAAATACGACAACCCATGATTTACTGGCCAGTTATTCTGAGTCTTTCATCATAGGGCTCCGGGCCCTCCTTAATTATTTCCTGGTACTCTTCTGTGAAAACACTTTCACTTTTCATCAATTCCATTTACTTTCTGTCTAATTGCTATTTTTATACATAACTATCGGTCTTATCACCACAATTTAATTACAATAAAGTGTGCCTTTTAGTCCCTTAACCTTACTTTAATCATTTTACCCAAGTTAAATACCACCTTGTCTTCCTTGTTATACACTTGAATAAGTTTTTCAATTTAGTCCTTATTACTCATCTTTGATGAGTTTTCAACATCTTTACTTTTATAGCATATTCTCTTTCTATGTTTAAGGACTATTTCCATCACTTATTGTCCATTAAAAGTATTGTGTTACAAGTACCATTTTCACATTATTGAAATGTTTGGGGAAAACATCATAATTTTAATTTTTGGGGTTTATTATGTAAATTCCCCTTTTCTAACTTCAACTTACATGTCAATCATCAAATATTCTAAACTTACCACTTAAACCCATTTTTAATGATCTATTCCGCTTAAGAATGATTAACAATATTTTTATACTTTCTTTCACTTTAAAGTCACATTATTTAGTCTAACATTATCATGAAATTATCTACACAATAATTTCACCTAGACAGATTCTTAACATATTAGTAGTTAACCTAAAATGACAGGTGAGTTTGTTAAATTTCTTCCTCATAAAATTTTAGTTTGGTGTCTAAAAATCTTTAAATGTAACCTATCATTTATTAGTCATGATATAACATCAAATTTATGGAATAAAATCATTCAAGTATGACATCTTTGAAAATACCTAACTTTGTAATCCAAAGCATAGTTTTACTTAAAATCCACTTGAAATTTTGATTTTTAACATATTCTTAAATTTGTTAAAAAAAATACACATACACACTACTTTGGGTGCAAAGCCCTATGTTTATCAATATTAAAGTATACTTTGCAAAATTATTTGTTTCATTCATTACTTTTGGTTGACTCATGTTTTTGGCCAAATATCGTCATTGATCATGCAACCTTTCACTCATATTTACCAACTTTCATTTTAGTAAAAATAAAGAATATTTGTTAGTCCTCCTTAATACAAAATAACAATATTTTCTTCTAAATAATTCTGATATTTTGAGTGTTTTACTTTCATGTCAAAAACCCATTTAACACACATTTCTTTTATATTGTCATACATAGAAACATGTATATTTGTACTTAAACCTTCTCAAATAAAAACAATTATAGTTCTTACTTGAAAAACCCTTTATTTAGCATCATATAAAATACTTTTAAATATTTTTATTTCAATTGATATTCTGAAAATTTGACATCTTAGAACGCTTTCTTTAAAGCCCTTTTTATGAACATACGAAATCCCACTATATTCAATTACAATGGTAGTATGTTTGAATTCCACAAATATATTGTGACAACCCGTCTATTCTAATACCAGTTGATTAGGCCTTTATTAACATAAAATAGGAATCAAGTATGATTTCATTATTTACATCATTATCGTAACACATATTTAATTATGCTAGTAGCTTATTATGTCCGATTTCATTTTAACCACTTAACTTTTTTTAAATTAAATATAACCATCATAAACACACACCAACTAAAAGAACAAAAGTTTTGAAAATAGAATAACCATTGCTAACACAAACCGGATAAACCATCAATGACCACAAATAATACTAATGTAAACATGCAATGGAGAAATAACAGTAAATGTGTATCTTAAAAGAAATGTCATAATAATCTACAAGCAATATGCCTAAATGGAAAATACATAAATATTGGATCCTATCTATATAAAAGGAACTGAGGTGGCTACCATGAAATCTCACAGCATAAACCTGAGGTCCCTGTCATTAAGCACCTGGGATTTTGAAAATATCGAACAACGATTCAAAGCCCAAAACATTTGAAAAATATCTGCAAAATTAAATCTTATAAATGTAAAGGTGAAGTGTGTTACTTTCATATTCAACTTTGAATCACATTCACATGAGACTTTTCCACACCTCTCATCTACAATGCGTACCTAACGCATTTATTTTATTATCCTAATCACGCTACCTAGCCTAACTGGGACAATAAACTGCTAGCATAGGCAATCCTACTAATAATCACTATTAGCTAATATGCATGCCCTTCACTATGTATATCTTTATAAATGTTACAAACATGCACACATCCTATAATTTAATATTCACATAACTATCTCATATACATACACATATACATCACTCACTATATACAAGTATAAATCATCCACAGAGTAGGGCCTCACGGATGCATACCTCGTGTGTTCTTAGGCTCTAGGCACACCACGCACCACAACTAGACTACCGGGTTGGAATCTCACCACCGAACTCAAACCAAAAACATAAACAATGGAGGCATCATAAACATACATCGGGGTTTGCAACAATACTATGCCACTCCCAATCGGTGTCCAAAATAATACAAATCCTCTCTCATGGATAGTGGCCACGCAATTGTATAATGACTTGGATAAACAACCCAACACGTGTTGGTAAACACCAGGGTGGGCTGACCATTACTCACAACCTCCTAATGATAGAACTACCGAGTTAGGTATGTTTCAATAAGAAAACAACAATCTCTCTCTCTCTCTCTCTCTCTCTCTCTCACACACACACACACACACACACACACACACACACACATATATATATATATATATATATATATATATATATATACACACACACACACACACACACACACACACACACACACACAGAGAGAGAGAACTAACTACATATTGAAAACTCGACAATGTACTAGCCTGTAATTTTTGAAGTCTGAACTGACTTCTCAATTTCAAATTAGTCATTGTAAATTGTAACCCAATTGTTACCTGATTTTTCTCACTTGAATCTAATTAATAGTTGGCCTAAAACACGCACTAACCCTCTAATAATACTATAAGTCAATCCGAACCCATTCTAGAAACTTATACACCCTTTTTTCCAATGTTAATGGTTCAAAATAATTCAAATAAGAAACGAGACAGACTAGCAAACCAAAATGGATCACTTGGCAAAACGAGCCTCGTCGGCTAAGAGAATCGATTCGCTTCCTCAGCTAACTGATTTTGTTTGTTGGCTTGCCCTTCGTCTTCAACAATAGTTTTACCGCATCGACATCCATCAATGGAGGTCCCAATCCTCCCAATACAACCAATTATGATCCCAAAATATATATTATTATCCCAAGTTCATTGTAAAGACGATTGAAACCCAAATGCAATATTTATTCAACTAAAGTTTCATATATATTGATTCGATTAACCCATTTTAAAATCAAGTAAGTTTTGAACCCATTATTCCAAAACACCAATCAAAGTTCATCCCTTTCATTGAATACTTACATATTTAATCACTATATTCATTGCCTCAATCAAATTAATATTGTTAAATCACAAATCGATACTCCTAATTACCTCCAAGATGCATTGTTAATTTCATATTTAACTTTTTTTAACTTTGAACATAATCAACTGCAATATATGCAAATTTAAAACAATTAAACCATTGCCTTGATGGATGATTATCCCAAGCTCTACATGTTCTTGTCGATTTGATCCCGAAAATGGCTTATCTTTCTTCTCCAAGCCTTCTTACTTTTTCTTTTCTCTATTCTTTTCACTCCTCTCTTATTCCTTTTATTTATCCAACTAATTACAGGTTACTTACAGTTGTTTTCCACCCCACTAACCCATTAATACCCCATTTTAAAACGCTTTTTTTGGGATTGGGGTTAAGCCCTTAGTGCAAAACGATGACCATGCCCTTATACGAGCCATTATTTGTCTAAAAAGTCCCCAGAACCCAAGCATAGCCCCCGAGTACATATTCTAGACTATTTCGACACATTCCGGATCAATGGTGCAGTCAAAAAGCCCATTATAGTTACCAAACTAAAAATTCTCAACCATTACATTAATTAGGCTCGACAATTGGAAACAGTACGTGTCGCCCTTAAACCCTTTTAATACGACGCTTTTACTCTCTAAACAACATAATAAAATAATTTTCACATCACTATTTACTTATTGCACACAGGTAAATAATTATAATGATAAATGTTAATCCAAAAGCTCACTAATTAATATTTATCTGAACAATTTAAATTTCCCAATTAAATTAATAAATTAAGGCATACATGGAATAAAATGCTCTTAAAAGTATGGGGTGTGACATTCTCTCCCTAATAATGGAATTTTGTCCCCAAATTGAATTGTACCTAATATGAAGAGCTCCGTATACTTTTTTTTCATGTCATCCTCGCACTACCAAGTCTAGTTGCCGACATTGTGACGCGCACACTGCGCACGTATTAATGGTACCATCTTTGACTGAATCTTCTACTCGCTACAATACAAAATGGCAACATGGCTCTCCTCAAAAGTAATGCCCGACTGCAAGTCTATCTCATATAGTGCGATATGATGATACGATAACTCATCCTTGAGTTACCTCCACAATTACTATACATGGAATACATAATGAATCCGTTTCAAGTCCTCTGGTAAGGCAAGTCGATATGTAATCGGCCCTACCCTCCAATTAGGGGGAAAGGCCCCACATATCTTAGTTCCACCTTCCATTTTAACTCGAACCGAATCACTCTCTTCATGGTAAATACCTATAATAATACATGATCACCCATATCAAACACCAAATGCCTTTGGTTCGTATCAGCGCAACCTTTCTAACGATCTTGAGATACTCGAATACGACTCCTAATTAACATAATATTTTTCAAAGTATCCCGAATCATGCCTAGACCTAGAATCTTATTGTCCCCCACCTTTAACCAATATGAGAGCGAATGCCAAGGCCTCCCATGCAAGGCGCCAAAAGGTGTTAATACAATAGTGAACCGGTACGAGTTATTGTACATAAACTCCACTAGTAGGAGTTGTTCCTAACTACCAATGAAATCTAGAATACACATCCTTAGCATATCCTCTAGAATTTGATTCACCCTCTCCGTATTACCATTATCCTGCGAGTAATATGCCATGATCAAATGAAATTATGTCCCCAATGCCTCCTGAAAGCTCTACCAGAAGTGGAACATAATGATCTTATCCTGGTTAAAATAAAGTTGAGAAATACTCCGTGTAGTCTCAATATCTCGTCAGTAAATAGTTGGTCATACTTCACTAGAAGAAAAAAATCTTTTTACAACGACTAAAAAGTATCATAAAAAGATATTTACATCACTTTAAATCACAATCAAAAGCGTCTTAAAAACCACTATCATAAAAAAAATTCAAAAAACGTCTTAAAAAATAGTCTTTTAAGAAGTGTTATATACAAGGGTTGCAGATAATTAAAAAAAACTTCTTAAAAATAAAACTTTTTAAGATGCATTATTTACCAGGCTTGGAAAAAATTTCCTCAGGACTTAACACTTGCCCAAAACCGTCCTAAATATGTTTTTATAGGACACTTCACTTGAATACATATCCATATATTACATTCGAAAGTTATCCTACAAAATAAAATCAGCACAAATGTTCTTAAAATCAATTCTAACTAGTCACACACACACACACACACACACACATATATATATATATATATATATATATATATATATATATATATATATATATATATTCAATAGTTATCATGCTAATATCTACATTCAAAAGTTGTCCTACCAATGTATACATGTTATGCCAATATCTACTTCCAAAAGTTGTCCTATTAATATATACATCCAAAAATTCTCCGACCAAAGCAATACATACATTTAAATAGGTTTTTGTTCCAATTACATTTTCATCCAAAATATGTTACAACTAAAAATTTGCATCTCAAATAGTGAAAATAAAACTAATATAAACTAAATATGTCCTCGACATTCCACCACAAATGTTCTCTCCATTCTTTCTTTACAAAACCACTTTCCATAAATATATAAAAAAATAAAGGAAATATTATAATCACTTGCAACAAAAAACCGATTTGGGAAAATCCCAATAACCAAAATAACTACATAATATCATTAGCTAGTTCATATAAATACCATGCGTATGAGGAAGAGGGGGAGACTTACTATGAATTTAATGAAATCAACTCAAACATCATCAATCTCATCCTTTGTGTATGTCTCTTTCTTAGATAACATGCTCATCTTAAACAATCCAATAATAAATAATGAGTTTTTAAGACATATTAAGAGATGATGGAAATAAATATAATTAATTACCTTTGAATTAATAAAATTTGAAGGACTCCCTGTTATTTCCTTCATATATTTCATCACATAGTATTCACGCTCAATGTTCGTAGGTTGTTTAGGGCACTAAATAACACAAGAACTAAAATGTTAGTAATAGGAAGTGGGGGAGAAATATTATAATATTACTAATATTTATTTAGCTTTACATCCTTACAATGTGGTATTGAGAGTCACTTATTTTCATCAATGGTGAAAGAAATGAGCCCACTACAAGACAAGAATTTTATGATTGATTACACTTAACCAAAGCACAGATGAAATTTTACTCAGGCATTGAAATAGAACTTAGTTGCTTCATCGCTTGGATGACGCCAAGGGTCCAACAATAAACATGCATCAAAGAGCAATCAATGACAATCAAAACTCAATGAAAATTGCGAAAGAATATAACACGCATGTGACACCCCGCCTAATTAAATACCGGGCGATCACTCATTTATTAAATTAAATCAAGGTAAACAGTTGGTTCATTCTCAGCATCACTGTCGATAAAAATAATTTTTCCAATTTAACACCCTAAATAATTAAGCTAAGTGTCAAAAACATTTTTCATACAAACTTCCAAATTTTAATTAAAGAAAAGGCTTACTTAAACAAAACAACATTTCTACAATATAGCATCACACCACGAAGAACTAAAATAAAACCATACATTCGTCAATCGAATGTCAACATAATAAAACCAAACATCATAAACTATCCCGAATAAATCCCATAAAACAATACTGGAATAACTGAAAATATAAAAATCCCAACAAGTAAATGAAATGATGAAAGGGGCGACACGTGCCCAATAAATGAGAGTAATAAGAGTGGAGTCAATAACAGAAGTCGTCTACTCAAGTGACCTGCAACTTCCACCTAAGCTGCAGCTCGTTCTTCTCAAAGGATCCTAAGCAAGACGCCCCTGTGGCTGGGCACCTGAAAATATACATATATATACACAAGGGAGAGAGAGAGAGAAAGAAACGGGTCAGGGCCCGAAAGTGTGTTTGATTTTTAAAATACGTTAAGCAAGTATTTAAATTGATACAGGCCAATGCAACAACATATTAGTTCGTCTCTCTCTTGAGAAATACTTACCTCTCTTCTAATGTGCACACCTATCGCACTAGCCTTCCCAACGGTTTGTTTTAACATCTAACATACTCGTCTTTCCAAAAGCTTTAACTTAACTTAGCTTACCCGCAAGATTTACAAATTTACGACCTTATTTTAAAAGAATATTCCAAACAGTAACCAAGGACCTTCATTTTAATTTTATAAAAACCCTAAGGTTTTACCGTGACATGTTATAATTTCAAAACAAGTATTTAATAGTAAGAGTCCACACTATGTTCTACTTATCAAATTCAGTAGACAGTTACAAGTGACATAATCTCATATATATATATATATATATTAACTACTCGTATAATATATATATAACAACACCCCGAATAAAACTATGGTGCGTGCATACTTCCACTATCCAAAGCCCCATATCACTCACATAAAGGGGAATACATTTGGAATCACTCTCGAATTGTATTAACATAAATACACAAACAATATTGAGGCGAAGCATAGATTCCAAGTCTCTAAGAGGGTAGCACATACCGGCGTCTCTTAGGACCCTCTGAACTATCACATCGATAGCTTGTACCAAGGACATCTATCTTCTAGGGTACAAGTCAATATCCCCCATAAAGGTCCCATCGAGATAAGACTTGTCCCAGCGCGGAAACCTCAGGGATAGCAAGTAGCGTTGGTATGATTTTCACATGTATATAATATATGTACACACAATCATTTAAATTTACCAATGTCATATTAATATAGGTTCTTCCCATCACCCGTAATTATACCGTTTATCCTTAATTTCACAATTATAGAATTACGTATAAGGTTTTATTCCTAACCTTAACTCGAAGGGTTTTCTCACTCAATACCTAACCCTTATGGATTATATCCTCGCAAAATCTGAAATTCAGTAAGTGACTTTATTTGATTCCAACGTAACTCCCTTACGCACCTCACCCTTAAATTTCATAAATCTACCAACCTAAAGTACATATCCCATAAATACCATTCTCGTTGAAGATTAAAGGTTCTAACATTTATCCATATATCCTACTGGTCCTCAATATCTCCCAAATCATTTTATTTAGAATGCCCAAAGGTTCTTCCATGATAAATTAATTAAACTAATTAAACAAGAGCAATAGGAGTCTGCCAGGAGGGGTCGATCGATCGAAGCTTAGGGCTCGATCGATCGAATCTTCGATCGATCGAAGCTCTATGCTCGATCGATCGATCAAGCAGGTCTGGGCAAAAATTCTGCAGAAATTGCAGTGACGGGATTGATTAAAGTTCTACATCAAAACTCATATTTTCCAACACTAATCGACCCAAAAAGTCTACTGCTAACATACTAACATAATTCCAGATATCTTTAACGTTCAGCATGCGTGTATACATCATTAAACATGGTTAAACAACCTAAAATCTCATCTAATCATCAAGAACCCTAAAGTTTTCTTAACTTTTGTTCTAATCAGTTTTCTCCAGAATTTCCTTCTAACAAATCATCACAAATTCGTGGGTTAATCATCTACTTCACATAATATTTCCAGAATATGGTTATAATGATTTCTACATGCAAATCCCTATCAAAATTGGGGTTTTCTTCCATTGATTATACTCCTAATCATTCCTACACTAATATGAATATTGCATCAACGAAAATACGCAAGTTAAACACTTGCCTGGGATTTTAGAGGTCTGGTTTCCTGCTGATATTGAAGTGGTTGCGTTCTCCTCCTCGCGATCTACGCGTTGGTGGTGACGGCGGTGTAATCGGTGGTGTTTTGGGCCTTGAATCACCTTGAGAGCTCTCTCCTCTCTTCTCCAATGGCCGTTCTAGGGTTCTGAATGCTCTAACCCTAAAAGGCTGACTTAAATGGCTGCTAAGGATGGCTGAAATTCGTGGGTTTAATTACCCTATTTTGTAAAATGACCAAAATGCCCTCCCGGGTCACTAATTAGGCCTAAAAACACCCCGAGGCCCGAACTAAACCCCCGGGTACACTTTTCTGACTATCTCGACCCTTCCGGACGCGTTGGCGCACTCAAAATGACCATACGGACAACTTATAAAATATTCACTTTTAATTAACATAATTAGTCCCGACGTGACACGGGCACGTCCCGAATTAAATTTCCGAAATAGTCATTTAATTTACTTATGACATTCAATATAACCAATATAATATATTACTATGCTCATTAGTAATATTCAACAAGTTTCTCATAATTACTAACTCTAGTCACGTTAATAATTATAACATAATTAATTTCCGGATTTTTATTAAATAAATCATCACATTAAATTTAATAAATCCCCAAATTAAAAATAGCAAATTAAATATAGCATAAAAATACGGGGTATTACATACTTCCCCCCTAATAACGGAATTTCATCCCGAAATTCGGAAAATAAGGCATACCTGGTAAAAACAACTCTGGATATCTCTCGCGCATATCTGCCTCACGCTCCCAAGTGGATTCCTCCACATTATGATGCTCCTACTGGACTCGCACAAGTGGAACTACTTTCGACCTCAATCTCCTCTCACTATAGTCTAGAATAGCCACTGGTCTCTCTTCATAAGAGCTATCTGACTGTAAGTCTATCTCATCTATCGCAATGTGCGTATGGGCCATATCATCCCGAAGATATCGTCTCAGCGACGAGATGTGGAATACATCATGGATGCGATGTAATTGTTCTGGCAATCCTAACCTGTATGCTACCGGACCAATCCTCTCGATGATGGGAAAGGGTCCTACGTACCTCGGAGCCAACTTCCCCTTCTTCCCGAACCTCATCACTCCTTTCATAGGAGATACACGCAACAACACTTGATCTCCCACATTAAACTCCCGGAAAAACCGTTTTGCATCGGCGTAGCTCTTCTGCCTGTCTTGGGTTACCCGAATACGACTCCTGATTATCTCAATCCTCGCGAAGGTCTCCTGAATCACTTCTGGTCCTAATAACTTGTTGTCCCCCACCTCGAGCCAACAAGTTGGAGAACGACAAGGCCTGCCGTACAAAGCCTCAAATGGAGCCATGCCAATCGTAAACTGATAGGAGTTATTATAACTAAACTCTACCAGTGGAAGGTGTGGCTCCCAACCTCCTCCGAAATCGAGAACACACATGCGTAGCATATCTTCCAACATCTGATTAGTACGCTCTGTCTGTCCATCTGTCTGTGGGTGGTAAGCTGAACTCAGTCTCAACTCTGTACCCATATCCTCCTGAAAGCTTTCCCAGAAACGTGACACAAAATTCTTGTCTCTATCTGACACAATATTCAGGGGCACCCCATGTAATCTGACAATCTCAGCGATGAACAACTGGGCATACTGACCCGTGGTATAATCTGTCCTCACTGGCAGAAAATGAGCCACCTTGGTCAAACGGTCTACAATCACCCAGATAGAATCGTGGCCCCGCTGTGATGTAGGCAACCCGGTAATGAAATCCATGGAAATACTTTTCCACTTCCACGCGGGTACTTCCAACGGCTGAAGTAATCCTGACGGTTTCTGGTGGTCCGCCTTCACTAGCTGGCAAGTAGAACACTTGGACACAAATTCAGCGATGTCCTTCTTCATCCCACTCCACCAGTACTGTCGTCTCATGTCCTGGTACATCTTATCGCCTCCCGGATGTACTGCAAATTGGTACCCATGAGAATGAGTCATCACTTCATGACGTAGCTCCGCTCCTTCTGGAACCACTAATCTCCCATTAAACCGCAACCCTCCATCCGAACTAACAGAATAGGACTCAGCACCCTCGGCTAGAAGTCGTACAATCTGCTCCTGAAAAAATGGGTATGTGGTCTGTGCCTGTATCACCCTCGTAACAATCTCGTGTGTGACTGACATCACGGATATGAAAGAACGTGCTACAGCGTCCTGGTGACCCAACTCCTTCCACTTTGCTTTCCAGATGTCCGCTACATCGTCAACCGGTCTACGGCTCAACGCATCAGCAACTACGTTGGCTTTCCCTGGATGATACTGTATATCGAACTGGTAATCTTTCACAAACTCTAACCATCTGCGCTGACGCATATTCAGCTCTCGCTGAGTGAACAGGTACTGCAGTGACTTATGGTCTGTGAACAAACGGAATTTCTCGCCCAATAAATAGTGCCTCCAAATTCTCAATGCAAAGACGGCCGCAGCTAACTCCAGGTCGTGGGTGGGGTAATTCTTCTCATGCGGCTTAAGCTTGCGGGAAGCAAAAGCTATAGCCTTCTCCTCCTGCTGAAGTACTCCCCCAAGTCCTCGTAAGGACGCATCTGTGTAAACCAGGTACTCTACACCCGGCTTCGGTAAAGCAAGGACTGGTGCCGAAGTAAGCTTGTCCTTCAGCTCATCGAAAGCCAACTGACAAGCGTCATCTCAGACATATGGTACCCCCTTGCGAGTCAGATTCGTCAATGGACCCGCTATTTTGGAGAATCCCCGAATGAACCTCCTGTAGTATCCGGCTAACCCCAAGAAACTACGCACTTCCGTCGGTGTCGTGGGTTGCCCCCACTCCCTCACCGCTGACACTTTTCTCGGGTCAACTGCTATCCCTTTCTCAGAAACAACATGGCCCAAGAATTGTACCTCTCGCAACCAGAATCCACACTTCTCATACTTAGCATACAACTGATGCTCTCGTAGAGTCTGAAGAACCTGCCTCAAGTGTTCGACATGCTCCTCCTCGGAGTGTGAATATATCAAAATATCATCTATGAAGACGATGACGAACTGATCCAAGAACTCTCTGAATACTCGGTTCATCAAGTCCATGAAAACGGCTGGGTCATTTGTGAGTCCGAACGGCATCACTCTGAATTCATAGGACCCATATCTCGACAAGAAGGCAGTCTTTGAAACATACTCCTCTCTAATTCGTAACTGATGGTACCCCGACTCAGATCTATCTTCGAAAAGAAAGTTGCTCCCCTCAACTGGTCGAATAGATCATTGATTCGAGGCAACGGATACTTATTTCGTATCGTGACCTTGTTCAACTCCCGGTAGTCCACGCACAATCTCAGTGAACCATCTATCTTCTTTACAAATAAGACTGGAGCGCCCCAAGGTGAGGTACTCCTACGAATGAAGCCCTGACCTAATAGCTGCTCAATCTGATCTCGTAGCTCTCGTATCTCTGCCGGAGCCATACGGTACGGTGCGCGTGCTATAGGTCTCGTATCCGGAAATAAATCTATAACGAAGTCTATCTCATGACTGGGCGGTAGGCCTGGTATCTCCTGAAACACATCGGAATACTCCCTAACAACTGGGATCGAATCCAAAGGAATTACAACCTCCTTAGAGGTATCCTCCTCAATGTAATATAAATGAGCGTTCGAACCTCCCTCTGGGCGAGGCATCGCCACTACAAACATCTCTTGCCCCGGAATGGCAAAAACAATGCTCCCACCGAAGCAATCAATCATGGCTCTATAAGATGCGAGCCAATCAATACCAATGATCACATCATGCTCGTGCATGTCTAAGACTAGCATGTCTACAGGCAATACCAAGCTACCAATCTCTACCCCTACTCCCCGTCATATAAAGAATATAAGTGACCCACTCCCCAGTGGTGAGTCGACACACGTCACGGTGCTCTCTGCTGTGGCTAACAACCCTAAGGACTTCGCAAAATGCGTAGCTATAAAATAATGCGTTGCCCCCGTATCAAACAAAACTTTACCCATAGTACCATGGATAGGAAACATACCCTCAATCGCGGGTGGTGCCTGTGGAGCTGCTGCCTGGTGGACGTTATAGACACGTCCATACTGCAATTGCCCCTACTGCACTGGAGCTGCTGGAATGGCTGGTAGGGCTGGCACCTGGGCTGGAGCTGGAAGGGCAGGTGGAAAAAGTGGTCTATGCGGCTCATTACGGGCTCCCTGCTGCTGTGGGGCCCTATCGCCCTCTGGGCAATCCTGGCGCCTATGGCCATGTTTGCTGCACCCAAAGCATCTGCCTTTGAAATTACCGTCCCTCTGACCCTGCTGTCCATGGCCCTGCTGGCCGTTACCTCCACGCCACTGGCCCTGTTAGCCCTGATGTGCACGCTGTTGGCCTTGCTGGCCCTGCTGCTGTCCCTGCGGTCGGTGTTGGCCCTGCTGGCCCTGCTGATTAGGCTGACCCTGATGGCCCTGCCTGAATCCTTCGAATCCCTGCCTAGAATCACCTGAACGTAATCACTTAGCAGGGTCCCCCTGATGGGAACTCTGCTCGTGCTGACGAGTCTGTCCATGAGTTGGTGCCCCACCGGCACTATTACCCCCGGTCCTGCCCTGCTGGCTGGACTCTCCTGCTCTCTTGCTTCCCTGAAGATGGAAGCGGTGATCCTGGCAATGTAGTAACGCTGCATTGAGTACGTCAGTGAAAGTACTCAGGGATAGATTTCCAATAAGGTGCTGACGGATCCTCCAAGCTAACCCGTCGACGAACAGCAAAATCTTCTTGCCTTCAATGGGTGCCTCATCCGGCACAATAGTGAGAAGTCTCGTGAACTCCTCCTCATACTCAACTACCGTAAGGTTCTCCTGCTTAAGATTTAGTAATCTCCGCCTCATCTCAGTCTGCACTGCGGGTGGAAAATACTTGCGATCAAACCGCTCCCAGAACAACTGAATAGGGATCATGTCCCTCTCCTCCAAAGTAGTAGTGGACTCCCACCACTGTAATGCGGCTCCCACCAGCTTAAAAGAAGCCAATAACTGCTTTTGTACTTCGGTGCACTCATACATGCGAAGATGCCGCTGGATGTCTTTCTTCCATTGGCTAACCGTGACAATGTCGGAGCTACCGGAGAACTCAGGGGGATGTGCTTTCTAAAAAGCATCCCGAACCCTCTCCCATGCAGATGGAAGCTGTGCTGGTACTGGCGCCACTGCCTGGACCTGGGGTGGAGCCTGCTGAATCACCGCTATCGCGGCATTCACCGCCTGGGCAACTATGGCGGCTACTTCATTCGCATTCATTGTGCCTGGTGCCAAAGCTGCTGGCTGCTCGGCTTGGGCACGCCTATCTTTCGGAGCACGTCTCGGAGGCATCTGAAACGTGAACAAGTTTATTAGTCTACAGTTATCAACAAATCTCGAATAGCTGAAGACTTAAACGTAAAAGCAAGAATACAACAGTCCTAAAAATAGGGCTCTATAGAAATAACGTTAAGCTAAAAGCGAAATAAGTCGTACAGATCCTATGGACACTAGAACCTGATGCTCTGATACCACCTGTGACACCCCACCTAATTAAATACCGGGCGATCACTCCTTTATTAAATTAAATCAAGGTAAACAGTTGGTTCATTCTCAGCATCACTGTCGATAAAAATAATTTTTCCAATTTAACACCCTAAATAATTAAGCTAAGTGTCAAAAACATTTTTCATACAAACTTCCAAATTTTAATTAAAGAAAAGGTTTACTTAAACAAAACAACATTTCTACAATATAGCATCACACCACGAAGAACTAAAATAAAACCATACATTCGTCAATCGAATGTCAACATAATAAAACCAAACATCATAAACTATCCTGAATAAATCCCATAAAACAATACTGGAATAACTGAAAATATAAAAATCCCAACAAGTAAATGAAATGATGAAAGGGGCGACACGTGCCCAATAAATGAGAGTAATAAGAGTGGAGTCAATAACAGAAGCCGTCTACTCAAGTGACCTGCAACTTCCACCTAAGCTGAATCTCGTTCTTCTCAAAGGATCCTAAGCAAGACGCCCCTGTGGCTGGGCACCTGAAAATATACATATATATACACAAGGGAGAGAGAGAGAGAAAGAAACGGGTCAGGGCCCGAAAGTGTGTTTGATTTTTAAAATACGTTAAGCAAGTATTTAAATTGATACAGGCCAATGCAACAACATGTTAGTTCGTCTCTCTCTTGAGAAATACTTACCTCTCTTCTAATGTGCACACCTATCGCACTAGCCTTCCCAACGGTTTGTTTTAACATCTAACATACTCGTCTTTCCAAAAGCTTTAACTTAACTTAACTTACCCGCAAGATTTACAAATTTACGACCTTATTTTAAAAGAATATTCCAAACAGTAACCAAGGACCTTCATTTTAATTTTATAAAAACCCTAAGGTTTTACCGTGACATGTTATACTTTCAAAACAAGTATTTAATAGTAAGAGTCCACACTATGTTCTAGTTATCAAATTCAGTAGACAGTTACAAGTGACATAATCTCATATATATATATATATATATATATATATATATATATATATATATATATATATATATATATATATATATATATATATATATATATATTAACTACTCGTATAATATATATATAACAACACCCCGAATAAAACTATGGTGCGTGCATACTTCCACTATCCAAAGCCCCATATCACTCACATAAAGGGGAATACATTCGGAATCACTCTCGAATTGTATTAACATAAATACACAAACAATATTGAGGCGAAGCATAGATTCCATGTCTCTAAGAGGGTAGCACATACCGGCGTCTCTTAGGACCGTCTGAACTATCACATCGATAGCCTGTACCAAGGACATCTATCTTCTAGGGTACAAGTCAATATCCCCCATAAAGGTCCCATCGAGATAAGACTTGTCCCAGCGCGGAAACCTCAGGGATAGCAAGTAGCGTGGGTATGATTTTCACATGTATATAATATATGTACACACAATCATATAAATATACCAATGTCATATTAATATAGGTTCTTCCCATCACCCGTAATTATACCGTTTATCCTTAATTTCACAATTATAGAATTACGTATAAGGTTTTATTCCTAACCTTAACTCGAAGGGTTTTCTCACTCAATACCTAACCCTTATGGATTATATCCTCGCAAAATCTGAAATTCAGTAAGTGACTTTATTTGATTCCAACGTAACTCTCTTACGCACCTCACCCTTAAATTTCATAAATCTACCAACCTAAAGTACATATCCCATAAATACCATTCTCGTTGAAGATTAAAGGTTCTAACATTTATCCATATATCCTATTGGTCCTCAATATCTCCCAAATCATTTTATTTAGAATGCCCAAAGGTTCTTCCATGATAAATTAATTCAACTAATTAAACAAGAGCAATAGGAGTCTGCCAGGAGGGGTCGATCGATCGAAGCTTGGGGCTCGATCGATCGAACCTTCGATCGATCGAAGCTCTATCCTCGATCGATCGATCAAGCAGGTCTGGGCAAAAATTCTGCAGAAATTGCAGTGACGGGATTGATTAAAGTTCTACATCAAAACTCATATTTTCCAACACTAATCGACCCAAAAAGTCTACTTCTAACATACTAACATAATTCTAGATATCTTTAACGTTCAGCATGCGTGTATACATCATTAAACATGGTTAAACAACCTAAAATCTCATCTAATCATCAAGAACCCTAAAGTTTTCTTAACTTTTGTTCTAATCAGTTTTCTCCAGAATTTCCTTCTAACAAATTATCACAAATTCGTGGGTTAATCATCTACTTCACATAATATTTCCAGAATATGGTTATAATGATTTCTACAGGCAAATCCCTATCAAAATTGGGGTTTTCTTCCATTGATTATACTCCTAATCATTCCTACACTAATATGAATATTGCATCAACGAAAATACGCAAGTTAAACACTTGCCTGGGATTTTAGAGGTCTGGTTTCCTGCTGATATTGAAGTGGTTGCGTTCTCCTCCTCGCGATCTACGCGTTGGTGGTGACGGCGGTGTAATCGGTGGTGTTTTGGGCCTTGAATCACCTTGAGAGCTCTCTCCTCTCTTCTCCAATGGCCGTTCTAGGGTTCTGAATGCTCTAACCCTAAAAGGCTAACTTAAATGGCTGCTAAGGATGGCTGAAATTCGTGGGTTTAATTACCCTATTTTGTAAAATGACCAAAATGCCCTCACGGGTCACTAATTAGGCCTAAAAACACCCCGAGGCCCGAACTAAACCCCCAGGTACACTTTTCGGACTATCTCGACCCTTCCGGACGCGTTGGCGCACTCAAAACGACCATACGGACAACTTATAAAATATTCACTTTTTAACTAACATAATTAGTCCCGACGTGACACGGGCACGTCCCGACTTAAATTTCCGAAATAGTCATTTAATTTACTTATGACATTCAATATAACCAATATAATATATTACTATGCTCATTAGTAATATTCAACAAGTTTCCCATAATTACTAACTCTAGTCACGTTAATAATTATAACATAATTAATTTCCGGATTTTTATTAAATAAATCATCACATTAAATTTAATAAATCCCCAAATTAAATATAGCAAATTTAATATAGCATAAAAATACGGGGTATTACAACGCATACATAATATATAAATAATTAATAGTCAAAATATTAAAATGTAATAAAATCAATTAATACTCACATTTCTTAAAGGTTGTATGGTACAAAATATATATGATTTCTCCTTGCATATTCCAATGTTTAAGTGAGAAATTGAGATAAATTCACATAGGAGGTAGCACTAATCGATGAAGGATTGATAAATTTAATATTTTCTCGAGAGCTTGGAAACTTATCATATAGTTCCTACATAAGAAAATAAATAAATGAAATGGAAAATTCTGTGATTGATTGAAAATAATTACAATCCCATACCTCATGTATGCCACAACAATTGTAACAAATATGGGTTTCATTGCACAAAACTCAAACAAGTCAATCTTGAAGGGCACTTTACTCAAATAAAAATTTAAAGCGTAAAATATTGATCTATGATGATACCTTTCCAACAAAAATTGTGACATCTATGGGTTTCATACCCCATGTATGCTACAATAATTGTAACACGTATGGGTTTCATCTATGAGTTTTATCAGACCTGGAGTATTTTACTCAAATAAATATTTGTTTGTAAAAAATTGAGCCATTATAAGACCTTTCCAATATTAGATGTGGGATGTGGCTTTGTTGATTGAATCGTTTGGTTTCCACGAGCTTTGAGCTAATGTCATCAATGATAGAATTTTTTTTAATAACTGAAAGTTTTATAATATAAATTTTTAAAAAAAATGACTCATAGTAAATACCTTCCAAATATTAGATGTGGGGCAAGGACCTGGTGTTGGAATCTTTGGATTTCCATTAGCTTTAAGATATGATAATCAAAGAGAGAAAATAAAATTTATAATAGCCGACGTATTTTCTTAAAAAAATTGATGCGTAAAATATTGAGCCAAGGATGATACCTTTTCGATCTAAGATTTGCGGTGCAACCCTGTTGTCTACTTTTTTGGATCACCATAACATGGAGCTATGAGTAGAATCAAAATTAGATAAAATATTTATAAATATAAATTTGTTTTATAAACATGATAAAAATTTTCATTTTTTTCAGTTACCTTTGAATCAAGTGATGCATTTTCATATGCATTTGAAGCAATCTCATCTGACGAGGGATCTGTAATTTCTTTTTTCTCCAACTCTTTCAACCTTTGCTCCAATTATTTGTTTCTTTTGCACTTCTTTTTTATATTTTTCCTCTAATTCATTTGTATATATTTTTTTATCCATGTCTCGGGAGTTTAAAATATGTTGTCGGGGTAACCCTAAAACCTACACCTCTAACCTATCTAGAGTTCTTGGGAGTACCGAACACCAATGTAAGGATATCATAACTTCCTTCAATAAATAGGCTTCGATCCTCAGCTTTCTCTTGTAATGCAATCTGAAAAAATCATAAAATAAATACAAGTTTGACATGAAAACATAGTAAATATTTATGGGGTTTACATAACAAAACTCACTATTTTCTCAGCCACCGCTTTCGTGTCATAATCCAAATAATGATCATCCTTTTTATCACGAGCTTTAACCTATAAGAAACTTCTATCTTCTTTAAGGGAAGGACCCATTTATTTTTTCTATAAATAGAAATGACACAAAAAAACTCTGTTAATTCTATTTTTTTACTACATCTTATCTTCGTAAGAAATAATTATTTTCATTTACTAAAACATACCAGCCCCGCAATAGGACCAACATATCCTTTTTTGCTAAGTGGTGGTTTGTGACACCCCGCCTAATAAAATACCGGTTGATCAGTCCTTTATTAATTAAAATCAGAATATCCTGGTGGTTCAGATTATGCATCAATGTCAAGAAGTTGTTATAAATTAAAAACCACCTAATGTTAAAAATGGTTGATGTCAAATTTTATCTTTTCAATTAATATAAACCATTTAAGTAAATAACTAAACATTAACCATTCAATCAAATCACATAGGAAATGAAATACTGACATAGTAAAAGGGACTGGACTAAACACTTCCAGCCTTAAGTCTAACATAATAGTCTAACTAAATGATAAATAACTGAGTTCATAATCACTGAATAATTGAATAGAGGAGGGTAACAGGCCCTAACTAGTGAAATAGCTCAAAGGAAGTCAATGAGAGTCATGGAGGCATCTACTACCAATGACATGTAGCTTCCACAGGAGCTACATCTTGTGGAATGAGTGAATTTCCTATGCTTTGTGTCCATGTGGCTTGGACCTGAAAGTGGTTCGACAAGAAAAGAGATTTTGTAGAAAAATGGGTCAGAGCCCGAGTTGAAAATAGTTTTAAAAAATAAGCAAGTGCTTAAAATGATTTATTAGCACATATATTTATCATGTTAAATTATCGAACTCACATGGGAATCCTTACCTCTCATCTAGTGTGCACGCCCAGAGAATATTTAAACCCCACTAGTTCTATTCCCATACTAACTAGTTCTTCATGTCTGATAACCCATCATAGTTCGATATCATTCCCAATTATTTCACTCACAATGTATAGTACATATAATCAAACCTACTTTAGTTTAAATAGGCATTTTCAGTTTAATAGAATTAAGTTTCCGCTACTTTATTCATTTTGAATTTCATTATAAATTTTACCTATTAAATTCACACAGTAGATATCAACACAAGTATATATATATATATATATATATATATACAAAATTTCACCCTAAAACACAACAGCGGTGCCTGCATACTCCACTATCAGGTCCTATTGAATCGCTCATTGCGTAAAGGACTAAAGGTTCAGTCTCTTGCGAACCATCAAAACAAAACACATATATTGGAGGTGAATATAGTCCCAAGACGATGGTCTACGCACATACCTACGCACCCATACGACCGTCATCACTACCGTTCTCAGAGATTGTCCGTACCTTGGTTCCATGCTCTAGTGGTACAAGTCAATATCCAACCCGAAGGATCCTCAAGGCATGCTTGTCCACAACGCACAACCTTCACTCAATAGCAAGCAGCGTAGGTATGTTATACACAAAATAGACCAGTCAATAAGAATACACACAACTAAATATATATATAATAGATATTCTCGCAACCCAAAATTTCTCGAGTTTATAGATAGTAACATCGTCGCTACTATTCATGTTATTTCCACACTTCGACGTATCTCGCTAACATATACCTTTATCTAAGGATCGATTAGCCCGTTATATCCCAATGAATGGTCTCTCTCTCAACTCATTACTAACTAGGAATTTAAGTCATTCGATAATAGTGTAGGTTAATTTCTTTCAGTTGGGCCAACCTATAAAGGTTTTAACTTATCCGGGACAAAAATAAGTGTTCTGAATCTCATTAGCAATCCAGGATTCTCGTTTGAACGAACTTCTCACTTCGAACGAACTCAAAAATCTCGTTGGAAATCATGTTGGAATTCTCATTCGAACGAGGTCGTTCGAACGACCTGGGCAGGTTTTCAAACGAAAATTCGGAGGGTACCCCTGTTCATCCAAAGTTTAGTTTTCCAATGTTTTCCTCATCCAAATTCGCTTAAAATTCATCCCAACACCCAATCAACGATTCTAAACTATTCCTAATCATAATAGGGTACTTTCTAACATAGTTTAAATGACAAATCCTTATATAATCATAGGGAATCTAAACTAATGTCTTCAATCTCTAAAAGTACATTAATAATAAACCCACCTTGAACAATCATTTAAAACCCCCAATTATTTTGTGATTATAACTTAGAATTTCCAGATTTATCATTCCTACAATAGGGTTATTCATCTATATACAAACCTATCTTCCAATTTCACAAATTAATGGCGATTCGGTCTCAATTTCATAACATCAATGGTTATCTCATAAACTAGGTTAACATGAATCATATATGCTTAGAATTTTAGCAAGATAAACACTTTCCTTTTCGTGATCCTCTGAATTATTGAATGAAATTGGTATGTAGGTGCTCCTATCTTTTTTATCTACGCATTGGTGTGATTTTCGGTGGAGGAACTTGAATCTTTGGCCCAAAACACCTATGTGTTCTTCTCCGTGTTTGGTTCTCTCCTTCTCTCTCACGTAAGTTGGAAACTGGTCAATTATTCTAAACCACGTACAACCCTTATTTAATTCCTAATTTTCATCCATTATAATTCCCAAAAATTCCAAAAGACCAAAATATCCCTTCGGGTGTCGTTTTGGGCTAAAATGACCCAGAATCCAAATAAAACAACCGAGTAGTCTTTTTGGAATATTTCAACCCTTCTAGACACACTGGCGTGCTCAAAATGGTCATACGAGTTACTTACAAATTTATCCTTTTTAGCTAAATAAAGTATTATTGACACGACTCACACGCGCATCCTAACTAAGTGTATGATAATTGTCATACATTTCACTCCAAGCCAAAATAATATTCTCATATTCATATATTATTTTACTTGTTAAGTAATATTGCACGTAATTATTTTCGACAAATACTAACTCTCGTCACGCTAGTAATTATTACAATTAAATCCAGATTAATTATAAATTAAATTTTCTCCCTTTAAATCAAGTAATCCAAATTCCATAATTAAAATAAAATTCCATAAAAATACAGGGTATTACCTACTCCCCCCCCCCCCCCCCTAATAATAGAATTTTTTCCCAAAATTCGAAAAAAGTTTAAATCAAGGTATACCTGGTGGAAACAACTATGGATACTTTTCCTGCACGTCATCCTCACGCTCCCAGGTAGACTCCTCTACATTATGATGCTGCCACTGCACTCGTATGAATGACACTATCTTTTACCTTAGCTTCCTCTCACTACGGTCTAGAATAGCTACTGGCCCCTCCTCGTAGGAACTATCAGGCTGCAGATCAATCTCCTTCAATGCAATGTGGGTGTGGGTCAAATCATCCCGAATATATTTCCTTAGTGAGGAAATGTGGAACACATCATGAATCTTATGCAAGTGCTCCGGTAATCCAAGTCGGTAAGCTACTGGCCCAATCCGATCAATAATAGGGAATGACCCCATATACCTCAGAGCCAACTTCCCTTTCTTCCCGAACTGCATTACCCCCTTCATATGAGATACTTGTAATAACACCTGATCCCTAACACTGAATTCTCTGGAAAAAAATCTTTTGGCATAGACGTAACTCTTTTGTCGGTCCTGAGCAACCCGAATGCGGCCCCGTATCAATTCGACCTTAGCTCCCCAAGTAATTTGGTATCCCCCACTTCAATCCAATATGTTGGGGAGCCACAAGGTATGCCATACAATGACTAAAATGGATCCATGCCAATCGTAAACTGGTAGGAGTTATTATAAGAAAACTCCAGTAGTGGAAGGCCGAACTCAACAATAGCTCCGTGCCCATGGCCTGCTGGAAACTCTACCAAAATCTGGATAGAAAAATCTTATCCCGGTACATAATATCAACCCCTCCCCCCCCCCCCCCCCCCCCCCCCCCCCGTCGAGTCTCACTATCTCGGTAATAAAAATTTGAGCATACTGCCCCATAGTATAGTCTGTCCAAATTGGCAGAAAATGAGCCACCTTAGTTAAACAATCCACAATCATCCGTACGCAATATTAACCTCTTTGCGGTGTAGGTAGTCCTGTAATGAAATCCACGGAAATGCTCTCCCATTTCTATATAAGGATCTGGAACGACTGCAGTAATGCTCTCGATCTCTGACAGTCTGTCTTTAACAACTGACAAGTAGGACACCGCAAAAAAAACTCGGCGATCTACTTCATCATTCCGATCCACCAATACTATCGCCTCATATCCTGGTACATATTTTCACCTTCGAGATGTACCGCAAATCATGAACCGTGCGACTCGTTCATCACTGCATGCCGCAACTCCTCCCCCTTGGGGACTACTAGTCTGCCATTAAAGCCTAAACCCCCATCTAATCTAACTCAGAAAGACTATGTTCCCTCGGCTAGAAGCTGAATGATCCGACCCTGATAGAAGGAATCCGCTGCCTGAGCCTGTATCACCCTAGTAACTATCTGGGGTGTAACTGTCATCACCGACATAAATGAGCGGGCAACCGCATCCTAATGCCCAAGTTCTTTCCATTTTTCCTTCACACCTCGGCCACCTCATCTATTGGCCTACGGCTCAATGTGTCCACTACCACGTTTGCCTTCCCTGGCTAGTAATGGATGTCGAAATGGTAGTCCTTCACAAATTCCAGCCAGCTCCACTGACGCATATTCAACTCCTGTTGTGTAAACAAATTATATAGGGATTTGTGATCTGTGAACATGTAAAATCTCCCCAAATAGATAATGCCTCCATATCTGTAATGCAAACACGACTGCCGCTAACTCTAAGACGTGGGTGGGGTAATTTCTCTCATGAGGCTTAAGTTTACGGTAAGCATAAGCAATTGCCTTACCCTCCTGTTGAAACACACCCCAAAGTCCTGACAAGGACGCATCAGTGTAGACCAGGTACTCCAATGCGGGCGTGGATAGTACTATAACTGGTGCTAAAGTCACTTTGACCTTCAGCTCGTGAAAGGCCAAATGATAGGCATCATACCATATAAACGACACCCCTTTGCGAGTCAAGTTTATCAACGAACCCGCTATCTTCGAGAATCCTCGAATAAACCTCCTGTAGTATCCTGCCAGTCCCAAGAAACTATGTACCTTAGTCGGTATCGTGAGATGTCCCCTCTCCATAACCGTTGAAACCTTTCCCGGATCTACCGATATCCCCTCCTCAGAGATTATGTGACCTAAGAATTGAACCTCCTTTAAATAGAATCCACATTTTTCATACTTTTCATATGACTCGTGCTCATGCAGTGTCTGCAAAACCATCCTCAGATGTTCGACATGCTCCTCTTCAGTCCGTGAATAAATCAAGATGTCATTAATGAAGACGATGACAAATTGGTGTAGGAACTCTCTGAACACCCTGTCCATTAAGTCCATTAAAACATTTGGGGCATTCGTTAGTCGAAACGGCATCACCCAAAATTCATAAGACCCAAATCTGCTGAATTGTCACGATCATTGACCTTGACAAGTTGGACTTATCAAGGTCAATGACTATGACAATTATGGGGGTGACAACTATTTTTGTCACGGATGTATCACGGTCTATGACCGCGACATGTTTTGTCATGATTTATGACCGTGACAAACCCGTGACTTTTAGAAAAAAATTGTCACGGTCATTGATCGTGATAAGTTTTATTTGTCACGGACTTATCAGGGTCAATGACCGTGATAATTCTGGGCATAAATGAAAAATAATCTACTAGGCAGTATGGCCACTGCCACTGCCCAGTAGGATATTTGTACCTGTTATCGCAACTTCGTACTTGTTCAAATATCATATATGCAAATAAAATAGAGATAATGCTAATATACATTCAAAACAATATGCATCACGATATAATCCAAATACAATTCAAATGTAACAACTAAAAATAATCCAATTCAAATAACGTCACTACATGTCTGGGGTAAGGTTAGCTTTGAGAAGGTTAGTAGGCCACACGATATTCGAATTGACACACCCAACAATAGACGTCGTGCCGCATTGTTCGTGCAACCACAAGGGGGAGTTCTCCTTCCCGAGTATCACATGCGTGACGAGCACTTTGGACTCGACGTCTTGAAGCGAACATCCATGAACTGGCATACCCTAGACGGTATTTGGGTCCTTTAACCCCCTCCCTATCAGCTGACCATCAAATATGTCCAGTAAAAATATGATCGGCCAACCAAGTGTCGATATCGATCAGTCGAAGGGATCTAAATAGGGGAGTGGATCATTAAAGTTCGTACGTGTCGACGATGAAGCAACGAGGTCCACATCCTCGTCATCCTGCACCTCCTCCTCCTCCACCACCTTCTCCTTCCCCTTCCCCTTATGGTTTCTGCCAAACAAAGGCTTCATGAATGAGAACATATCTTGGACCGTCGCCTCCCAATGGGACAGCTTCGCGTCAGGCGAGTCCACTGTTTGAGCCAACCCGATGTCGCTCATCTTTAATTCGATGATCCTAGATTTGGCCACCCGCGAGCTCACCCCCTTATACTCCCCTTCCGATCAGCGCCAAGCACTTGGTTGAGTGCATCTGTGGACAAAGATGCCTTGTCGGCATCAGACTGTGACTCATGCACTTCCTTAAGCTTTTCCTGAAACGATAAAAACCACATGATTAGGAAAATATGTAAATAAAAAAATTACGTAATTAACAACAAGTAAACTGTCGGATTACTTAAAATCGTGGTCGCGAAGCTCGGGACACCTTCGTATCCTTCCCCTTCTTCGTCTGAAAAGACACACAAGTATCGAGCCTATGTGGCCTACCCCCAGGGCCACTCCCTGTCCCCTGAAATAAAATAAAGAAAACTTAGTATCAGCCCCACAAAGTAAATTAATGCAAAATAATATACTTTTGCAGTTATAGAAAAATAAATCTTACCATCATCCTATACTCCACCTCAGCGTAAGACGTCCGGCCAGAGTAGTGCACGTCCGTTTTTTTACCCCATTTTCCCTCCCCGATTGGCGAGATGCCGATTGTCTCTCCCCGATCTCATTGTCAATGACCTTTTGCCATTGTGCCAATGAGATTGGCTCCTTTAGCGAGACGGATTCACGCTTTCGGATAACGGACTCTCAGGTCTTCCCAAAGTACGGGGTCCGCATATTTTTCTTCCACGTCTTGGGTTGCTCAACTGCTCCAAGACGGAATCGCATAGCTTTAGATCCAGGCTGAATTGTTCATGTCCAACAAATACAATGTTAGTTGCGAATAAATATAAATATAAATATAAAATGAAATTGAAATCGAAATCGAAATCGAAATCGAAATTGAAATTCAAATATTATTATAAATCTACATATAAATACATTGCACATAGTGCCACCCAAATAGCTAACTTGAGCTCATTTGGCACCTCCCTCCAACTAGTGTACCCCGGGTCGATGATATTCTTTACTAGCTTGAGGGATCTCGCTAATAGCCCCGTTTTGTTCTCGATGGTCATCCCCAATTTTCCATATTTGGGGAGCCTAGGGGCCAAGGAGCCCTCGTCGCCTCCGCTACCACCAAGCCCAGACGACATCATCATAATCAACATCATCATCCTCGCCTTAATACCTGAAGGAGACATATTCTGTAAAAAAAATGTTGTTATTAGTACAAATCAAAATGAATTAGAAGAATACATGCAAATATGTACAATTACTACTAATCCAAATGAATTGTTACTGTTTTACACCTCATTTTTCAATGACAAAACAACAGCATCTTGTTTATAATATGAACAATTACTAAAAACCTGAAACATCCCCACCCCACCCCTACTACCCACACACACGCAGACTATACCCCACCCTTATTCCCGAGTATAAATTTATGACTCCACGGTGATGTATTCCTATCCAATTGATCCTGCAATGTATCGTGTATTCTTGACATAATCTTTAAAAACTTTCATCAATCTTTCAAACGGATACATCCACCGATATCCAACTGGACCACAAAGAAGTGCCTCGTCACATAAGTGTACTAACAAGTGAACACCTATGTCAAAGAATTCTTGGGGAAAGTACTTCTCCAACACACAACTCGCTTCGGCCACCACTAATTTTGCGGCCACTATGTGTTCACGATTGACTACCTTCTCACACAAGAGTGAGAAGGTAATACTAATTTGCATAATAGCCCTCCATAAATCCTTGTGCTTGGAGATGCAGTTCTTAAACAATATAGGAACCAATTGCATGATCACATGCGCATAGTGGGACCTACACATATATAAATCATGATTAGCATAATTCACAATCCTTTGTAAGTTGGACAAAAAATTAGATGGTCCCTTCAAATTATATATCGTGTCTGAAAGTACCACCCTTTCCCTACTCATCAAAGTAAACGCACCAGGTGGAATTATTGTTCTTCCCCTACTATCTTCTTCCAACCATAGTTGTGGCTTAAGTCTCAATGATTTAAGGAATTTTCGTGCATTTTCTCCATCCTTAAAATGACTCCCCCCAAGGAAAGTTCCCACAATATGTTCAGTGAAGTTCTTCTCTACATGCATCACATCCAATACATGGCGCACCGGGTTATTCTTCCAATAAGGCAATTAAGTCAAATAAAATTGAATTCATAAGCATAAGAACTAGAAGGCTAGTATCTAGGAGCACTATATGTCATTTCCAGTATGTTTCGTTTAATTATATATATATATTGTTCGTTATACAAAGTAATTTTCAAAAAAATGTTGAAAAATCCCACCCCCATATGGACAATAATCCAGTGGTCATGCCACTTTTAAAATTAACCAACCCAACATCGATCCACTATAATCCAACCAGAATGGAAACAACAAATGTGTATCTCGTACTACTTCTAATTCATCTACTCAATAAATTCTTTTCATCAGTTAAACTAACAATTTAAGTATACAATTTTGAATTTACTAATTTACAATGAAGGGGAATCCTACTTGTATATGAAAGGGGCACTAATTATTAATTTACAAATAAAATTAACAACCAATCAATATTAAGTCAATCAATTCTTTTACAAGGGGGACTACAATATGAGGGGCAATATCTAATAAACCAATAAAAATTTAATTAAAAAAAACACACACATGCACATATGTACACACATCCCCACACCCCCACAACCCCGCCCAGCCCCACCCCCCAGCCCTGCCCCTTCCCCCCCACTGTCGGTGCCCACCAAACGTGCACACACACACATAGAAATGCACATACACACAAGCACATAGACACACATGCATATATACACACACACATATATATGTACACAGACACACACACAAACACCCCCTCCCCTCCCCCTAGTCCTTCCCCCTCCCCCTACACGCATACACATGCATACACACACACACATTTACACACACATATACACACACGCACATATACATACACATATACATAAATGGATGAGAAGTAGAAAGAGAAAACGTACCAAAGTTGTAGAGAGAGAGAGAGAAAAATGGAGGGAATGAGAATCGGTGGGAAAAAAAGAAGAGGGAGGGTTTTTTAACTGACATAATTGTCACGGTCATTGATCGCGACAACTTTATATTATTGTCATGATCAATGATCGTGATAAGGTATTGTCACGGCCTTCTCATGGTCATTGACCGTGACAAAAACATGTATTTTTTAGGCTGGCCGTTTGAATGGTGCCAATTTGCCATTTTGGTGTAGTGTACATCCTACTCCCGAATCCGCAGCTAGTGATAGCCCGACCTCAAATATATTCTCGAGAAGAAAGCAACCCCTCTTTATTGGTCGAATAAGTCATCAATTCGGGTCAACGGATACTTATTATATTTCATGACTTTGTTCAACTCTCGATAATCCACACACAACCTTAACGATCCGTCTCTCTTCTTTAGAAACAATACTGGAGCACCCCAAGGCGAGGTAGTCCTAAAAATGAAGCACTCTCCTAACAACTGCTCAATTTGGTCCCGTAACTCTCTCATCTCAGCAGTAGTCTCACTATATTCTGGAACAAAATAGTAAGATCATGGACTGCGGGAATCGAATCAATGGGAATCATTATCTCCATAGAGCTCTCCTCCTCTATATAGTCTAAATGGGTGGATGATCCTCCTTCAGGACAAGGCATCACCACTAGGAACATCTCATATCCCGGTATAGAAAAAATAATATTCCTACGAAAGAAACCTAGCATGGCTCGATAAGAAGCAAGCCAATCCATGCCAATAATGGCATCATTCTCGTGCATATATAAGACTAGCATATCTGTTGGAAAAATCAAACTTCCAATCTCTATATCTTCTCCTCGAAATATAAAGAAAAATCAACGACCCATTCCCTAGCGGTGAGTCTACACAAGTCACTGTACTCTATGTTGTGTCTAACCATCCCTGGGGTTCGTGAAAATATAGTGGTTATGAACGAATGTGAAGCCCTAGTATCAAACGATATATGTCTCATAACCCCAAAAATAGAGGACATACCTTCAGTGTCAGGTGTTGGTTGCTGAACTCCGGCATGTTGCACGTTGTTCACATGCCCATATGATATCTTCCCCTATCGGTGGGGTATCTTGCTCTTATCTAGACAATCCTGCCTCTTATGACCCATCCTTCCACAAATGAAGCATTTACGAGAAAACTGTGTTGCATTATGACCCTGTTGATTCCATCCTTGTTGCTCGGTTCCACATCTTCCTTAGCCCCGCTGGCCCTGTTGAGCATTTAGGTGGGTGGAACACTATATCTGGTTGAGGACATTTGCTCCACTTATGACCCTGTTGTGCAAACTTATAGAAGATTCGTGAAATTTTTTACTTTCCTTGGCCTTGTTGTCCTTGCTGGTTAGGTCGGAGTTTCTCTCCCTCCTGATCTGAACAAGTTTGATGTTTACGGTCATCTCTTCCACTTTTAAAACAGCCCTTCATGACATTATCCTGACCTGATATTTGGCCATGACATTTTTGTCTCTTCATGCAATTTCGATTACCTTCAATGTCTTTACTACTCTGAGGAACTTATTGTCATGGTATAGGTGTCTTACCACAATTTTTAACTCTAGTCATGTCATATTGACTATCATTTTTTGTTCTTTTACCTCCTATAAGCTGCATACTATGGTCTTGGTACTGTAAGGCTGTAGTAGTAACTGTCTGTGCCATAATAACCTCTATCTCGGCGATTGATACATTCTCCGGGAGTACCTGAGGTATCAACTGACCTTGCTCATTGGCTTCCCTAGCAGTCTTAGGTTGTTCTTCTTGACGTGCCATCTGAAAGTTGAAATGGACTGAATGAGTTAAACATTCATACTAATAAATCGTAGGAGTACGAATTTCCAACACATAAGGATGAATACAAAATTCCTAATATTAGGGCTCTAAATTCAAAAACACTAAGAAGGAAGATAATAATTCGTACAAATCCTAAAGGAATCTAAAACTTCATGCACTGATACCACCTGTGACACCCCGACTAATTAAATACCAGGTGATCAGTCCTTTATTAATTAAAATCAGAATATCCAGTTGGTTCAGATTATGCATCACTATCGAGAGCTTATTATAAAATACTAACCACCTCATATTTAAAAAAGGTTGATGTCAAATTTTATCTTTTCAAATAAAAAAAACCATTTAAGGAAATAACTAAACATTCACCATTTAATCCAATCACGTAGGAAATGAAGTACTGACATAGTAAAAGGGACTACAATAAACAATTCCAACTTAAAGTCAAATATAATAGTCCAAATAAATAAATCCAACAACTGAATGGTAAATAACTAAGTTCATAATCTCTGAATAATTAAATACAGGAGGAAAACAGTCCCTAACTGATTAAATAGCTCAAAGGAAGCCAATGAAAGTCATGGAGGCGTCTACTACCGATGCCCTGTTGCTTCCATAATAGCTATAGCTCGTCAAATGAGTGAATCTCCTATGCTATGTGTCGCTGTGGCTGGGACCTGAAAGAGGTTTGACAAGAAAAGAGATTTTGCATAAAAATGGGTTAGAGCCCAAGTTGAAAACAATATAAAAAAATCAGCAAGTGCTTAAAATGATTTATTAGCACATATATTTATCATGTTAAATTATCAAACTCACTTGGGAATACTCTTACCTATCATCTAGTGTGCACGCCTAGAAAATATTCAAGCCCCACAATTTCTATTCCCATACTAACTAGTTCCTCCTGTCTAATAACCCATTATAGGCCGATATCTTTCCCAATTATTTCCCTCGCAATGTATAGTACATATAATCAAACCTACTTTAGTTTAAATAGGCATATTTAGTTTAATACAATTAAGTGTCCGCTACTTAATTCATTTCGAATTTCATTATAAATTTTACCTACTAAATTCACACAGTGGATATCAACACAAGTATATACATATATTCACTCTATCTCATATATATATACACAATAATGCACCTCGAAACCCAACAGCGTTGCATGCATACTCTACTATCAGGTCCTGTTGCATCGCTCATTGCGTAAAGGACTAAAGGTTCAATCTCTCGCGAACCATCAAAACAAAACACATATATTGGAGGCGAACATAGTCCCAAGACGATGGGCTATGCATATACCTATGCACCCATTCGACCGTCGTCAATACCGTTCTCACAGATAGTTCGTACCTAAGTTCCTTGCTCTAGTGGTACAAGTCAATATCCCACCCGAAGGATCCTCAAGGAATGCTTGTCCACAATGTGCAACCTCCACTCGATAGTAAGCACCGTAGTTATGTTATACATAGAATAGATCAATAAGCATACACACAACTTAATATATATAAAATAGGTATTCTCGTAACACAGAATTTCTTGAGTTGATAGATAGTAACATCGTCTCTACTATTATTGTTATTGACACATTTCAACTTATCTCGCTAACATATACATTTTCTCTAAGGCTCGATTAGCCCGCTATATCCAAATGAATAGTCTCTCTCACTTGGGCCAACCTAGAAAGGTTCTAACTTATCCGATACAAAAATAAGTGTTTTGAAATCTCATTAGAACTCCAGGATTCTCGTTCAAATGAGATCGTTTGAACAAACTTCTCACTTCAAATGAACTCAAAAATCTGGTTGGAAATCTCGTTGGAATTCTATTTCTAACGATGTCGTTCGAACGACCTGGGCAGGTCTTCGAACGAAAATTCCAATGGCTACCACGTTCATCGAAAGTTCATTTTTCCAATCTTTCCCTAATCCAAATTCATTTAAAATTGATCCCAACACCCAATCAATGATTCTAAACTATTCATAATCGTAATAGGGTACTTTCTAACATAGTTTAAATGACAAATCCTTACATAATCATAGGGAATATAAACTAATGTCTTCAATCTCTAAAAGTTCATTAAGAATAACCCCACCATGAACAATCAGTTGAAACCCTCAATTATTTCGTGATTATAACTTAGAATTTCTAGATTTATCATTCCTACAATAGGGTCATTCATCTACATGGAAACCTATCTTCCAATGTCATAAATTAATGGTGATTCAGTCTCAGTTTCATAGCATCAATGGTTATCTCATAAACTAGGTTAACATGAATCATATATGCTCAAAATTTTAGCAAGATAAACACTTTCCTTTTCGTGATCCTCTGAATTGTTGGACAAAATCAGTTTCTAGGTGCTCCTCTCTTCGCGATCTACGCGTTGGTGTGATTTTCGGAGGAAGAACTTGAATCTTTGGGGCAAGTCACCTATGTGTTTTTCTCCCTCTTTAGTTCTCTCATTCTCTCTCACATAAGTTGGAAACTGATAATTTCTTCTAAACCACATACAACCCTTATTTATTTCCTAATTTTCCTCCAGTTTAATTTCCAAAAATTCCAAAAAGACCAAAATACTCCTTCGGGTGTCGTTTTGGGCTAAAATGCCCCGGAATCCAGATGAAACACCTGAGTAGTGTTTTCTGACTATTTCGACCCTTTTAGACACACTGACGTGCTCAAAGTGGTCATACAAGTTACTTAAAAAGTTATCCTTTTTAGCTAAATAAATTATTACTGACACGACTCACACGCGCGTCTCAATTAAGTCTATTATAACTACCGTACATTTCATTACTGGCATAATAATATTCTCATATTCATATATTAATTTACTTGCTAAATAATATTCCACGTAATTATTTCTGATAAATACTAACTCTCATCATGCTAGTAATTATTACAATTAAATCCGGATTAATTATAAATTAAATTTTCTCCCGTTAAATCAATTACTCCAAATTCCATAATTAAAATAAAATTCCATAAAAATACGGGGTATTACATGGTTAAACTTATACTTCCCTTGGCTTTCGCTTTGAATATATCTTATTCTTTATTATTACAAACTTAAAACGTTAACTAGTGAACTCAACTCAATGTGAAATGATTTTTTGTTGGCATTACTCAACATCCTCAAAAGTTTAATGAAATGTGACCAATAAGTTTATGTAAAATTTTCAATAAAACTTTTAATATGATTTAGTGGAAACATACAAGAAATACTAACAAACTTTTAATACATATCAGCTTCTTGGTTCAGTTTTCTATCTATTTTACACAGCAGAATACATCTCAAGGGCATCCAAATAATCAAGTTTCAAGATGACAAATATTTTGTGTACCTTAAGTAGTTGTTATCCCAAGATCTGACATTCCCAAAGAGTGGTGTTTGCTACTTGATTTGATCTGGGTATTTTGGTTTTATTTTGTTAGGGTAATTTTGAGTTGTGTGTATTCGACCTGTGAACCTTGTTTGTTTTGTTATTGTTATGTTGGATTAGTTTGTTTTAGCCCCCCTAACTAGGTGTATACTTTTGCACCATAATATACTCCCTTCGTTCCGTTGACGTTCCTTAAAAAAGAGTAATATAAGAGTAATGATATGGTTCCTATTAGTGGGTACCACATGCTCTGGAAATTATCGAAGTACCACAGACCACTACATGTGGCACCACTCTCATAGCATTAGTGATGTCCTAAATCTGGGAACCATAACATTACTTCTAAACAATGACTTCTCTTTGAAGTTATAAATGTTTGTCTCAATTAAAACTGCCTAACTAACTGTCAGTCTAGCCGGCTTTCCAAAACGATAACGTTATGTTGCAATTAAAACAATCTTTCCCCAATTCTGAAAAAGGCCTCTCCTTTAATTAATACTCTCATCACCGAAATGATCTCGACATGATACCTCGCCGAACACACCCGAAGCAATGGAACTTAAAAAATTTCCAACATGAGGACCTAAAATACAACAGTAACTTTGTCCATATAAAGGGTTAAGAGTGAATAGTTTACCAATCCTACACTACATTTGTTCAAACCTGGAAAATGCTTTTTACTCAATAAAATAAAAAGTAAAATAAAAATAAACTGAATATTAACAGGTATATACAGACCTATGCTGAAGAGAGGGAGAGGATTCTTATCGCAATAGATCCCATATTATTATGATACTCGACTTTATATAGTGGCTCCCAGTAATATCAAAGGTATCGTCATTTATGGAGACAATATCGAGCACTATGAGGGGCTAGTTGATATGAGAAATATTTCTTGGAGAAAGAATGAAGTTTTTCATTGAAATGGTAAAAAAAATCCTCATATTACTTTCGACACTTGAAACAAATGATGTCTTCTAAGAACGGATCTTAACAGTTTACCCAAATGAACTTACTTACAAATCACAAATATAATATTCAATGGCTGGGCATTTAAATCACCAATACAAATCACAGGATTTAAGGCAAAAATAATCACACAAAAAAAACACACTAAATCACAAAATTCAAAATATAGTCCGAACACACTACGTAAAAATAATGGAGAGTGAACCGAAAAGAGGGAGAGATGGGGAGACTAAAAACGTGTCGGGTGGAAGGAAGTTTTTGAATGAGTTAGTTACAAGGTTATATGCGGTGATAGGTTCCCGACACGTCTATTTTTAAAGTTAAAAAATCAAAGAAATAAGAAAATCACGTTAAGAGATTGGAGGCTTTTGAGGCTTAACGATATAAAATATTTGAAAAATGGAAAAGAAACGAGAAATATAGGTATGTAAGATTCAATATCTTCTTTTGAAATATCAAGGTCCGTAAGTTAAAGTTCCTCTATTAATGGTAGCTTTTTAACAGCTTCAATCAAATTTCCAAAGAACGAACCATAGCAAAACTCAATTTGAACGATTGAAAATGTGGAGGACCAAATGTGGGTCTCTTAAATCCGTAATATTGATACGAAGAAATAAGCCACTGACCAAGACCTCGATCGACAACATATTTACACATTATGAGGGACAACAGAAAGGTCACACTACAAATAGCATTTCAGTTTAAAAGGGAAAAACTAATAATTTTCATGGAACGAATAGATACTAATTATCATAGTTGAACAAAAAATAACAACACTGAATCAAAGAAAATTTTATTGTGTCTGGTAACTAAAAAATAGACGTTGATTATCATAGTTGAACAAAAAATAACGAGGAAAGAAACCACTCTAACCAGCTGCACTTAAATGTGAAAGACAATATCAAGGAAATAATAATGCATGTCAAACCAAAAGAATAATATTATGAAGGTAAAAAAATACAACACAACAAAAAAGAGAAATGGTACCTCAAATTTTGAAGGAACAAGTAAAGATGATAACGGCCGATAGTTCTTAGAAGCTTTTGGTTAGAGGTATTGGCTGCCAATATAGAATTGTTTCTGCAATGATAACTAACAAAAATTATTGAAAACAATCTTTTATGTGAAAGCATGTAAATACCACCAGACTATGTTAATGCCTTACCGATAACTGATAAAATGAGGACATCGTCAAAACCTTATTTTGTCTATACTTCAGCATTTTCGTCAGTTACTACCTACAACTAAATATTCTAAGTACTCCATTTCTTTTAATGCATAGTCTTTACCTATTTGCTTTAATAAATCACTGTGGGTATGAGAACCAGAATGAGTTCCTCGCCCTAGCCTTTCTGCCCATAATCGAAAATCTCCCTACCAATTATCCATGTCATCATTCTCATTTATTAAAATTTTGTATGTACATTTATTAAGGACTATACCACTTGCTTCAATCTAAAAAAAAAATTGTACGCCTGATTAATTATTTTCAATTTGCAAAGACCATTTATCAGCGCATTGTAGGTTATCACATTAGGAAGAACACCCCTTTCCTGCATCTCTGAGAAATATATGAATATCAGTTCTAGCCTCCCTTTACTAGCATGAGCATGAATCAGTATTGTAGACGTCATAACGATATGGGTGAATCCTTTGCTTAGCACCTCTGGGAATAACTCTCTGGAATTTCGGAGATGATTAATTTCCAAGTGACCATGAATAATGTTAGTATATGTCACGTGATCAGGAATAATACCACTGCCAATCATCTTTTTCAACAACTCATAAACTTCTTCAAAATTCCCCAGATTACAAAACTCGTACACAAAAACATTATAGGTAATCAAATTAAGAGGGAAACCCTTTGCTATAATTTATTCGTGCACACTAAAGGCCCTAGATGTATCACTGAGCTTCAAATCCCCCATCATTCGAGTTGTGTATGCAAACTTGTCGGACTACAACCCCATATGCGACATTTCATAAAATAATTCATTACCTATCGGTAAATTTTCTTCCTTGAATGAGCCATTAACTAGAATCGTATGCATCAAAACATTAGGAAGAATGTAATGACTGGTCATTTCTTCTTTGAGTTCCCCAACATCCTCCAAATCCCCACCCCTATAAAATGTGTGCATAATAGTATTATAAGTTACTACTATAGGAATAACATTCCCATGCCTTAACTCAAATAACAAGTTAAAGATGACAATATCCATATATCAAAATGTTATATGATATTATATTTGACATTCCCAAAAACTATAGTCTAGCATGAGTAATTCTTCCATGCTTGTAAAGTCCATACATACATGTATTACATGTCAACGCCCAGCAATTATTGATTCCGGCTCTTGTGATCAACATATCTATAATGGAGATGAGAAAATTGTTGTTATAGTGGGTCATCTCCTAGTCATGTCTATAGTTATTTTTGTTGTTTGGTTATTTTGTTCTTTTGTATTTTGCATAGATAGCCAAAAAATTATTGATTGAATTAAAAAATTCGTGTTGAATTCAAGGAAATAGAGAAATGTACAACCATGAGGAATTGAGGAAACAATTGCCCGGTGACAAATTCGAAGTGGTGGTGATTGTGATATTATTACACATAATGTTACTACTATCCTAACTTGAATAGAGTTTCTAACATTATCTATTAATATCTTTTCATTAGTTTGTGTACATGTTGGATGGCATGTTTTCTTTCTTATTACTATATACCGATGATAATAGATTTTGTGTTGTCCGTGACGCAATTAGGATCGCATCCCTCTATATTTGTTGGGTACTTGATGGTAAGGTCTCATAAGATCATGTTTATCTAATTTTATTTAGTACTACTGTTATTTGGTATTTGAATTGAATATGGGGTTTTATGATCATGACCATGTTTCTCTCCAAGGTCTGTTTAAATTTCATCTCAACTAAAAGGTTTCAATGATAACTGCGAACATTTTTAGGCCTTTCCACCAAGGCCATTTTACTCTAGAAAATTGGGTGCACTTAGAAAATGGTACAATCCTCCTTGGTTGTCTGAGGCTATTCCATCAACTCCATATGATCCCATTGTTCTGAGAGACTTTGAAAAAATGAGACTTCTCTATAGATAGTAAGATATATTTTTTTTCACAATAACAATAAGGGTAAATTATAAGAAATCCCCTGAACTAATATACTTTTTTTTATTGAGGGTACTTTTTATTCACAGTAACATATATAAAGTAAATGTAATAAGTAATATATGAGATTGAGAGTAATTTTTTATTTTCTGCCGATGCGTAAAACAAAACCTTATCTAACCATACAACAATCACATAAATAAAAAATAAAACTGAACGTCGGAGATATTTATTAATGTCTAAGCTCTAAGGCCTTCATTATGAATAATGATCTCATCTTGAAATCCTTATATATGTTTTGATGTTTATCCTCTTCCTCTATCAATTTTGTATGTGAACTGTTGGGGTTTATGCCCCCTTATCCTTATATATGTTGTATCTTATTATTTTGTAGCAAATGATGTCATTTAATAATATCCTTAAACACATAGTAACACAAACCATAAATGCAGAATAACACACACCATAAACAGAAGTTCACACTAACACACGCAATTTTATTAGTCTTGGAATAATATAATCATTTGATTTTAGATTATGACGTATAAATGTCAAGAGAATAGGGTATTTTGGATGTTCCTAAGTAGGTGTGCATATATGTGTTCATAAAAATTCAATTTCATTGTGTTAGCACAACAAATCCTGAGAAAATAAATTAACTAGTTGTAGCTTTATCATTAAATGTGAACATGGGTATTTGAGACTTACATTTGATGAATACCGACTTGCATACTACCACATACATAAATATAGAGGTTATTCAGTTTTATATTATATTTGATTTGACAAGGATTTTATAATGATTACATTTCAATTTTTGTCGTACAGATGACATACCGAACATATATAGTATTCAAAGGCATAAATCCAGTTGTATACACTTCTTGGCAAATAACACAATCACAAATCAATGGATACTAATGAGCCACGTATAAAGGATTTAACTTACATTTTCATTTCGGCTTAGTGGGATAATGGTTATCTTAGTGTCAGTTCTACTATTAGATTTATTTAAGTTAGAATTCTTTTAGTCGTATCTTACATCTTAAAATTTTAAGGCATTTCATCAATCATGTCATTTGCAAAACATATATTAAATTGATAAATGTGAATCATATTAATTTTTTCCTAAGACCCTGAAAAACAAAATAGGAAAATTATATTGTTTTCTCACACTTACTAATTAGTCTAAGAATTTTATGTTTCGTGACAAAAGATTAAATAAATATAAATTATATCTTTAACTAACATGTCTGTGTAAACTGAAAAACAAATGACGCTTAATCACAAGACAATAGAAGTGTCAAATGATGATCACGACAACTTTGGACCAATCGTTATCTTCATCTCTTTAATTTTAATTTTTTTAACTAAATCTCTATCAAAAGAAAGTTAAGCCTTGCCAATGAAAAGCAAGATATCGATTTGGTTTAAGAGTGAATAGACATCGACATCTATGTTGGTAGTGCAAAGAAGATGAATTTCCATGGATATCAACTAATACCATGGCACAAAAGGTAAATGATGAATTTGGGAGTGAAACAATGAGGTGGAAATTTTGTTGACCTCTTATTACATATAATTGAGTATGTGCAAACCAAGGCTTGTAGAAATTAAGCCCAACTAAAAATTTACCTTTTAATGTCTATCTTCACTTCATTCTCTCACGAAGAATACAACACGTACAAATTTCTATCACTTTCTCTAGTTTCCTTTCGGCATAGGTGCAGTAATGGGTCTCTTAATTCTTACTCTTGTGGGAAACAAATTGACGGAGTTACCAAAAAATTTATCGGATTAAAGGGAGCATTGGGGGAGGACTCCGTTCATTCATTAAATTTTCTCAGATAAAACCTTTATGCTCTGTAATTGAGCATTACAAAATTAACTGTTGAAAACCGTTTGACCATGAACAAAGTTCTAGAATGTGGATAGAAAATGTGCTAAACACCAGGAAGATCTTATCAATTTACATAGTTTCCCTTAAACTAATTGTTTATATATACATTTTAAAACCATTCGTGCGATGGAAAAATTTGGAATTATAAATCTGATGGAGCTTCATATCTCCTAATTTCTTAAGTAACTAAATTTTACAATGGTTAGAGGTGGAGTTACATGAAAGTACAATACAATATTACTATATTACGTTTAAGGGCATGATTAATACTGCGCGTAATGCATGGGTTATGACAAGTTTAGGTATATATAGTTGGGCTTGTAAATAAGGCTGCCTACATTCCTAGTCAATAGCATGTTTTACTCAAGTCCCTAAATAAACTAATAGAGGCAGCGATAGAGGGTCGGGAGGATACCTAAACACATATGTCAGATCACTTGTTGTTGATCTAGAAAAACGGTCAAACGGCCTCAATTATATATTAGCAATTTTTTATCTGATTTTTCTGTTCCGGTGCCAACAAAACTAAAAAAATCATATGTAATAGTGGAAACTACATCAGAAAAATGTTAGTGAATTAAAATTAGATAGAAATAGACTGACAAAAAAGTGTACTGTTAAAAAAAGTAGAAAAACCTTTGCCTTCAATATCTTTTGCTTATCTCACATGTCACCTCCAATAAGACCATTTTAGCTTAGAGAGTTTAGAAATATGAAGAATGTAAACAATCGAAAGAACATAGAAAAAACAAAAGCAACTAGTGGAATTTTTATACTACAGTAAAATTAGATATGAAACACAATGGGAAGTTTCAAAAGAAAGGTCATGTTGTGAAAATTTTTGCTAAAATCTTATAACACAAAATTAGAGGAATAGCATTAATCGAGTTAAATGACCGATAAATCCTTCAAAGGATAAGCACATAAAACAAAATCAGATTGAAAATTCATCAACTTATAAGCATAAGATGTTATAAATTAAAAAGAAACATGGTGAAATAAAATAGATGACAAGACATTTAGAGGTTCATCGCTTTCTTCTTCAATCTTTTTTCTAGTGAATCCACCAAGACACTTCCTCTCTCTTTTTTCTACACCCCTCATTCTTCTCGTGCTAGGAGTTGTACCTGGAGTTAGTAGGAATAACCAACATGAATTTGATGACTTAATTCAATTTAGATTTCACATATTTTATTTCATGCAACATCAAGTTTTATTCACCCACATATGTTTATATATGTAAATATATATGAGAACAAAGCTAAAATTTCTTATCTTACATCATAAACGATGTATAAATCAAACTGTTATAAAAAAGGGTGTTCCAATGTTTATCATGTTAGATGGTGAAAAGACAATATGAAACATCGATGACATAGATTACATGATGATCAAGTATTGAAAATGGAAACTAAAAAAAGTTTAACTTAGCTGAATCTTAACAGCATATGGGCTCAAGGGAAACATACATTTTATCTCTAAAGCACGTTAATTGCACGGAGAACCAAAAGATTTGTAAGAGAATTCAAACCTTTGTGTTTCTTAGTGAAAGAGTGTAGGAGGGGATAAGGGGAACGACTCCAACATAAATTTATTTATCGACATCACTCACGAAACCAATAACATTTTCCAACTGACTCTCAATACCTCCCATAGTAAAAAGAGAGGGAATTGAAGAAGGCACTACTAACTACTAATTGATGAAGATAGAAAAGGATCTTGTCATTTAATATCACCACGTGGAAATCTGTACTGAAAAGATCCAATTATATATATATATTGTTACACTTTAGATGGTACAAAGAAATTTAAGACAAAACTTTCAAATCTAAATAATTCAAGTTTATCCCAAGTAGAATTATAAACAAATATAAATTAAAAAAAGGTGTATTTGAATTGTAGAGAAGATAAAAGATATGTCATAACCATACACCTTAACATTGTAGACATCTTGTAAGACGTGTACATATGACACTAAAATTATTTAGGCTACGTTTGGTTGTCCCAAAATTATAAATTGGCCAATTTATAAATTTTGTAATTTATAAATTGATCCATTAATTGTGTTTGGTTTCATTAATGAAATGATTCATTAATTGTCCCATTTTAGATCATGTGTAAAATTTAAAATTGAATCATTTCACAGAAAACATGAAATGCATCCATTTGAAATATGAATCACATAAAGTGCATGCTTATCTCTCTCTCTTTCCATCCATTCCCTCCCCTACCCCTTCCCCGTCCCCCATAATTTATTTTATCCTTTTATCTTATCGAACCTTAACATCATTTTCACATTACAAAGCATTGCGTAAAATTGAATTTAAACTCATTTCAAATCCACTCATTTATAATTCACTAATTCATAATGAACCAATTTACATAATCAAACAATTTATGCAACCAAAGAACTTGATAAACTATTCAAACTATACTAAAGGAATTAGGGGCTTGTGAAAAAGAAATTGTCACAGTTGCATATGCAAAGAAAGAAGAGTACAATATAATGCTATAAAAAAAATAAAATAACTTTGGCTCAACTTCAATCACCCAATATCGTGTCCTTTGTATAGCAAAAGGAACTTTGACAATATTGTAGTAATTAGAGAAATATATGATTAAAAATTAATTAAAATAAAAAGGACGTGACATTGTACTTCCTCATTACATTTCGAATTTTAGAGTCATTATATGAAATGTACCGATACCAGATCAATATAACAATAAAAAACATACCTGGTGGGATTTAAACCATATATTTCTTTGTTCAATTGTCATCCAAAACCTTAATTACCCTACTTTGATCTCAACAACTTGGCAGAACTCTCTCAATTAACTTATCCTTATATTTCAATCATTAATTTGGTTATTCATTGAACAATCTCATACCTTATTTTTTAAACATCGAGTAAATCACCATGTATGTCAACATCTACATAAATGTAAATCCTCTACCTCCACAAGAATGAGAATCCAAGTGTTTATTTTTCCAATTGAACTATATATAACCAATATTGGGTTTTTAATCCAAAAAAAATACCTGATATGATTTCCATTGCAGTGACTTATTGAAACCAGGTGATGACTTATAGGGAATTGCAGTGAGTTATGGGGAATTATGACGACAAGGCGACAAGTTACCAAAAAGTTTTTAGGGTGTGTGGTAGATATCTTATGCGTGAATCAAGATATAGGTTTTAGACCCTCCAGATACAACACCCGATTCATGTTTTGTATGCAACAACAACGTGCACAAACCAAAATGGAGAGAAGAATTGAGGCAGAGGAGAGAGAGCTCATGTGAGAAAGGTGATAACCCAAGATGAGCGAGATTTAGGGGAACGTTGGATATGGAAGAGCTAAACTCGGGATGCAGAGTTTTGCAACTTGGGGAATGAATAAACGTGTTTGACCGAGAGTCATATTTAAGGGGATGTTAATAAAAATGTTGTATAAATGAGAAAATTAAAGTTATTTAGTTTGGCTAATAAATTGGGAGATGTAAAAACCAAAGGTGGAAATAGTTTAGAACACTTCACTTTTAAATGATGTTATTTAATTTATAAAAGTGTCTTAAATATGTATTATTCTTGTAGTGCTTCTCGGTCATGTAGTCAAACCGAGTAGGTAAGAAATGAGCTACCTTAGTCACATGTTATAGAATCACCCAAATGGACTCATGACCCCTTTGTGACGTCAACAGGGATAAAATCCATCGATATACTCTCCCACTTACACACCGAGATCTCTACTAGATGAAAAACCTCATCTAGTCTCTAATGACCAACTTTCTCCACCTAGCAAGTGGTGTACCTAGAGAGAAACTTTGCGTTGTCCCACTTTAAACCCACCCACCAATACTGCCATTTAATTTCTTCGTACATCTGGTACCTTCATGGATGAATTGAGAATCATTACCTGTGTGACTCCTCTGTAGATACACATTATAGGTCCTCATCATTCGGGACAATCAATTTCCCATTAAAACGTAAGCCACCACCAGAAGAAATTGAGTAGGACTTCGTTGCATTTTCCAACAACTATCACACCTTCTCCTTAAAAGAAGGATCTCCTACTTGTTCCTTCATAACACTCAAAATGATCTTGGGTATGATGGTCATCACTACCATATAAGCACTAGTGACCTCCTCCTCCTGAAAAAGATCATCCTACTTCACTTTCCAAATTGTTGCCAACTACCACATAGGCTTACGGATCAATGCATCTTCCACTATGTTATCCTTTCTGGAATGATTTGTAATATCGATCTATGAATTCATTCCACCTATACTGCCTCATATTCAGCTCATTTTATGTGAAAAAATACTATAGTGACTTATGGTCCATGAGAAAATGGAAATTTTCCTCTAATAAATAAGGCATCCAAATCCTCAAAGCAAAACTTCAAGTCATGCGTGGGATAGTTGTTCTCATGAGGATTAATATTGGAAGATAAAAAAGTTAGGGAACGCTTCTCCTGCCATATATGTTCCCCAAGTCGTTTTAGGGATGCGTCGATAAAATTAGTACTCCACTCCTCCTCGAGGACATGCAAGCAATGGTGATGAAGTCAACTTATCCTTTAGCTTAACAAAATCTTACTGACATTAATCATCAAATGAAAAAGGTATGCCTTTATATGTCAAATTCATCAAAGGACCCGTAATATTAAAAAAAACTCTGACAAACCATTGATAGTAACCCACTGACCCCAAAAAACTATGAACCTTTGTAGGTGTCATGGGATTGTGCAACTACTTCACCACTAATATTTTACTCACATCGACTATAATTCTCCTATCTGAAACTATATGACCCAAGAACTGTAATTCCAATAACTAGAACCCACACTTCTCGAACTTGGCATATAACTAATGATCCAGCAAAGTTTGAAGAACCATTCAAAAATGCTATGCGATCTCGCCCTCAGTCCGAGAACAAACCAAGATGTCATCAATGAAGACAATAACAAATTGATCTAACAAATATATGAACACTTAGTTTATGAGACCCACGAAAACTTTCGGTGCATTAATTAGCCCAAAAGGTATAACCCTTAACTCTCAAGACCCATATCTTGTTCAAAATGTTGTCATCAGGAACCCTTCTTCCTGATAAACAACTAATGGTATCCTGATCTCAAATAAATCTTCCAGAAGTGGTCTGCTCCTTCTATTTATCGAACAAGTCATCGATACACGAAAATGGATTCTTGTTCTGAATCATGACTTTGTTCAACTCCCAGTAGTCAATACACAATCTCAATGACTCGTCTTTATTCTTCACAAACAGTACTGGATCACCCCAAGATGAGGTAGTCCTAAGTATAAAGACCTTCCCCAAAAGTTATTGAATCTGATCTCTTAATTCTTGCATCTTTAGTGAAGCCATACGAATGGTGTGGCGCACATGCTATCATTATAGTCATATTGTTAAGTCTATCAAAAACTCAATCTCTCGACTCGAAAGTACCCCGATTATCTCCTAAAATACATTAAAAATTCTCTAACCATAGGAATCAAATCTAACGATATTATAGTACACTCTCAAGTCTTGTTCTCGATGTAAAATAAATGAGTGCTCAGCCTCCATGGGGACGAGGCATCACCACAAGAAACATATCCTTCCCTGGAATAGTAAACATAAAAGTGCCACTATAATAGTTCACCGTCACTTTGTATGTCGCTAACTAGTCCATACCGAATATAACATTATATTCGGACATTTCTAAGATGAGTGAGTCCACTACTAAACATAGCCTCCCAATGTCCACACCCACTCCCTTGCAGACTGAATGGATGAGAGCCATGCTACTCAATGGTGAATCTGTGCATATCATAATATCAGATGTCGTATGTGAATATAGTGCATACAAAAGGAGTGTGACACTCCGATGTCAAATAATTCTTATGATATGTGCTCATGAATATTAAAACTTACCCTCTAATGATGGCGGCAACTATAGCACAATTACCTCACAGACGTTATAGACACATCCGTACATAAATTTCCCCTCCAGAGATGATGTTTTTGGAATTACCGGAAGGGCTAATAGATGTGACTACTGGTGACCATGTTGGGCCTTTAATATTAACCCTTGTCCCTATTTGAGAAAAATAGCTGCATGTGGCCCTACTCCCCACATACAAAACACCTCCCGTCAAAGTCTACTAGACTTTAGCTCTAAAGAGGCTGACCTGATCGCTAGCCCAAATGGCATTGATATCTCTAGCTTTGGTGACCTCCACTCTAGTTGCCTGGCCCTGGTGGCTTGAAAAAGAATGTTGTTGGCCCTGATGGCCCTGCCTATACCCACTATCACCTGGTCTGAACCTCTTAGCTGACTCCCCCTGCTAAGAACCGCACTCTTGATGCCATCCCTATTATTTTGGTGCCCCACCGACACTACTAACCCTAGTCTTACCCTATTAGCTCGACTCACTTTACCTTTTTACTCCCATTAGATGAAAGAGATCAGCCTAGTGGTGTAGAAATGCTGCATTAATGACATCAGTGTAAGTCTGAAATGCCTAGTTACCAAGCAGATGTTATCGGATCGTCCATGTGTGCCCGTCAATGAACATCATGATTCTATTCCCATATGTGTTCACCTCATTTGGAATAAAATTTTCCATATGAGTGAACTCTTCCTCATAATAAACCCATTGTCCATCCCTCCCATCTAAGGTCTTGAAATATCTTTCTCATCTCATTCTGCACAGCTGACGAGAAACACGTATGTTTGAACCACACTCAACACTCCTAAATGGGAATATTATCCCTCTCCTCTGATATATTAACTGACTCCCACCATCGTAATGATTCCCCAACTTTCTCAAAAGTAGCTAATATATGATTTTGAGTGTTGCTACACTCAATTATGCGAAGATGCCTCTGGATATATTTCTTTCATTGGATTGTAGCCACACGTCTTCACTTCCTTAAAAATCTAGTGAATGTTATTTTTGGATGGCCTCCTTAAATGGTTCCCACATGGATGGCATCGTGTGAGTTTGCACTGGTATTTCCACCGGTGGCTATGGTTGCGCCTTAGGTAGGTGTTGCACCATAGATGTCATGGAAATTTTAACTTCTTGCGCTAAGATGGTTGTTTCCTCTTTTGCGATCATAATCCCGTGGGTGGCATGCATCTCCAATTGAGCCTCCTTATTTACCACCCTTCTTAATTCCTTTACTGGTTTCCCTCTCCTTGTGGTTGGCTTCTGAAACAAAACAAAAATTTATGAGATTCCACTTCAATATATTTGAATAGTATGAGAACAAAAATACGCAATAGGGAAACAATAGTCTTAAACATAGGGCATAATAAGTTTGTACAAATCCTGAAGAATACTAGAACCTAATATTCTGCAACCAACTATGACACCCCATCTATTCCGATGCCAGTTGATCAGGCCTTTATTAAAATTAAAGAGGAATGAAGTATGATTTCATTCTTAGCATCACTATCGTAACATTTATTTAATTATACTAGTAACTTATTATGTCCAGTTTCATTTCAACCATTAACCTTTTTCATTCAATCATATACAACCATTATAAATACACACTAACTAAAAGAACAACAAAAATGAAAAAAGATTAATCATTGGTAAAATAAACTGAATAAACCATCGGTGACAACAAATATACCAATATAAACTCGTACGTAGAAATAATAGGAAATTTCTATCTTAAAAGAAATGTCCTAATAATATATGGGAAACTTGCCCAAATGGAAAATAATGAAATAGTAAATCCTATCAAGATAGAAGGAATTGAGATGGCTAGAATCAAATCTCGCAGCATCCACAACAACTGCACGCAACGTCATGACACAAATCTAGCAGGTGGTTTAGGATTACTATGGAACATTATTAGAGGGTTAGCGTGTGTTTTAAGACAACTATTATTCCTAAGCACCTGGGGTTTTGAAAATATTTGACAAAGAGTCAAAACTCAAACCATTTGAAAAATATTTTCAATTATTTAAATCCTTTAACTATAAAGGTATAGTCTGTTACCTTCATATTTGACTTTCAGTCGCACTTACATTAGACTTTGCCTCACCTCTCACCTACAGTGAGCACCTAATGCATTTATTTTATTATCCTAACCACCCTACCCAGCCTAAGTAGGATAATAAACAGCTAACACGACCACTCCCATTGATAATCACTATTAGCTAATTTTCACTACCCTCACTAGGTATATCTTCATAAATGCTACATAGGTACACACATGTTATAATTTGATATTCACGTGAGTATTTCATATACATATATACATATGTACAACATCCATTGACTAGGGACTCATGGATGCATACCTCATGTGCTATCAGGCTCCAGGCACACCACATACCACAAATGGGCCACCAGATTGAAATCACACACTGAACCCAAAATGTAAATACAAACAACGGAGGTAGTCATAATCATATGTTCGGGAGTCTCAACTATACCAAACCGTTCCCAGACAATATAAAAAATAATATTTGTCCTCATTCATGGATAGTGGCTATACAACAGTACTATGAACTGGTGAAATAACCCAACACCTAGTAGTCAACGCCAGGTGGGCTACCCAGTCGACGCAACCTCCTAACGATAGCACTATTGAGTTAGGTATGTCTCAAATAGGTAAACATAAATCACCTAACCTAAACCCTAAACCGTAAACCTTAAACCTAGGAAAACCCATAATATATATATATATATATATATATATATATATATATATATATATATATATATATATATATATATGGAACTGACTATGTACGGGAAACCCCATAACATATTGTCCTACTAATTCCGAAGTTCGAACCGGCATCCTGATTTCCAATTTATCATGTTAAAGTATTCACCAACTTTTTAATTGATTCGTCCCACTTGAATCTAATTAATAGTTGGATTAAAACACGGGCTAAACCTTTACTAATGTTCGAAAGTAATCCAAAACTATTCCGAAAACTTATACACTCATTTGTCTAACGCTAATGGTTTAAAACATTGCAAATTAAAAATGGGACATGCCAGCAAATCGAACTAGTTTTCTTGGCAGACCAAACCGGTTCTGTCAAGTGAACAAATTCTCTCACCTAGCGAAGAGATTTGCTTTGCTGGTTGCCCTTCATCTTCGACTAAGGGTTTTCACTTTCAAGGTCCACCAATAGAGGTCACAAGCCTCGTAAAACAAAGAATTATGATCCCAAACGTATTTATTACTATCCTTAGTGCATTTTAAGCATGATCTAAACACGATTCAAATATTTATTCAACCAAAGGTTATTATTTATTGATTCAATTCATCCATTCTAAAATGATCAAATTTTTAACCCCTCATTGCAAAACACCCATCAAAGTTCATTCCTTTCATTGAATACTTATAGATTTAATAACTAAATGCATTCGTATTAACCCTCAATCAAATTTATATTATTAAATAACAGAGAAATACTCCTAATTGTCTTCATGATGTATTCTCAATTTTAGTTTCAAGTTTTGTTAGCTATGAACATAATTAATTGCAATATGCAAATTCAAAGCAAGTAAACACTTGCCTTGCTGGATGATTATTTGAAGCTCTACTTGTTCTTGTTGATTTGATTCAATTAATTACTTCTCTTTCTTCTCTAAGCTTTCTTCCATTTCATTTCTCATTTTTTTCTCTCCTTTCTTGTTCCCTACCTTGATTGTGACACCCCGCCTAATTGAATACTGGGTGATCATGACTTTATTAAATTAAATCAAGATTACAATTTGATTCATTCTTAACATCACTATCAAAAACTTTTTAAACTTTACTAACCACCTAGTATTCAAAAAGACGGTGCCAAATTTTATCTTTTTATTTACACAAAAGCCAAAATGTGGAAACGTAATAAAACTAAACTATCCATGCAATAAAATAAGGATCTGGATCAACACTGAAATAAACTAATACCAAATAAAACTCGTTCACCAATCCAATATAAAAGTCTAATATGAAATCTAAATAAAGTCTAACTAACATAAATGAAATAACTGAGGGCAACATGCCTGAATGAAATATTGAACCCCACCCTACACAAGGAATGACATAACTGAAGTGTCTAGGTACAAATCATGCAAGCATCCATAAGTGTTGCAGCTACGCATCCTTAGAACAGATCATCCTGCTTGGCATCCCTGTGGATGGACACCTAAAAGTTTTTGCAAAATATTTTTCTAGAACGGGTTAGAGCCCGGGTAAAATCATTTTGAAAACATAGAAAGATTTAAATCGCAGTTTAAATGACCAGCTATTAGGTACACATGTTAGGTTGCTTACACTCGCTTGAGTTGCTCACCTCTCATTTATAGTGCGCACCTAACATCTCACCTATTCAATATACCCAAACTAGCTAGGTATCAAGTATCTAACTGACCACCAACCAACCTGACTCACCCGTACTGCCCATACAGTATGCTAGAGTCTCCCCTTGATTATAATTAAGTCCTTGGTTAAGTTTCTTTTTAACCTACCTGTATCACTCAGACAGTACATTACCGACCAAATAATAATTAACATTACCCTTATGTTATTATTAATTCAAGTTAACATTTCACATGTGTTATCGTTCACACCATATCATTAAGTTTCTCCACTTGAATTTCATTTTAAATATATGTTATCTGTTTTTCCTACTATATACACATTAGTAGATTCAGCATTGTTTATAAATACACTATCTAGTCTCACTACTATCGCACATAAGTAGTTGATCATTACTTTAGATATACGCAATCTAGTCTCACTACTATCACCCCAAGTAGCTTATCATTATGTTAGGTATGCGCCATTTAGTCTCACTACTATCATCCAAAAGTAGAATAAAACATCGTTTTAGACATTCACTATCTATTCTCACTACTATCATGGATAAGTAGATTAAACGTAATTCAGGTATACACCATATAATCTCACTACTATCACATATAAGTAGATTATTTATAATGTATATCTATTTCATAAACAATATATATTACAAGTGCATGCTTTGCATTTATGTCCCCATATCATACACTAAGGACTATTAGTTAAGAATGTCCCCTCGAGCTTATTTAGGAATGTGTCATCGAACTTGGTTCTGAATGTTTCATCAATCTTGGTTCGGATTATCTCATCGAACATGGTTGAAATTGTCTCATAGAACTTACCAATTAAGTTAGTTCGGAATGTCCCCTTCAACTCGGTTCGAAATGACTCATCAAACTTGGTTCGAATTGTTTCATCAAACTTGGTTCGGATTGTCTCATCGAACTTATCAATCAAGTATATAATCGGTATTCACTCCACCTATAGTTAAATCACTTGGTATACATACAACCTAATTATACATGCTCGCACGTTGTATGTTTCTCTCGAATACTCATCATACATACTACTCTACTATTTACCTCACTGTCGTATTTATACGAGTATTCACAAAACTCTAAGGGTCTTGGTTGCCCATTCATTGATTTTAGTAGTTAACTATCTATTAACCTACTCATCTTCTATTTAACTCATTCGTTATCTTTATCTCTAATAAATTATGACATAATTTAACCCAATTCATCATCTTCTTAATACTCTCAATGAGACTCAATCACCACCCTATCATAGGCCTACTGTAATATAATATGTCCCTCATTATTATTTTAATAAAGTCCCAAAAATTTCCCGAACAAAATTTAGGAATTCTATTGTTAAAAGGGGAAATCTTTTGTTTTCTAAGAAACCGAATCGATTCGAAATGGTACTCTTCGTATCCTTCATCTAGTTCATACGTTTTTCCACCATTTTCATTTATCCAAGTTACATGATACTTCACCAAAATTACAATAAAATGTCCTTAACCATTTCTACATATATTAGGATAATTTCTAACATTCTAAACATATCAAATCTTCACAAAATTCCATTCAGAAATAATTAAAACCCAAAACTCTTCAAGAATCCTAGTTTTGTGTTCTTCCCACATATTTATTCCAAGAACAAGAATAATTTCATCTTAAACTAATACATCCTCTGACTTAGTGATACTAACATCAAGGAATATATATACATGCAACTCCTATTTCGATTCATTGAGTAAACCCTCCCAAAATCATATTTACTCTCCCCAAAACATGAAATCAACCATATTATACATGATTATTATAACATGCTTAAAATAAACGAAAGGTAAATACTTGCCTCTCAATAGCAGGTCTGGAATTCATTGGTTTAATGCTATGGTTGTTCTCCCCTCGCTCCGATCTCAATTTCATTGCGTTCGGGGCGAAAAATGGTGTATGAAGCTTGGTTATCTCCTCCTGCTCCTCTCCTATGGCCTATTTTCCTTTAGATTAGTGCTAACCATAGTTCCTTCCTCTAATGGCACATATGAAGTTAATATTTTTGGATTTATACAAACCACAAACTCCCAAATGATCGCAATGCCCTTAAACGATGTCGGGATGGTCTAAAATCATACTGGGACCCAAACTATACACCTCAGTGCATTTTTTTGACTATTTCGACCCTTCCGGAACCAACCGTGACCTTAAAATCACAATTCCATCCACTTTAAAAAAATCATCATATTTCCACCTCAAAATGCGACACGCGTGAAATTAAACTTAAACTAAATTAATTTTATCTAAATCCTCGAATTAGATAATTTCTCCCAATTAAATAAATTTCGAAATAACCAATTTAATAAATTTCCATATTCTCTAAAAATACAAGGTGTTACATTGATCCCACTAATAAGAGGTTAAGTATATTTTCTAACCACCCCCTTTTAAAACACTAATTTTCGGATTACATTTAATCCCTCAGGATTAAAAGACGATTATTCCCTTATACGAGCCTTTCTTTGTCTTAAAACCCTCTGTAACCCAATTGTAACTCTCGGGCACATATTCTTGACTATTTCGACCCATTTTGGATCGTCGGAACACTAAAAAGGCCATCTGAGGTACTAAACAAAAAATTCTCAACCATTTCATTAAGAGAGCTCCACACGTGTACAATACGCGTCGCCCATTAACCCTTATTCTTCGTTTCCACTTTCTAAACGACATAGTATAATAATTTTTGCATCACTATTTACTTATTGCATGCAAGTAAATAATTTTAATCATAAATATTAGTCCCCAAACTCGCCAATTATTATTTAGCGAAATCAATTCAATTTCCTAATTAAATTAATAATTTAATGCACACGTAAAATAAGATGCTCTCAAAGTATGGGGTATGACATATATATACCATTATATGTAACAATAAAGCTCTAAAAGTAGAATATAATAGTAAATAAAATAATGTAAGTTTTCCCACCTCAAAGAAGTTATACTAATTGTGAAAATGGCTATGAAAAGGGCAACACCCGACATCCTAAGGTAGCCTGAAAGGGGTTAGCAAGCCTCCTCGAGCTCCCTTGAAATCTTTTCTTAACAATCCAATACCAAGACTCCATAAAAATTATAATAGAAGTCTAAACAAAACCCAGTTTATGAAACCCCCTTTCTAACACTAACAAAATGTCCTATAACTCCAACTAAAGATCTTCATAATCGAGGAGGATGATTTGAGGTGTTATCACTTTGAATTGTAAGGGAAAATATGGACAAGTAAACTATTACAATGATGGATTTGTGAGGAAGAAGATGGCTAACTTCCTCTTCAAAGAGAAGTGAAGAAGATGGGTTTCTCTTCGTCCCTCTCTCTCTCAAAACACCACAAAATGCATTTAAAAATACCCACCCCAAACACTTAAAGAAATTATCCCCTTACTAATTTTGGTTAAAAGATAAGACATCTTCTGATGAACCCATCCTAAGGTCGATAACTTAACCCTCTAAACAACCCATATTTTTATTCCTCAAAAAGAAAAACTGACATGATGGCCTTGCTGCATCAAATCAATCCGATATTCATTCCGAATCAATCCGTTTAGGTTTAGACTAATCCATCCGAGATTCATAGCTATCCATCTGTATGACATGTCATTTTCCTGTTAAGCCCAATCTTTTCCTAAAATTCACATTAGAAACTTGAACCTTTAATATATTGCACAAGCGAACTCCAAATTCAATTATATTAAATAATTATAAACACTGGTGTAATCATGGTTATCTTGAATGCCATTAACTCACTAAAATATCATTGATAACTAAATTTAAAAGGCGTGGGTATCATAAAGCATGTTATTATGAGTTCAGAATTTTATTTGATCAACATGTTGTTGACATTTGCGCTTGATCGTTGTGTTATTGTCTAGTGGATACTCATTACTCGATTTTTTAGAGTTTTTCCCCAACCATACATATATATTAAATATAAACAACGAATTTTGTGGCATTTATACTATTTGTATCAGGGGACTGATGATAATTCTCCCTTTAAATTATTAAATGAGATTTGAAATGATTAGTCTTGATAAATGTATATAACGCCACATGCACTATGCGAATCAGATATTATTGTTAGCATCCATCATATCGTGTGTATTTATGTATTGTTTATGAATGTACTAGACAACTATTCTAGTGTGTAGGGTGAAATATATATTTTATAGACATGTCATCCACAGTAGGACATGAGTCATCACAAATTTTTTCACACATGTCACCCCAACATATTGGATATGTGGCAATCCACTTGGGCTTATTTGGATATAAGTAAGCCTATCTCCCTCATTAAAATAACAAGTTTTGGAAGAGGATACATTATAGATCTCTCTCTCTCTCTCTCCATGAGTATCATGGCAAAATCCATACATTTACAATGAAGAAAAGATGTTGCTCTCTTCCACCAACTATCATCTCTCCACCACCACTTTGTGTTTTTCGGGAAATAATACGAACCCACGAACTACACTCACAATCAAAGTTCCTCAAGTCAAAACATAACCAAAATCTAGTATTTCCCCATATTAAACTAGTCTTTTACATTAGGAGACTCGAATAGGGAGGTATTTGCAATTCTTATTGTGTAATGACTCGTCCATACCTAAAAAACTCGGTGAAACTGAGATAGGGTATTAATTGATCAACCTTCTATTTTGAAGATAATATCCAACTCAGGACTTTTTTACATCATTTTTTATAAGTCTTTAAACGTTATCCATCCAAATGTTCCTTTCGATTTATTAAGGGAACATCAAAACATGATATGTTTATTCTAATATTTATTGTTTCAATAAATGATTACATTGTCTTTAATTGTTTTAGTGGATAAAACATATTTTTTAACACATCTTAGCGTAACACATATTGTTGATACCAAAATTTACCATCCTATATGGACCAATTACAAACCAGTACGCATCATCCTACTTGGCACGTATCCAAGTCAACATGATAGAGAAGCCCGATCAACTTCGTTACCCAACCAGCTGGGAAGCCCGACCGATGTTGTTTACCGACCAACTGGGAAGCCCGACCAATAATCGAAAAGTCATTCTATGCATCCAACTAAGCGCCAACATTTTTACAGTCTGTATTGCCTATGAAGCAACAACGTTCATATAATTAATTATCATTATGTATTGATGTGAATGCCTAACAAATAAAGGAATTCCATCCTTTCACATGAGAACGATCAAGACCCCCTAGGACTATTAATACATTGTGTCACCCTCATTATAGGGCGTGAAAAAAACAAGTCAAGGTAGTCAATACATAACAGTGGACGTAGGCTATTCCATTAGGCCGAACCACTTTAAAAAGTTTTCTTGTGTCTTGTTTGTTTTACTTAATTTATCTGTGATCAATTAATTAGGCTTAGTCATTAATAGATTGGCGTCGTCTGTGGGAACGTATTGCTAAATGTTTTCACTCATTCCTCATTTATCACCCATGGCTGAAATTCCAGAATTAAGCACTGGAAATGAGGGAATTCTTCATAATCCCTCCGCGCCTCCTAATAATAATGACTTGACAACAATTTTGGATAGACTGGCCAATGTTCAAGAGGCCATGCAGCATACGATATGACAGTTGGGTCAAACTCTGCAAGCTGGAGTACTGGCACAATTAAATCCCAAGAATATGCCGCCGCCACCAATAGGGAGTGTTGGGCACAACCATTTTAGAACTTCTAGAGATCCTTCATATCTACCTGGGGTAACCTCTTCTATCAGGATCACTAATTACACCGATGGAAAATCTCTCATCCCAGAAAGATTGAGTGCCTTAGAAAGGCTAAGTAGAGCCTCTCCTTTCGATTATTTGGGACCCCAGGGTAAAGCCCAACGGGCTGTGTTAAGAAATACTCGATGACCAAGTGATTTAAGGGAAGTTTCATCCTAATCTGGATTAAATACCCGACGAACTAAAAGGGCTAGTCGGAGAGAAGGTTCGCAAAAAGAAAGCTCGGTAAGATTTAAAGGTTGGCATAAAAAAGCTGCCACTCGTGGCGCTAGTAGCGAGTCTTGGAAAGGTTCCATTCAACGTTTGGAAGGTAGATTAGGTTAAATGGTCAAAGCTAAGAATCCCCTTCAAATAATTTTTATTAAAGTGTCCCCCTTTTTCCAAACCATCATGGATTTCCCTACACCGAGCAAGTTTAAAGCCCCAGTAGTCACTCACAAATATAATGGGAAGACTAATCCAGTTCTCCATATAGAGCAGTACCAAGCATCTGATGATATATGTGTTATCTCTGATGAGATGAAATGTGGGCCGTTCTCAGGAATAATCACTAGATCTGCTCAAATCTAGTACAACCGCCTTCTTGGGGGCAGATTTCTTGCTTTCAAAAACCAATCGAGATAGTCATTAGTAATTTTTGCTTTGGAGCAAAACCAATGAAAAGAGTCTCTCATTTACTCAGTGTGAGACAAAAAGAGGGAGAAAGTACCAGGGATTACATAACTCGTTTCAATAATGAGAAATTGTAAGTGATTGGTTATGAAGAGAAGACAACAATCACTGCTCTCATGAGTGGTTTCCTCTCTGATAAATTATTTTATACTCTGGAAAAATATCCACTAAAGACGATGATAGAATTGATGGCCAAGATAGTGAAGATTTGAATGTCGCGAAAGCTATGGCTGTCGAAAAGAATTCAGACGCAAAAGTGGAAGAAAAAGTATAAGGGAAGTCATATAAGAAGGACAATAAGAACCATAATGAGCACAAGAGTTAGAAGGGAAAGGAAGTCTTAGATCGGCTCGGGAAATTCACTAATTACACCCCATTGAAGGTGGATATACATCATGTATTGGAGGAAATCAAGCACAACAATGATTTGAGTTGTCTTGAAAAGTTAAGATCGCCTGCTAATAAGAGAGACAAGTCCAAACATTTTAAGTTTCACGAAGGTCATGGTCATACCACTAATCAATGCATTGCGCTCCAAAATGAGATAGAAGTAGTCATCCGAAGAGGAAAGCTGGACAGATTTGTAGATTGATAGAATGATGGAAAAGATGGAGGAAGAGGATGATAGAGATCTAAATCCCCAGTTAATACTAGGGACGATAAGAAGACGAACCACAATGATGATCCAAAAGATGATCCCGATCTCCCCAAGAAACCTAGCCAACCGAAAAGTGAGGTATTCGCACTCATTTTTGGATCTTTTGATTGTGACATGATTACAGGTGTAGATATCAGAGTAGGAGATCATACAGCTGAAAGGAAGGATTACCTCAATGAGGCTCAAGCTTGTTCTTATATCTAGCGTATCAACCTCATCGAGGAGGAACGACCAAGAAAAGTTAACAAGGATAAGCTCGTAGTTGTCTTTTCCACAAATAATTTATCAACAGTTTTGTATCCACATGATGATCCTTTAGTGACCAGATTCAGGATGAAAGAAGTATTAGTAGCAAGAACATTGGTGGATAATTGTAGTTTTGAATAAATCATGTTCTATCCCTTTTTTGATAGTTTGGGTTTAAAACGCAATCAATCGGAGCCATATCAGAGGCCACTCATTGGATTCTCAGGTGAAAAGGTGTTTCCACTAGAAACTATCAAGATGGATGTGTTGATTGGGACTTGGTCGGTGAGCAGGATAGAGCAGATAATATTCTTTGTAATGGATAAAAATGTTCATTCTTCTTATAATATGATCATGGGGAGAGTCGGTCTGAAAAATTTTGAAGTTGTACCCTCCATTGTTCATCAATGCTTGAAGTTCTCTGCCAACTTTGGAGTTGGAGAAGTGAAAGGAAACCAGAAAGTAGCTCGGGAGTGCTACTATTCCTCTGCCAAGGAAGAAGAGGTGCTGGCAAACAAATGGAAAACCACCATCTATCAAGTAGATACTAGTGAGCTGAGGAACGAGTTTGAGGTAGAAACTTTAGATCCACGAGATGAATCTGAGCTTGTAAAAGGTCAAATGATGGAGAATACATAAATCATTGTTCTGGATGATGATAAACTAGAATGAACAACTTAAATAGGAACATTATTGGAACCTGTTCTTAAGCAGTAGTTGACCCCTTTCTTGAGGAAAATAAAACAGGTATTCACTTCGAGTCATGAAGATATGCCAGGAATAAATACAAACTTATGTCTAATGAACTTAATTTTAACAGGGAAATCAAACCTGTAAAGCAGTGAAGAAGAGTTTTTTGCACGAAGAAGAACCAGGCTATACAGGAAGAAGTGTAGAAGATTAAAAAATCATCCTTTTTTGAAGATGTGAAGTACCCTGATTGGTTAGCCAATGTAGTTATGGTAAAAAAAGAAGAAGAACAAGTGGGGGATGTTTGTGGATTTTAATGACTTCAATAAAGCATGACCAAAGGATCACTTTCCTTTGCCATGAATTGATTAGGTGGTAGATGCTACTTCAAAGCATTAATTGCTGAGTTTCATGGATTCATATTCTGGTTATAAGCAGATCAAAATGAAGCCAGAAGATAAAGAAAGTACTTCCTTTATCACTCCCCGAGGAACTTATTGCTATGATGTTATGTTGTTCGGTCTTAATAATACTGGTAATACTTATCAGAGACTAGTGAATAAAGTATTTGAGGAAAAGATAGGCAAGAATATGGAGGTTTATGTTGATGATATGCTCACTTAAAGAAAAAAGATATTGATCATATTACCGACCTGAGTCAAACATTTAATCAATTGGAAAAGCACCAGATGAAGTTTAACCTCACCAAATGCATGTTAGGTGTGAGGGAGGGAGTGTTCCTTGGATATATCGTGAATCAAAGGGGAATTGAAGATAATCCAGATAACATTAAATCTACGATCGAAATGAAGTCCCAAACCTGTAAAAATGATGTTCAAAGGATAACTGGGTGTGTAGGAGAACTCATTAGGTTTGTGTCAAGAGAGATAGACAAATGTCTTCCATTCTTCAAGTACTCAGAAAAACCTTTGAATGGAACGATGAATGTGAAAAGTCATTCCTGGAGTTGAAGAAGTACTTGGGAGCACCACCATTACTTTCTGGACCAATGTTGGGAGAAAAACTGTATCTGTATTTGGCAGTATCCGAGTCCGCGATTAGCTTTACTTTGATCAGGGAGGAATATCGAGTTCAAAATCCATTTTATTAAACCAGCAAAGTTTTTCGAGGAGTAAAAGTAAGATATCCCAGACTAGAAAAATTAGCATTGGCTTTAATTGAAGCTATTAGATGAATGAAGCCATACTTTTAAGCCCACACTATAGTGATCTACACTGATATGCCATTAAGGCAGACTTTGCACAATCTCGAGAAATCTGGAAGACTGATGTATTGGGTTGTGGAGTTAGGGGAGTATGACCTTGTGTATGAACCAAGGACTACGTTAAAAGGCCAAGGTATTGGTCTACTAATTTTATTACAAAATTCACTTATCCAGAGGGCCCCGAGCTGTAACGAACTCTTGCCGAGCAACATACAAGAGTCAGTAGACCAAATGGAGATATGCCCGACCAACTCCAAATAGGGGAAACTTTAGAAAAAGACTAACGAGAACCATCCAGTGGAGTATAGGAGATGAAGAAGAAATATGAGAAGGCAAAAAATAAAATATTCCATCAAGTGACTCTGACAAACCAAGCATTTGACAACAATATCCCCATATGGAGTTTGTACGTCTACGGGTCATCTTGCGCAACTGGATGTGGAGCTGTAATCATTCTTAATACTCCTAACGAACTAGACATAGAGTACGCTCTACATTTACAATTTTAATCCTCCAATAATGAAGAAGAGTATGAAGACGTGATTATTGGTCTAAATTTAGCTAAATCATTGAACGCCGAGCAAGTTGTGGTGTACAGTGATTCACAGTTAGTTGTAAATCCAGTGTTGAATTTATATGCAGCAAAAGAAGAACTGATGACCAGATATTTGGATAAAACTTTGGAAGTAATTTCCACCTTGCTAGAAGTCCAGATGGTCAGGATTCCAAGATTTGAGAATGCCCGAGAAGATGCACTTGCCCAGTTAGCTTCAGTAACCAGAACGGAGATACGAAGAACTATTGCTATTGAGCTACTTGCTAATAGAAGCATTGATGAGGATCTGATGGTCAACTTTATCACAGTTGATATGGGGCCATCTTGGATAGACCCCATAAGAGCATATATTGAAGATGTGATTCTTATAGTCGATAAACTTGAAGCTGAGAGGATGAAATACAAAGCTACAAGGTATGTGCTAGATTGTGGTGTGTTATACAGAAGATGATTAACTTCCACTCTATAATGATGTGTGCATCCAGCTGAGGTAAATGAATCGATTGAAGAATTCCATGAAGGGTCGTGTGGAGCTCATGTAGTAGGAAGAACATTGTTATGAAGAATACATACGAAAGGATACTACTGGCGAGCCATGCATGCAGATTGTGTAGATTTTCCTAAGAAATTTGATAAGTGCCAGAGGTTTTCTAGCATACTAAGGGCTCCCGAAGCTCACTTAACACCAATCACCTCACCCTGGCCTTTTGTCATGTGGGGAATTGACTTGGTCGATCCCCTACCAACCACTCGAGGAAGGTTCAAATACCTAGTTATAGTTGTTGATTATTTTAAAAAATGGGTGGAAATTGAACAAATTGATTGATTTGACTTATGAAAAAATTTTATCAATTTATATGGAAAAGTATCATATGCATGTATCGCTTAACTTATGCATTTATTACTGATTATGGTACACAGTTTGATAATGAAGAATTCTCTACTTATTGTTCCCACTCTAATGGCAAAAAATCCACTCTCCTCCTGACCATACTCAAAGCAACGACCAAACGGAGGTAACTAATAGAACTTTGTTGAACGGGATGAATAAAAGGTTGGAAAAAAAGAAAATTAGATTAATGAGCTACATTCAGTCTTATGGGCCTATCAAATAACTTTCAGAATAGCTACTGGAGAAACCCCCTACCTATTGGCATTTGGTACTGAGGTCGTGATCCTTATTGAGCTAGGGTTACCTACGCATAGAGTTCTTAACTTTAATACACCAGTTAGCGATTTGATGAGAAGGTTGGATTTAGACATGCTAAAAGAAGTCAGTGAAGATGCAGCTTTAAGGAACGTAACTTATCAACAAAGGACTGCACGTTTCTACAACAGGAGGGTCATGCCGAGTAATAAAAAGGAGGGAGATTAGGTTTTGAAGAAGGTTATTCAGAAGAATAATAAGCTGAAAGACAATTTGCATGGGCCTTATCATGTTATTGTTGTTATCTGACTAGGCACATATAGTATTGAGACTTTGGAAGGGGAGGAGTTCAAAAACCCATGGAATGCAGAGCAATTGAAGAAGTACTTTCAGTAAAAAATAGTTGCGTTGTACTCAGTTCACTTTAATATTAATGATAACACGACTTTCTGGAAAAAAATTATTTGGTTGCTTGTTTTCGGAGTAATAGTGTTATGCACTTGTAACATTATGATAGAATTATGAAATCAATAACAAAGTTGGTAGGCATCGGCATCAACAAATACCAAAAACAAAGTTGGTTGGTATCCACCAAGGCCACCAACAAAGTTGGTCGGTAACATTATAAATAACCAATAAAGTTGGACGGCATCAACAAATTCCACTAACAAAGTTGGTGGGTATCCACCACGACCACCAAAAAAGTTGGACGGCATCAGTAAAACCACCAATAAAGTTTGTCAGTATCCACCAAGGCCACCAACAAAGTTGGTCGGTAACATTATAAATCACTAACAAAGTGGGTCGGTATGCAAAGAGGAAACCACCAACAAAGTTGGTCGGTATCAAACTTGTAAAACCATGCAAGGAAAAATTATAAGTCCCAAATTCTTGGTTAATGAAGATCCGAATGACAAATGTTCGTCTAAATGGGCTAAAAGATGGAAAAAAATTCCACTTACGTCTAGGAACAAAGGTAACTAGTGAAATTACCATAAAGTTCAAGTACATTAGTAAAACTATGGTGAAGCATTGGTAATTGGTATAAAAATTAGGATAACCCTAAAAATATCAAGAGAACTGGTGAAAAAATAGAGATAAACTAAAATAGTTGATCCATTCATAGTCAAAGACTATAAAAACATTCATAGAAATTCAAAGATTAACTAAGAGTTGATCTTTTCACAAAATAAGTTTTTCATTAAATTTCAATAATTATATATTGTTGCTCAAATCTAGAGTAACAAAAAACACAAATTTACTCTACATGATGCTTTCCTTTAGCTTTAGAAACAAGATCCATGCCAACTGGAGTATCATCCAAAGTAAAAGGAGAGTTGATGAAGTTAAGATCTCGAAGCGTTCAGGTATTATTACTACTCGAACAATCAACCAAATGAGAAGTACAAACAATATCAAGCTCGTCATGCAATTAGTAATCCCCCAAGTACTTGGAAATCAAACATTGGGGAACACGGTGAAGAGGTACCCAATAAACATTGAACTAACATGGAGGATTATCAAGCTGCAGCAAGCCTGGATCATACCAATCCCATATAGAGTCATTCACATCCAACATTAGCACAGTTAAAGCGTTAATCCAACCCCATTTGTAGGACTCATTTTGGGCATGTTGGGGTCTATCATCATAGTGTCCCAAAGCTTCATTATAAACACCCATATAAAATTCTTTGGACTTCTTATGGTATTGGAAAGTTAATTTATCAACCTGTGATTTTAGCTTCTTCAGTACCCAATCCTTAGCCCTCCAATTGATAAAATTGAGTAGATAGTTACTGATATAAAGTCTGCAGATTTTGAAACACTTCAGCAATAGCTCGGTCCTTTGCTTTTAACTGTACATCTTAGTTGGCTAGGGCCTATTGAGTCCTAAGTTCCTCTATAGTTCCTCGGCCAACCCAATATTTAGCTCGGGAAGAAGAAGCGGACTTAACGTTTTTCAAGGTCTCTAATTCATCTCTTAATGTGGTGTTCTCAACTTCTAAAAAGGAATGACCTTCATCCGTAATAACAATAATATCTCTAGATGAAGACTTCAAAAGATTCAAATCATTCCTCAAATTAATATTCTCCTCTTCCAAGATTTTGGCAATGGTCCTAGCATTTCAATTTAAATTTTAAGTAAAGCTTCCTTCTTATTATAAACGGAGATAAATTTATCAAACCCTCGACCTTAACTCAGACTTTTATACTTATGCTCATAGCTCTGATGTAGTAGCACAGTGGATTCGTAATACTGATTTTGAAGTTCTTCTACCATTTCGTAATGGGTAACATTATTTTCTACCACATGATCAAATAAGTACTTTAAATATCTGTAGGATTATTTAACTTTCTCCGAAGCATCATCACCGAGCAACTGGGTAACTTCTTGATCGGATAAGTCCATATGGGCAGCTTTAAAAAAATTGCATTTTCTCATTAGCTCGGTAACATGGGATGACAGTTATTCCATCTTCGCAATAAACTAGCAAGAAGAAATAATCACTAATCAACAACAAGAATGGAGAACATGTGTAATCAATAATAGATAGAAAGGAGAAACAAAAGGTTCATTTATTGATAACAAAGATTTCAAGTACAATCAAAATAAAGAAAAAAGAAATAATAAAAATGAGAAAAATGCCAAACAACATTACACATTCTCCCCATCACTCTTAACCTTCTTGCTTTTCTCAGAAGAAGAAGTTGTAGGTTAGAGTTGCTCAGTTTGCTCAGCTGGAGGAACAGAAGACTCAGGGACCTCAGGTTGTTTAGAAGAAGATTCAACCACAACTGAAGAATTATCGGAAGAATCTTCATCTTCAATGTCTTACATAATGATCGGACGGAGCCCATGAATATACCTCTAAAAAAGTTTAGAGTCTCCTTTCATGTTCAACGCTTTAAGGGAAGTAACCCAACAATATCTTAAGAATTTTTGCTTCACATACTCATTCTGAGCAGAAGCAGTAGAAATGGCTTTGTTCCAGACCTTGTCCCAACCATCACTGAAGGAAGCCTTCACAGTAAACTTTCTCTTGGCTCTGGCCGAACACGCAAGATCTTTAGCAACCTTTGCCCTGTGCTCTGCTTCTTCTTTCTTATGCTCATATTTATCTTTCTACTACATAGGTTCCTTTTCCTTGCGCTCAGCTTCCTCTTCCTCTCTCATAGCTTTATCCCATTGGAGATCCAATTCCTTGGCTATGCGCTCAGCCTCAAGGGAATTCGTATCAGAGGATAAGCGATAAGTTTCAACTATCTTCGATTTTTTAGCCCAAGTATTCCTTTCATTATCCAAAGCCTACTAAGAATCAAGTAATTATTTCTTCAAACCAAACAAATCTTCCTCTAACTCATTCGAAGAAGAAGAAGCCTTGATGGCATCATCCTTCTCCAGCATATTATTGAAATGTACCAAGAACTACAAAAATGAAGATTAAAGTGAGCATGTGAAGAATGTAAAGAACAACAAAACCAAGACAATGGAAATTACTTACTGATGCAAGGTTCTGAGCAGCCAATTTGGAGACCTTTGTTCTGGGGATCTTGGAATCCACCCCCCTGTGGCTGGAAGAGTACCAAACTTGATCAACTTGCCAGCCAAACTAGGAGTATTGGCTTTTGGAGTAACAACATCAGATGAAGGAAAATCGAGCAAGGACGGTTGGTCGAGCACTTGATCGACATGCTTCCCTGTAAGCTCCCCCCCCCCCCAAGTCCCTTCACAGTAACCTCAACCTCCTTGGGAGTTACATCCTTAGGAACCATATCCTTCGGAGATGGATTCGTGGGGGCTGGACCATTTGGGGGTGGGGGCTTCATAAGATCCCCAGTTTTATTCTTAGCTCCCTCAGCAGATGATTGGGAGGCAGGTGCAATACCACTGGAAAGATCAGGAAACTACCTCTTCTTCATAACTTCAGATAAATGTGTGTCAGAATCAATAGAAGACTCTACGTCAAGATGAGTAACCAGAGTAAGAGAGGTAGCAGGTCTGGCAATAAAAGAGGAAACAGTGTTCCTGTACTGGAGCAGATAAGAGGCAGACCTCACATGCTCCTCAGTAATGATTTTGTGAAGTACCCAGATAAACTTCAAGTCTTTAAAACTTACTTCCCTGTCTTTGGGGGACTTTATTTTTTTCTCAACTGCAATTTTTTTTATAAAATAACAGTTAGTATGACATTTTATCAAACATAACAGGGGCATATTTACTAAAACACAAAAAAAACTATTCGATTGCCAAAGAGAGGACATCTAGGTCCTTGGTATTTAGCATTGACAACTAAAGGGGCATGTTTCCAATTTTTTACAACTACCCCGTGATCAAAATAGACCCTATTAGAATCAGGGACATTAACTACCAAAGCATTACTAAAAATCCTAGTTTTCAAATGAAACGTGTTATCACTAGTTACCCACTTATATAAAAACATGATTTTTGAAATCCCTAGATGGGTCCCATGAATTTGATTTAACTTATGAACTCCATTAAAAACTCTGCATGTGTTAGGAGACACTCTTCCAGGTACAATGTTAAAATATCGACAAAACTCTAAACACAAGGGATTGGGAGGAAATGTGAAACCACATTCAATAACAAAGATAGAGGGGAACCAATGAACCCTCAGCAAGAGAGAAAAAATTAGAAGGAAAAGTGGGATGCTCTAATACAACCCAAGATAGAATGTTAAAATCAGTTCTGAACTTATTAAGTGACTCGATAGAGTAAACCATGATGAAAAAAGTAAACAAGAGAAGAAAGATTCTTACAAAGATTTAAGGATTCAGCAAGAACTGAAGATAGAGAAGAAAACGATGGCATAAAAGCAAAGGACACAGCAGTAGAATCAGAAGTAAGAGGTAAAGAATGATTGAAGTTTTTACCGCCCTTTTCATAAGACGCATCGAAAACTGGGCCAAGTAATGATTAAAGAAAATGACAATTGGATTTACTGTGGTTAACAGATGAAAATACAAAGATACCCCAAAAGTATTCTCGAAAATTCAAAATATTTACAAAATTACCATTCACACTCAAAAACTATTAAATGAATAAAATTCACAAGTCTGGAAGCTCAGTAATCAACCAAACAGCTCGAGCTACTACCAAAGCATAATGTTCCACACTTTAGCATAAGCTTAAAGTATTAAACATTTGGGGCTTTTGTTGATACCAAATGTTACCATCCTACATGGACCAATTACAAACCAGCACGCGTCATCCTACATGGCATGTATCCAAGTTAGCATGATAGAGAAGCCCGACCAACTTCGTTACCTGACCAACTGGGAAGCCAGACCAACGTTGTTTACTGACCAACTGGGAAGCCAGACCTACAACCGAAAAGTCATTATATGTAGCCAGCTAAGCACCGACATTCTTACAGCCTGTATTGCCTATTAAGTGAAATTGTTTATATAATTAATTCTGATTATGTATTGATGTAAATGCCTAACAAATAAATGAATTCCATCCTTTCACATGACAACGATCAACACCCCCCCTGGGACTATAAATATATTGTATCACCTCATCAGATGGGATAAAAAAATGCAAGGCAGTCAATACGTAATAGTGGACGTAGGCTATTCCATTAGGCCGAACCACTTTAAAAAAATTTCTTATGTCTTTTTGTTTTTCTTAATTTATCTGTGATCAATTAATTAGGCTTAGTCTAGGTTTTTTCATCAACACCTATATTTATATTTTCCAGAGCTATAAATTTAAAAATATCTAGTACATTTTGTCTATGTAACTCACTATGTATCTTTAAAAGGACATTTGAGTAGTCAAAATTAAAGCATAAGTTAACTATTCAAAATATGAGCTAAACTCACTTTCAGAAAATTTAACAATTATGCATTTTAATTATCAATATCCAAAAGAGCTAACATAAAAATGATTTTATAAGTAAATTTGAAATAGGTTTGTATTAGTAAAAATGATTTTAAGGGTACAAGCTATTGATAGAAAAGGTGTTGAGCTTTATGTTATAGCCGAAAGGCATCTGACAAATTCATAATAGTTTCCTACTTCTTTCTTTTTACATAATCCCCTATCTAATATGATTGAAAGAGGAACATATAGAAGTGACAAGCTCACAAATGCCACATTTAAAGATCCTCATAAAAAAATCCCAACATCATTGTGGGCTCAAGAATTTCACCGGCACGTGCTAGATCATGTGCACCCCAACCATGTGATCCTATGATTAATGAAGGCCCCCAATAAACAAATACCTATTCAATTATATCACTAGTAATGGACAATCATGATCATGGATAATTTAGAAATCTTAGGGATAACTATTAATGGGACTTTGGATTCTCTTACACTGCCTTGTAAATGTAAATTCACCCCTCATGAATGGGGCATGCATTACTATAATGTCGAGTAGTACTAAAACTCTGCCAACCTGATTTCTTGAGAAATAGAGAACAAACCCTAGCACCCCAGATGTTGGCACATTGCCAAACCACATATGTATTGCGTAGCGTGTGTGATTTCATTATGTTTGATATTTTCTTATTTGTTTGGCTTGTGCATATTGAATATAATTAAAGTAGGAAATTACCACCTATAATTGACGCCATCAATGATAATGATCTTAGTTTTTCTCCACTAGCCATGTTTTATGTCATATCTCACTCATGTCATATCTCACTCACCCAATAATGATCTACAAAATCTTACTGACTAGGAAAGTCATCATCAGTATAGCTGTGGGGACTAGGATCATCACCACCTATACTAATATAGTCATGACGACTAGGTAGGTCGTCAGCCATATCCTCCATCGCAGAGGGTCAAGTAAGATATTGACAACTATTACCCATCTCATGTAGCACATCATCATACTAAGAAGGATAAGACAATTGAGTGTGATGAGCCCCAATGAACTAACCAAATTTCAAGGATCATTAATAACTTTGGGAAGAACTTTATAGATACGAAGGTTGCCAAAAGAATTTAATAGGATAAGCATATTGCTCTCCAATGACATTTGGATAGGTTTGAGAGAGAAGCCAAGAGAGAGAAGCGTAAGAATGACCATGGGTCATTCATTCCTAGTCCTCATGAGAATAGAGCTTACACCCTAAAGAAGAGTGCTATGTGAGATAAGGAATATTCTCCTCACATGAGATAGCCAATAAGAGGGTCATATTCCAATGAGAGACGAGGAGAAAATAACCTATGTGATCCAATCAAAAGTGAGGTGAATAGGCACCTTGATCACCAGGGGGAGTGAAAGACCAAATATCTTACCACGTGACCCATTATTAGCTAGATGAATTTTCAATTTAGTCATGCCATTGAGGAGTTTGAACCTACTAATAAGTTTTCGTTCCATAGTTAAAGATTTATTAAGGGAATATGGATCCTAAGGACAATGTCAGGAAATATCGCCAGGACTTGATGTTGTGGGACAAAATTAGAGTTTGATATGTCGTATATTCCCATCTAATCCTAGAGAAATTTCTAAAAAGTTGTTCAAGAAGTTACAATATTGGTTGATCACTTACTCTACGTAACTCGTACGAGCCTTTATGTCCCGATTAATCACGAGCAGTACCCATCCCAAGCGGATGGAATCACTCCTTATGATGAAAAATAAGCGCCAAGAAATACTCTAAGAGTATGCCATGAGGTACTGGGAGGTGTATAATGAAGTGGAAGACTACATAGAGTATGTCGTGGTGGATTCCTTTAAGATTGGGTTATCAAGAAAATCCATGCTCCATCAATCCCTCACCAAGAGGGGGGATATAATTATTGGTGACTAATGGAAATAATTGAGAAGTATGCGAAGGTGGTTGATACAGTGGTTTGCGTTGGCCAAGAAGATTATCAACCAAAGAAGTCTAAAAACAGATATAAAGAAGAAATGAATAAAAAAGGAGGGAAAATAAAAATAGGAAACCAAAGTTAACAAAGAATAAATGTTCCGATAAGGTGTTCAAGGCCATAAACATGGTCTTTACTGAACCGATCTATAAGATCTTTTATAAGATTAGAGGTCGTCAGTATTTTAAGTGGACTAAGAAGTTGATAAGAGATTCTAAAGATACGAACATGACACTAAGGTGTGCATTCCATAGAAATCATGACAATACTGATAATTGAAATCCCTTAAATCCCACATTAAAGAACTATGTCATGAAGATCATCTCAATGAGTTCATTGACAAGAAAAAAGATCAGACACGGCATGTCCACGACTAGAGGCCATATAATGTACTGGAAGAAAACATGGTCCATGAGTTTGTAGTGAGTCATGGGCCCACGAACCCAAGTCAGATAAAAGGTAACACCCTTAGAATCAAGACAAAGAATCTCACACCACTAACGGAGGCAGTTTAGATCAATTCGAACCAACCCCTAGCTGGAAAAGATCGTCTACCAAAGGAGATTGATTATTCCAAACACATGGAATTCACCAAGGAAAAGTGGTTGGAGTGAGGACTCCTCATCGTGATGCAATGGTAATCACTCTTATAGTTTCTATATGGGATGTTGACGAGTTACTATTGGATCAAGGGAGTTCCTTAGAGTTTTTGTACCTCAACATGTTCTACAAATTGAATATGATAGTAAAAGAGATATAAGAAGACAGTGTGTCTCTAGTCGTCTATAAAAGAAGGATGACCTTACCTCTAGGGAAGGTTGTTCTCCCAATTCGTGAAGTGGGGATCTCAAAACATATCAATTTACTCGTATTATATATACACCCCCCAATAATGAAATATTTGGCTGAGGATGGAAGCATTTCGTCATGGAAGTTCCATCACCTACTATTAAAAGTTACAGTGCATCACTCAAAAGGGGATAATGGAGACAAAAACGAACCCGGTCTTACCAAAGAATGATAAGAAGAAAGAGAAATTTATATAAATATCGAATGTATCTATGACCTCCAAGTAGAAAATAGAGTATAGATGACCTGGTGTTAAAGAAAATAGGGTATCTCCAACCGATTGTGTCATAGAGCCCTTCCAGAAGGTGGTTCTTTACAACAACCAACATTAGAATAAGTTTTTGATCGATAACACACTCAATAAACAATATAAATAAGAACCAGTCACTTCATAAAAAATAAACAAGATGTTTTCTCCCAAAAACCTCATGATATGTCGAACATTGACTCAAAGGTTATATTCCATAGGCTCCATATAGACCCGTTCTGACCATAAATTACCCAAAAGGCACGAGTAACTTCCCTTATGAATTGAAGGATAATAGAGGAAAAAGTGGGGAAACATATGGATGCACGGTCCATCAAGGAAGTTCAATTCACGAAATGGCTATTAAATCATATGGTCGTGACAAAGATAAATGGCAAGCAGAGGTTCTGTATATACTTCCCTGATCAAAACATGATGTGGTCAGGGGATAGTTTTCCTTTGATTCAAATAGACCAGTCGGCTGACGTGACCTCCAACCACTGACGAAATTCTTTTTCGGTGCCAATTGAGGGTACCACTATTCGGCCCCGACCAGGATAAGACTTCTTTCACCACCACGTTGGGACTGTACTTCCATTAAGTAGAGTATGTATATGGTGATACCGTTTGGATTAAAGACTATTGGGTCAAATAATAAAGAATTTTGACTAAGATGCCTCGACTGTAGTTGGGAGAGAAGATAGAGGTGTACATAGATGACATGCTCTTAAAGATCAAGAAAAATTAGGATCACTAAGAGTGATGCTACAACGGAATAAATGCGACTTCTCGAATAAACTAATTTTAATTGTGTTTCAACTAGAGAAGTTGAATGAAAACCCAAGTTTTAACTAAAAACATGAATCTAAGTGATATGGAATCATAACGTAATAAGCATGCAAAGGAAACCAAATTTTAGGAAAAATCCCCGAAAGGCAAAACCTTTTTTATTTTCACTATAATTTGTAAAAGAACGGTTTACAATTGGATTATAATGAAGATACAAGTGACATACGAATACACGCACGTGTCAACCTGTAGCCATTAGCAATGGAACAATCCCAGAAGCTCCATGAGAACCGTAGTCCTATCTTTAACCCATGAATACCACAACACTTCCCTAATGACCTCATCCTGGTGTAGATTTATCCTCTCTACAAAGATTTGAACAATAACTAAGATCTGTTATTGGGTTCCAAAATAATTCACTAAAGATTAGGATGGTTTATGAATTAAAAAAATAAGAGATTGAGCTCTCAAAATAATGGAGAATAAAGTAAAACACTCAAAATCATATTATGTTTAAAACCAGTGTTTCTCCACACGAAATTTAGCAGTGTGACACCCTTTAAATACAAAAAATCAAGGCGGTGAAGGTGTCAAAAAATAACTCTTCTCGTTCGAAGGACATACTATGTCGTTTGAACAAGATCCTTATCTCATTCAAACGAGATCCTATCTCATTCGAACGACCTATCAAATGAGGCCATGATTGTAAATAATTTTGATACGAACGCGTGACCAGCAGTTTCCTATTTTTCTGATTTTTTATGAATTAGTTATGATTTGTCTACGGAAAGGTGTCCGAGAACAAAAACTTTAGATATAATGAATTCTAAAAATATTTAAAGCTCCAACAATTATAAAATATTTCATGAAAAATAATTACAATACTCTAAGTGAATTATTAAGGTTCTATAAAATCTAACCTTACCAAAGTTAACCTTGCGGAGACTGTTTGTTGAAGAACCTTGATTATTCGACTTGATCTTATTCAACAGTGTAGCAGTATATGACATATAAATTGATAAAGGACAAAAACGTCCTAACAAATCTCCCCCTATGTCTATGCCGGTACAAAATAAAAATATCCTAATTATCAATCAAAATATTACCTATACAAATCTACCCTCCCATGAACCCAAAACTGAAAAGTTAAATGAGAAGTCTTCAAACTTTTTCAATCTTCAACAGACTTCAAACCTAAAAGCTTTTCTCATCAGTGTGTACAATCCACTAATTTCCAATGTTGTACCTACACACATGAGACAAAGAAAATACCTTCGTGACATGTCGAGTTTGAAATAAAATAAACATAAAGTCAAATCAAAACATATATAAAATCTCAAATCTCCCCCATAATTCAAAAACTCCCCCCATAAAGTCATAATTCCTTCTCCCCGTTTTTATTTGTCCGAAATAGACAAGGAAAGAATAAACACAATAAAGAAAATTGGGGTGTCATGGGAAACAAAGCAAACAAACTATTTTAGAATTTTTTAATATTTTAGTACAAAAATGTAAAAATAATTTTACAACAATCACACACCATGAATATCTACTAAGATAACAAAATCGGGGATATGGAAAGAATGTGTGTGAACAAATTCAATAGGTAATAAAACTCAATCAAGCATATGTGCACTATGCATACGTGTACTCTTATCGAATGAACATCAAAAGCATCCTTAGGTGTAAAGTTATTGAATTTTGATGATATCGACTAAATCAAATAAACAAATCAAAGCCTAAGTGATTTTCACACCAATAACATCCAAAACTAATTAGTATCATTTTGAGAAGTTTTCAAATGACATGCAAACCCATTGATTACTTTCCAACCAAACTCCCTCATATAAAATAATGAATTTTTTATATCTAACGAGGTACTAAATTCTCAACTTAGAGAGAACCTATTGGCCCAAATTTTGGCATATTTCATCTTTTTATTGCCTTAATTGTTTGCGCGGGCTCTTTTCAAACAGTGGCTTTCACGACGTGATAGTTATTCACTCGCAGCCCTTTCCCATGTCACTCATCATTTTTTTTAAATTTAAACAAATTCCTATTGGACAATGGTTTTTACATGCACTACTTTATTACTCTGGTATTATTCACGTGCTTCATTTTAAGGACATGATTGAGATGAAAACACTCGACCAACATGTGATAGACAAGTACAATAATCAGACAAATTCGTACAAGTGTGCAGTAAAGGACATATTGAGTCAAACAGATAGGAAGTATTATCTAATAACATCTCAATAACTCCAAACATTATAAAGCACATGGATGACACGATATGTTGTCTCAAAATACTATCAAATTGTCACATGGATAAATGGAATGAAATTTTGACTCGATCATCCTAAATGTCCATTCACATATGGTGTAAAACAAAACACAAAAATCTTTTTGAGTTTTTCAAAAAAATTCAAAACCAAAAATCTTTTTTGTTTTTCAAAATATATGATAAATGAAAACCATAAATACAAGCATCGTATATACTAGCAATATGCATAATATCATCATATAAATCATTTTATGCTAGCAAAACATAAATCACAAAAATAATTACCAATCAAAGCAGGTGTGATTAGATGAGCAATGCAGTAGGAGCAATTAAGCATGACAATTAAGAATAACTGCATATAATTGTACCAGAAGAAACCAGCAGTACAAATAATGTAACCAATGAACATAGGGTATTGCAAAGAGAGAGAGAGAGAGAGAGAGAGAGAGAGAGAAAATTCACCAGAGGTCGCTCGTCTCTAGAGGTCACTCGAACGAGACAGCCTGTCATTCGAATGAGAAGGCATCTTGTAAGAAGTCTCGTTCGAACGAGATATCAAATTTTCACAGTGTGCCTAAAAAGTCATGCAGTTATGCCTACTTAGAATTTTCCAGAAAGTGAGTCATAACACTAGTAAAAGTATATCAAGACGCACAACTAGTGTATGATAAATATCAGCACAATCAACAAATATCAACACATGGGGTGAATCTTATGCAAGAAGACAAGAGTCATGAACAATTAGACCGTAAGCCTCTAAATCCGATTTCCTAACCCAAATCGATGCCTAACGAGGTGTGGGGGTTTTAGGAATCGGTGGTACTCTCTCTTTAAACTTCCTAGGTGTGGGGGTTTTAGGAATCGGTGTGACTCTCTCATTAAACTTCCTAGGTCCATTCAAAAATTTGTAACAGAGATGCCTAAGATGACCTTGCCTACTGCAATTTGTGCTAGTGTAAATTGGGCGGTGAGTGTTACCTAAAGGCGGGCTTCTCCTCAAATTTGTAGGTGTTTCTCTCCTCAAATTCCTAGGTGGCGCTCCCTTAATTTTCCTAGGTGGCTCTTTACTAATGATCGTAGGAGGTTCTGTCGTGATGTTCCTAGGGGGATCTTTCCTAATAATCTTAGGTGCCTTTTTCTTAACAACCCTAGGAGGCTCTCTTACACGTGTGGGAATGGGTGCGACATATTTTTCAAAAACCAATCCCACCCCTATCCTTTTTTATCTCGATGGTGCCTAAAATCTTATCAAGTTTTTCAGACCTAACCTCCAAATCAAATTTCACCTTACTCTAATCTCTCAAACTTTTCTGAAGTTCACCTATCCTAGATTCAAGTAAGCGCCTAAAATCCTCAAACTCAAGAAGCCCCTTTTTCATAGCTTCCATCACGCCACAAAGATCATCTCTCTCACCCTCGATATATTCGAGGATCTCTCTCAAAATTTTCTCTCATGTCCTAAAATCTTCAACAAAAATATCATTATCATTTTTTGAGGCACGCTCTTGCAAATGTGCTTTCAATTTCACATTTTCTTTCTTTATTTTCAAAGATTCAACGTAAAGTTTATTGAACGCAGTTTGCAAGTCACACTCATCCTAACTTGTGTCGTTCTCACTCACCTCACTTTTATCACTAGTCCCAGAGGTGGGAAACTCTCGCCTAGAAGCAAAAAAAATTCTTCTTTCGAATCACTTTCACTAAGTGTAGAAAAATGAGATGTCGATTTATTCAATTTGATCCTCAAATTTTTGGGACACTCATCTATCATGTGACCTATACCCTCGCAACCCGAACGCCTCTCATAATTATTTCAACGGAAGATTTAAAACAAGAGTTTGTGTCAATTTTACATTTAGATTTTTCAAAAAGTTGACACCGAAAATCATCAAAAGCACCAAAAGCCATTTTTGAGAAAAACATGATAAAAACTGATTTTTAACACAGTTTTCGAAAATGGGATCAAACGCAATAGATTAGCGATACCCGCTCTGATACAAATTTGAGAGTGCTGCTATAGCGGAATAAATGCAACTTCTCAAATAAAACCAATTTTAATTGTGTGTCAACCAAAGAAGTTTTAATGAAAACCCAAGTTTTAATTCAGTCCTGAAAGCATGCATCTAAGTGATATGGAATCATAACGTAATAACCATGCAAAGGAAACCAAATTTTAGGAAAAATTCCCTAAAGGAAAGACCTTTTTATTTCCACAAGATTTTGTAAAAGAGCGATTTACAATAAGATTATAATGAAAATACAAGTGACATACTAATACCCACAGGTGTCAGTATGTCGTCGTCAGCAATGGAACAATCCCAGAAGCTACATGAGAACCGCAGTCCTATCTTCAGCCCAAGAATAC